>OZ018299.1:28062972-28642098 GCA_963969485.1 Nomada goodeniana | reverse complement strand
CCTCGAATTACAATTTTCTTGGATTTCATTTGAGCTGAATTAACGGCAGGCAGTTAATATTACAGCTATCTTACAATCTTATAATGTGCTGTTACGATCATTGATGATTAAGGGTGGTCGAATGAACACAAAAATGATAACTGAAGCTTGTTCTGTACGAGAAATATAGACATTACTCGCAAAATTATTGTTATTTACTTAATTAAGCTGCTTGCGCACTTAGCATGTTGCAGAAATTAACGTAGAATAAAATACATGGCACGCATGAGCAAGTATACAGCTAGATTTTTCGCGTGAAAAGATAAGCAGCAAGTTAGTCTTCCGATAGATATATTGAATATAGCATTCTCTAGTAAAACACGTTGAGCCGCTTTCACATCAAACGAGATTCAACATCAAAGGCTAGAAGGGGAAATACGCAACAACTCACAAACAGAATAGTCGAGTTTCGCTTTACAAATTTCAGTTGCAGCCCGTCAATCTCAAACGATTTTTACATTTTTGTAATAACATCTTCCAGACAATATCAAGGCTCCATACATTCGTTTGTCGTAGCACTAACGGTGCCTGCATAAAACTGACCGCGTGCGTACCCTCGACGTTTATCATTAGAAATCGATAGGGTGTCCGAAGTGAAACAAAGAAACCAGTTCGCCGGATTCAAAGTGTATCAAGGATAAAGCATCGCCGAGGTTGAGGCGGCGGGCCGGCAAGATTTATGCACCTTACATTTTCCAGGTTTCTTCCAGGAGTTGCCGTATCTTCTCCACGGGCTGTCGGCCGCGCGAGTAAATTATTCCAGAATTATCAACCATCGTCCAAGCCGATACGAAGTCCACTGTGTCTCAAGTTCTGAACATGCAACGTCACCATCCAAGCACAAAATTGAGATTCACGGCGGTCCTAGGCGACTTTCGACGCCGAAAGCCATCCACCATGGACGTTTTGCATTTCGATTATACCTGGCCGGGAAGCGTTCCACGTTTATTGCAGAATTTTACGGGGCACGCCAGCTAGAACGGCGAATCGACTCTTGGAGTTTCCCGACGGCATTGCGTAACAATGACGCAGCCTTTCGTGCACATCGACACACACAGACGATTGGTCTCGTTGCCAAATGTTTTTACGCTTTGGTCGCTTGTCGAGAGTGAATTGCGTCCCGCGAAGAAAAAGTGCAGCTGGGTATGGCTGCGTTCGCCACAATGTAGCCGCCACTTTTTCTGACAGTCTTGAGATACTGTCAACCGACGTCGTCGCTGGACGTTTCGGGTTCACTTGCTGTGATTTTGTTGATTACTTTATGCGGCAGATTTTTCATCTGCCTTCTGGCTGTTCGTCCGTGGAGAGCTTTCGAAATAATTCTAAATGTGGTTATAGGAGGATTTGTATATTCGACGATTAGAATTCTGTGCTATTACTGTTCTCGCACAATTTTCGACATAACTGTGCTATTACTTTTATTGGGTTTCTGATCGTGTAGGAAGAAACGATCATATGGCGTAAAATCTATTTAAACTAGTATTATACAACAAGTGCGGCACGATTACTGTAAAGGTTGAGCAATGTGTTGATTCACTTGATATATTTTTAATATTCATTCACATTGGGTACCCCCGTAACAATGTGTAATTACTAAGCCTATTATTCGAGCATTCGTGTCAGAAAATTTCTCTCGTTCGCCTTTCATTAAGTCGACCAGTGGTATCCCACGAGTAGCAGCGATTAGCCGAACGATCATCGATCGTTCATGGTGCAACAAAATTTCTAATCTAATCTGCTTCTTTTCGACAATTTAAGCTTTCACGCGGGAACGGCCCAAAGTTCAAATTACATTTTCATCGCCCCCGGCAAGATTCGGGGCCGCTCGATTTCATAAAACTACGTGACTCGGGCTCAGTTGAAAATTCGCAACTCTTGGTAGCGTCGACATACGTAATCAAACTTCGGTGGGCATTACGCGCATCCCGTTTTTGCCACTGTGGGCTCGGCGCCGAACTACTAAACTGCAATTAACATTGCGGCGAACGCGAGTACGACACGTTCATGAACATCCTCTCGCCTCCCCTCTTCTTTTCTGATGCTTACAAGTATTTTGAGGAAACTTCCCGCTATCTGGTCCAGTTCTTGTTCCTAATGGGTGATATCTGCGGAAATGCGCACCTTTCTTTCGTTTCTGTTTCGTAAGCAAGCAGCATGTACTTTCTGTTGAAAAGGGGAAAAAATGGAAACAAAAGCAAGGACGGTGTTCCGTAGTTTATAAATTCTTTCTTGAGGTGTATTCTGTTTTGAAAATTATGATTATGGTTAACTGTATTTTAGCAGGTTTTGAAGATTGACTAAGATTTCCGGTCAGAATGATGGAAATATAATGGCATTAATATATTTGTGGTTTCCAAAACGATTAATCTGGTAATTGGGATATTTTACGAAATATAGAGAAATTGAATATACGCTTACTAGTTATCTGTGGGTACACATATTTTCGTTACGTTAGTGAATCTGTATTATGTTTCCGACGTCAGCGAATGCTAGGCCTATTAAGCAGATAAAAAGTTTTCCTTCGACCGAAACGTCACGCGTAGCCGGCAAGTTTCCCTTGGTCTGATTTGTGTACTAAACAAATTAGTCGGATATTAAAAATATCCGATAACAATCTTTAGCCGCGTACCTTTTATTCCATTCAAAATGATCTCTCCTTTCGTTATCATTCTTTCCTGCATTAATTAGATTTCACACATTAAACTAATCTGATTGTGTGCACGGTTTGGTATGCATAGTACGATAGTATCCTTTTTAATTAAAATTCTTTCTCTTGTAAATATAATGTTTGGGACATAGGTACTGTACAAACAATTACGTTCTAAAAAATATAAATCGAATTTATATTTACTTTCACGTGTCGCAGAGCAAACGCGTTTCTATAAATAAAAGGCACAATTTTCTGTTCCATGTATACATATCCGTATTGCGACAAAGAACATTTTTCCAACGACATTCTGAGATAATTGAATGTCCTCAAGGAACGAGCGACGTTTCTTGAATTCGCGAATCATAGCCGACCGAAAACAAAGAATACGAACAGTGAAAGAATGGATTTAGAGTACCGTAATCAGAACCGTTGTGAATCCCGGGGAACGATAGTGCCCACGGTAATACGTGTGTCGTTAGACCGATCTATCTTTATTGGGACAAAGCCAGTGATTTTCCTGCCCCGTCTTCCATAACCCGTTTATATGTCAGTGTTCTCCCTTTGCAGGTACTGGTAATTCCATTCGCCGTTTTCATCGAGGAACTGATTACTTCCCTTCGTTTTGGGTCAACGATATTTGCATTCAATTCTCATTGTATCATGTTCGGTTCTCCATTCGGTCGCACGTCCCTTCGGCGAAACGACAAGGAAAAACGAAAACTCTATGAAATTGATAGGCTATTCGTGTCCAAACGAACGGCGTGAAGCAAGAATTTCCTTTTATGATAAATTATATTATTTGAAATGCATTATCTGTGCAGATATCGAGCACGAGAATCTGTTCGATAGAAATTGAGATGTAGTTATGCTGCATGGTACATGGCAAATCTATGCATACATCGTTGGTTAAAATAAAAATTGGAAACCGAAGACTAAATATGAAAAGGGGATAAAAGTGAAACAGTTATAAGCAAGTACTAGGTAAGAGAAAAGGGAAACCGTATATTCCAGAATAATGTTAAGTTATACTTGAATACTTGAATACATAAATTGCAAAGCAATGTCTATTCATAATAAACATTGCATTGATTAAACTCGTATAGAGGGAAAGCAATGAAAAAAAAAATAGCTCCTGAGGAATACATAAAAGTGTATCCCACGAATCTTGCCTGCAACAGCGAAACGAATGACAGCGTATAATATGTAGGTCAGGAAAAATGAACGGTCGGGACACATCGACGAATATATATTTTAGCCAGTCCACGGTACACGAACATCCTCTCACTCTTCGGGGTTCTGTTCCCCGTGATTCGCAATTTAAATATGTCCCAAATACATTTCGCAGGGTTGACGACTGTCATACGAAACTCTTGCGGCGAATGAATGGCGACAATGCCATTAAGAACCACGTTTAAATATGAATCAAGCGGCTGTTCACTTCAGCTCTGACTCGGCTGCTCGATGTACACTTTCTAACATCCGATGCCACGCATTAATTAAGTCACGCTGCTCATCAATCTTATTTTCTTTTGCACCGTGTCCCGGCGGAGGAGAAGATTAATGTAGGATAGGACAGAGAAAAGCAAAGGGTAGAGGGAGGCTCGCGTCCCCTGGCGATTTACAGGTATACAGTGTCGCACTAGAAGACGCCGCCCTTGATTGCTCGTATTAACTTACGCTGGATGAAAATCACTTCTTCTTTGGATAATGAAAGTGTGGAAGAAATATCGCGTTCGTTGGAAAACTCGGACGAACTTTAGTATCGTTTGCTGCGGCATGGCTGACGTGGGAAAATGAAAATATACATTTTATTTATAAGAGCCTCCTGCAATCCACACGTTCCCGATAAATGAAATGTATATTCTCATTTTCATACGTAGAGTAATGGTTTGCAATAATGATTTTAGAATTTGCACCTGGCAATGAGTCGAATATATAAATTTAATTATGTCATTACGACACTTTTGCACATCTATTATAATTATATTAAAATATTCGACGGAACATTGCATGCGCATATAAATGCGCCAGCGATTATAAAATCGAGTCGTCATTCGAAATATCCAAATAAAAATGTTCTAATGCAAATCTATCGTTACCGTAAGTTACGTCGGCGTACAATGCTGTCGTTAGATATGCATGCTTCGTTTGCATGCTGGAGCTATTTCGAACCACAATCTCGATCCCCAAAAGTGACCAAAATGTTCTCTTTGAGAGCTCCTCTTGTCCTAGTATTTGTTGCACAATTTATACCGTTACGGACACGGAGAAAACATGTTTCGTTTGCCGGGGGGCAGTTCGGGTCTCGCAAAAGTAACGAACTCAAATTAAACTGAGTGACAGTATACCGGTCCGTTCATTTCGTGTACCTTTTTTCTTCTCGTGCATTACATTTCTGATGCATTAAAAAATGATTCAGGTCTTTCCGGGCATTCGCCTGAGAGCACACTGGGCGGAGACGTGATTTATATGAGCACATCAAAAGAACGTGGAATTAATTAATTGCCACTGGCATAAAATGCACAGCCGTTACTTTGTAAGGCTATTTACACGGCGCTAATGCGCGCTCGAAAAAAAAGCACGTGCCCGCTGAAAGGTGTAGAGGCACCTTTTATCCGGGAATTTTGCTGACTCTAAAAATATGATTTTTCTGGAATTCCCATTATAAGATTCCTTCCGCTTCCTGTAATCGAATGATTTATGGTGTTCACTCCACGGCTTCATGAAATTCCCTTTCTTTAACGAAGATATAATAATTTTATGAAGGTCCGTAACAATGTTCGTCCGCATCCGACGACAGAGAGGGTTCACTTAACTTGAAAAATCTCCTGCGCTGGGATAATTATAGTTACTAGAGCTCACTAGAGGTTCATTATTAATTGATCGCTATGGTGAATAAGATTCAGCGTATTAATTTAGAGGTTTATCAAATAATAAGGTAGCATAGGTATTAAATTAAACTCTCCTGTGAAGTATGCATGACATTTTCTTTCATTTTATCGCACCACAAATCTCACTTCAACGTTATAATTGCGCTACTTTCCCAAGCGGCATAGATTCCCTTCGGATTTTCATGCTGCCTCTGATATTATTATTATCGTATCCCAGACAAGACCGTCATTCAATTATCGAAAGTGTCTCACGCATCCTTTCTACAGATCGAGAGCTTTTCGAAATCGCCACCGCAGAATCGTCGATAAACCGGTTAACTAACAAATTATCGACACCTGCACGTTTTCGTCGCGTCAATGCCATTCCTACACCAAACTGCAATTTCAATTCTCACCCCTCACGGAACACCTACCCGGCGGAAGTGAACTCACGGTGCTAGCATGCGATTAAGAATCCAACGTCTCGCTTCGTTGCACCCTTAGGCGCTGATTTCGCCGTGGCGTATGATATTTCAGTTGACGTTTCTACACGCAAATTATCTGCGCGCGACGGCCCGGCGCCTTAACATTTCTGGCGTAACATCTGATAGCCCGGTAAGTGCAACGTTAAGGCTGAATATAAGGCGGTGCTCGCGGTGAGTATGAGGGTTGACAGGTGGCGAGATAACATTCACGGTAGGGGCGCGTCGCGTTTATCGTTAAAAGCATCGAGGGAAATTTCGCAGTTTCTCCGGGCGAACGAAACCGATGGCGATACGCCGTCGTCTTAATACACCCGCTAGCACCGATCCCCCCCCCCCCCCATTCAGCCCCCGAGGCGGCTTCTCTATTTCCTGTGTCGTGCCATTTTTGCACCTTGGCCGGGGTGTTCCTTTTTCTTTCGTACATCGTGTAAAACGCGCGTCCTTTCACGGAATCGTCGTTTATATCGAGTCACCATTGTGCCCGTCGGATAAGGCTTGATTGTACGAAGCTTGCCTTTTCGTATCACGAATTGCCCTCTCATTGTTCAGAAACGGGGTTTCGTGGATATTTCGACAAGCAGTTTCAGTTAGTTAAACTTGTGGACGTTATTCCCACGAGCCAAAGGGTCCGATTATATGTCGTACGTGCTGTTTTATAATTCTTCAATTATTTTGTCATTATTGAATCTCTGTAAACTGCGAAGCGAGCGTTCCGACTGGATGCGAATTACATTTTACGCAGAGCACCAAGTTCAGGAAGGATATTGTCAATTTTTGAATCGTCCGCAAACTGTCTGCATGAGATGACGATAAATATTAGTTCATCCATAAATCGTTAATAGTTAAAGACCAATGAGGGAATAGAAACGCGCTATCATATCTTTGCCCGGCAACGATTTTTAAACGACAGCTAAAATGTTAGTCGGGATTGGAAATTCTACTGTTGCGACTACCCCGTCCGAATTGGAGTTTAAGCTACTGTCAAAACCGATATCGTATAAACACAAGATTAGTGAATTATTCGCGGTGCATTGAGTACATCGGCACCGGATTCAACTGTGTAACTTACGATCGATATCGGTTTACTTTGGCTTGTTATTATCTTCGGTCACTTTGGTATGCAGTGCGGCTTCGCAAACCTACGCCGCTCGGTTAATCCGACAGGAGTGCTGCAGCTTTTGCCAATAGATAATTAACATGTATATCGGTGAGCAGCTTTGAACCGGTAAGCTGAAGGAATTTTATGCAATCCATAATTTACATCGGCCAATTTACAATCGATATAATCATTATCGTAAAATATTAACATGGAATACCATCATGCACAAATCTTAATTTTGTCGCGATCGGAGTTGCTCGAATACGTTGGTTAAATTAGACGTATCGACCATCGCTGATTATTAATCTGTTTTCGTTTAATAATATATACATATTTCTAATAACCACAGTGTTGACGTTCTTACACGCCGCTCGAGCGAATAAATTTATGCTGTCGTTTCGCTGACGCCAATTTGGATAAGTGGAAATAAAAATGTCATTCTAATGTCTGAGAACACGTAACGCAACATAACGTATTACGGAGGCACGTTGCACTGGCGTGGATAAAATATATTTTCACAGTAGACTGGACCTTCACGTCAGTTACAGACGCACTCCGCAACGACACCAGCACTTTTATGGACCGTTTTTACGAGACACCACTCCATGAAGTTGCTTTCAACTTTCCAAACCGTTCGCTGTAAAAGCTTTGTAAGCGGTTGCTGGTTAAATACTGGGAAGTACAAGATTCAACTTTAGATTGGCGTACAGTTCCACGATCGTATCGAATGAAATGGACAATAAGAAACAAGTACGAGAAATGCAATAGAAGTGAGATCCACGTGGTCGTACAATAATATTTCTGCGCGTGTTAAAATATTGTCTGCAGCACAATGTGATAGTATCGCGCAAATGAGAAATGTTGAAATACTGAAGGAAATTTAAAGAAAATCTAAACCCCCTTTTTCGACAAAACAAAAGTAGTTGGTTTCTGGATGTAACACTAACCGGTGACAAGGTATTCCCCATTCAGTTTTGATATTATTTGAAGTAAAATTTATTATAAAAAAATAGAAAACATTCGTTAAAACAGAAAAATTATATTATAAATACAGTTACACTTTCGTCCGGTTTGACTTTATTGAAGTGCATCACAGTTGAACGGACAAACTCCTAATTCCTTAGAATTTCGTTCCTCACCATATACACTGTAACTCCACTGAAAACCAACTGATTGAAATCCTTTGAGTCTTCAGTCCCTTGAATCTATTCATCGCAACACTGGTTTACCATCGTTACGAGGTAGTATTAACAGACGCGCAAGTTCTCAAGAAACTTATAGCAACGAAAATTGCTACTGTCGAATAAGTAATTCGTATCACGTTTAATCATAATGTTTTCTATAAAAACTTGGTGTCTCAATCGCAACGCTGGCTGCAGCGAATGCTATGGTAATTGAACGTTTAAACTAACGCAATAACCGTAAGTCATCCACCCATTAGAAGCACGAGTTTCTCATTCGAATTGATGTCGCTTCATATTCCAATCCGGCTGAACTCCGCCTTAAGAAAGGTCCTATTAGTCTCGCCACTTGCCACCAACACCTGTCATCCAACCTGTTCGAACCTGCGAGCCTGTTCGCCCGCGTCGCGTTGGCCTAACGCGTGCAAGCATCTTAGGTGAATTATGCCTCGACGTCTCGATAATTAAACGTGTCTAACCGATGTGTATTAATCGACATTTCGCGCAACGACATTGCACCGTGTCGCTGTTATTGGTGATTAGGAAGCATCGCAAGGTCTCTTTGTCTGCAAGCGACACGTCTGAAATGCTTATAGACGTAAGGACTGGTATGTTATTTAGTCACGCGTTTCTGAATCGTACACATATCTAATTTCGAGGGCTAGGTACGAAGACTGCTTGGTGACAGTAATAATTAATTCGGATCTAGCCAACTCTAGTTCAATTTTAGATATCTCCCCTTAATTCTTTCTGTCCTTATAAATGTTTACGTCAACGTTTAATTCAGTATCGCAGTATACCGTGCACTGCGAGGGAATGAAACATTAATCTCAAACGTTCTCAGACTTTCTGTCGGCATTCAAATACGTACAATATAGTTCATTACTCGTGCTTGTACGTCTAGGTGTTCTAAGTTAAGCTCTTTATCATTCGCGTCGGTTATTGTTCCTCTGATACCTCCCGCAATCCAAAATCTAGTACAGCGATCATGTTCCACGGTTTCTTGCGAACGAGTGTTAAATCTCGCTGATTTCCGCTCGAACACGGGAATAGATTATCGCAGATGAATTATGCCCATTGCATCGTTGATGTGCGACACGTGTTCCTTTTTGAAGAAAACCCCCAGATAGACCGAGGGGGAATTAATGAGTCACGACTCGCGCGTGGCCAGTGAAGCCGGAATTTCGTACACGCGGGGTTCATTCCAAATGATGTTGCGCAAACCGCGGAAAGCACACGCTCGCAAAGAATAAAACGACGCCGTAGGCGCGTATCTGTCGACATCCGCGCGACTCTTCGTACGCGCACTCCGGATATTTTGATGGGGTGTACAGCGAGCTTTATGAACCGTGCTCCGCGAGTCGTTGATTTTCAGCCGAATGTCCGAAGGCAGGATTCCCGTGGACACAGGCGCGGCGAATCAAGCGACCCGTATAACCTGATAGTACCTTACAAAAATGACGCAGTAGCGTGCGCATTTTTTCGTCTCTTTTCTATTTCTCTGCATTTCGGACTCGTCGGCTTGTAGCTGGAACGAAAAAGGCCGAACCGCGAGGCCACGAGTGTTGAAATATGTTTGAATCATTGGGCCAGCATGACATTATCGAACGACGGAATAGGTATTCACATACGAGGAATCGCGTTGTGCTGTTTCACGTGTCTTTATGTTGCGCACGACTCTTTTGTGTTCCTTGAATTTGTTGCGGAGATTCGCGAAGCTCGCAGATTCTGTTAATTTACATTAGGCGTTTGGTTCGGAGTGTTTTAGGTGTTCTAGGACGAGGAAACTATAAGCGGCATAATTTTTCTGCATTGCATAACAAATAATTTGCAGTAAATGATATTCACTATTTAACGTTTTAAAATGTAGGGGTTTTATTTTATATGCACCAAGTAAGTGGAATTGTCATATTCTCTAACAGAATGTACTGTGCAATTGCAAATGAACATGTTACGATATTGACGGTCCAATTTACTTTTTGCAGTTTATAAAAACACGATTAAACAAAACATAGAGAATAACAAAACCGTAGCAAATGTCGAAAGCTATCATAGAACCTTCCTCTCGAATAAACTGGAAATTTATATTCCATTTACCATCATTACAGTTTACGTGTCTGCCGAGGATTCTAAATAGCGTTCATCCGTTCACGTGTTATTTCACAACGAACACGTTTGAAGTTCGCTAACGTTTCTTACCCAGCGATTCGATTAAATCCGTCTACTACAGGTGTGACTTAAACCACGTCTCCGCGACACAGCAGACAAATGGAGTAATAGAATGGCGTTATACGATAGGCATCCTGTACGGAGCGTCGCGTAGCAGACGAAATCGAACACGCGTGTAAAAGACAGGTTGAAATTAATAGACAGTCAGACAGCCGAAACTGTTTAATACTTTCTCGCGCTTTGTGCGTTCCGTAGCCACGCTCGCCTTTCTATCACCTGCAGCTATTGCGTGGATAAACACGAGTAGAGTGCAAACGCATGTTTCCCGATTGAACGATATTGCTCATAGCTATTGCGAGATAATCTAATAGCGTACACTTGAACGAACAGCTCGAACGATTTGGTGATATAAGTTTAACGCGAGACACGGTAGAGTAGAGTAGGAAAGACGTGGCTTATACTATAATTAGACTGTCCGATTCATTGTATTAAGATGTTATCAGAGTTGTGATGGTATTAACAATTTAGTATTTTGTGATGTAAATGACACAGGATAAGAGCAATTGCTTCGTATAATAAATTTGATTGTTCCCTGTTGCTGATTTTAATTATAATTTGTTTCTAATTTGATAGCAATCGGTTTCGTGAAATATTTTTGTGCAACGATTTTTGTAACGATTTAATAGTATAGAAAGATGAAATAGGTTCATGTACCTATTTTTCATATACATAGTAGAAATGAAAATGTGCTGTCTGAGATGGAAACATGAAACTCTTCCCCAGCAAAACAATTTTGTATGGCAGAAATGATTCAGGAATCGACGTTTTAATTTCCAATTTCTCCAGCGACAAGTTATAATACACAGAGTCCGAAGTTTCATACTTCTACATACCGCAATCCCAGATTGGTAATCTCATAGAATTCAACGATACCCTTGAGATTTTCAGAACATCAGGCTCTACTAGTTACGAATTTAAGTGAATTCGGCAAGCCAGGATTTGGATCTCACTTAGTTTCTATAAATGTTTGAACGACTGAGTTCCTTTAATCGATGTCGTTTATTACTTGCGATGAATTCTTCATTTTCATCCACAGGATCAGTTTAAATATTTCTCTTATATCCAATTCCAAATGTAATGTATAATGATTTTCGTATTCGCTTATGGTTGCACGAACTCCTCTGTACTATCGGATATATTCAATGTTATCTCGTTTGAGTTTGGCTAATATATAGCATTATCTGAATTGAATTGCAGAAAGTTCCGTGGACTCGGGTTTGCCATTATCGTCTGTAATGAATTTTACCGTAACCTACACCGTCATGGAACAGTGACTTAATGCATAATCGTCGCAATAAATAATAACCGGCTCGTTTTTACGAATTTGCACATATATCGGTATAGTTATATCTATATTTCACTCAAACCATTTGAGTAGTAGATTTGAAAATATCATTTGTCCTCTTCTAACTGTATCTAGCCTTTTCTGAATTATATTACACTGTTGATTAGCGCGAAACTAGTACAATTCAATTAATGATAATATTAATAATAATATACCGTTCATTTAAACTTCTATATTTCACACTATTACTGAACAATGTACACTAAAAAATGTCTATGCTTAATTGAGCGGTAAAATATCTAACCTGGTTGATTTTATGTTGCAAATAAATTGCCAATTGTGTACAATATTGACAGCCTAAATGGAAAACAGCGAATACCTTATCGCAGATGGAGATTTACTACAATCTCAACTGGCTCAGTTCGGGTAAATCTATTACGGAGATACGTCTAGTGGTGCAAGGAAGAAAGTTAGCAAACTGGGCCATCTGATAAAGGAAGGGGGCGCGATGTCGGCTTAAGTGCGATGTAAGGGCGCATTGATATCAGTTATCACCGCTGTCGTTGGCTTTTTGCACGATTGACAACGGTAAACGTGTTTCGCTCGTTTAATCTGATGGTGTTAATTGTTTCTCCACCTCTGCAGGATTGTATTCACGGAAACGATCCGTTTCAAATATTGTGGAAGACTATTTGCGAGACAGTCCGGTTGTAAAAGGAGGAAGAATATTGCGAAATGTATCACTGAATGTGATAATGATGATAAAGTAATTTCATCAATAATCAACAATTAGTCTCAGAAGTTATTTCATTGAAGTGAATTATTTATTCGTAATTCAATGTGACGGAAGAATCTCAGATATTAATGGTGTTTCAAATTTCTCGGACGACACTGCCAAGAAAATGCAACGTTCCTTCAACAACGCGAAACGAAAGGCAAAACCAACGACGCGAATCAAACGAGAGGGTGGAGGATCCGCGAAGAAATCTCCGTTGGTGAAAAATGGTCATTGAAACCGTCGATTACGTCGAAACTACAAGTCATCCAGGCGTTTTCGTGAAACTCGCCATTATCGTGTTTTCTTGGAGGAACGAATTGCACGCGGGCCTCGTAAAGCGTCGTCGTCTTCATGCGAGAGAGTCAAGAATTTCGTCGGGGCTCCCTTCCCAATAGCGTCGCCGTCGATGAGACGTCGACGTGAGAAATACTACTCTCCCAACGATTCAGGCGTTCCACTTTGATGTTTCTGCCTCCTATTGAGATCGTTCGTGCGGCAACGCTCGCCAACGTCCCATTAAAGATTCAACAAAAAGAATGCCGAAGGGAAAAGGAAGAAAAGCGTAATAAGTGTCCCGGCGTTGCATGATCCATCTAAGGCGTTCGTTTTATTTAGTAGGGGTCTCGCTTTGGGCTCATTGATGCTTCAGGCGATAGCGCAGGTTCATTGATTTTATTTCGAACGAAACGTACCGGCGCATGCTAAGCTTGTTGTAGCGAGAATATTTCAGTTTCGCTGCACTATTCAAGGGAAATGGACGATTTTATTGGCGACCCTTTCTTGACTTATAGCAGATTATCGGTTGATACGAAAATGTGTAAAAGTAGAGTGCATCGTCGCTGTGGCAATGGTGGAGGGTTAACATCAAACACTTTCAAATTCGGTTTTACACGTAGTATACGTATTTTGAATATCTAGAGGCGATTTTTAGTTTGTATTAATAGCCCAGTTATTATTATATTGGAACATGAATAATAATCCAGTGCACGGTGTGGAACGTAATTGAGTTCACTGTACATCTCATTTGTGCGAATTTATGTCCATTGTGGCTTAATAGTGCGTTATACCCGAGGATGTGTAGAATTGCCGGTTCTAGTTAGAAGCATTATTAATTAGTATCTTTGGAGGTTAATTCATTTTAGGAGAATCGTTTACACGGTATTATAGGCATTTCCCATTTAATTGAATCGAGACATTCTCAGTGCGATTCTCCTATATCAAGATTTATTACTTGCCTTCATATTTAACCGACACTCGTTGAACGGAACAGATAGTGTATGCTTCTCATTCATATTTATAGATAACGATAGATTACATTTATGACATTTACAAGTTATACATTTATGCCAGCTTGGTATCGATCGTTAATACCCACACCTGCGGCATTGATCATATTTAATATTCGCTACTGTATATAATAATAAAGAAACACCAACGTATTCATAAACTTCTTCTGGTTTCATTGTCTTGTATCATTCGTCAATTCAATCGCTGCCCGATCGAGCATAAACAGCCAGCGTACACGGAACCCCGTGGAATTCGTTGCGTTTCAGCTATTGAGCCAATCCGTTTTAGTTCTGTTGAAACAGTTATCTTCGTTGTTTCAACGCTGCGAGAAACTGATTTCGCCATTTAATTATTCCTGGAATTCGACGTGGCCCCGAAAGTAATTGAATTTATCGAACACGATTCGACAACTATGCGCATTGCTTGACCTGTCTTAATCTCGGTGACAGCGAAGTTACTTTTAACGAAGTTACGAAATTCTGCTCGTTCAACGTTGATGCAGGACACGATAGTTTCTCTAGTCGCGGCGTTATTCTTGTCCTAATGTTTTCTTGACTGTAATGAAACCTGAAAAACTTCTGTTTAATAAAATAACGTTCGCTGTAGTAGGTGGCAATTATGAAAATTATATTACCAGTTATGAAACTCCTTTGCTGTCGTGCAAGAATTGAAATCTTACAATTTTACGCTCATTACAAATTGATTTCAATTACAGAGAGGCCATTTGTTTCTCATATGTATACGTCTGGCATACCGATAGGGTGGAAAATGTGATTTGAATGCAGAATTTTTGAACGAAGCTGCATTGCTTGCATAGTCTGTAAAGTCGTCTTGCGCACTAATTATGTAAGATTTAAATTCTACGAAATAATAATTGATTTTCGGTGCTCTTCGTTATTATTGTCTCTCGACCCATACACTTACTATCTAATAGAATATCAGACGAAATTCTTGAATATTTCATATAATACTTGAAATATTAATGAGGTGAGTGACTAATAGTATTAACTTATCTTACACTAATAGATCTAATAGAATATCAGACGAAATTCTTGAATATTTAATATGATATTTGAAATATGAATGAGGTGAGTGACTAATAGTATTAACTTATCTTACACTAGTCACGTAATTGAATTGTAAAAATGAATATTCCAACATTTTTTACATATCATTATTATCGTTATTGCGCGAGCAATATTATTCATTCTCTCTGTTAACATTTTTATTTACTGCCGCTATACCTTTTCGACGATACCAAAATTAGTACGTGGCTACTACAAGAGTCACATACAAAATTCTAAAAACAAAATACACTTAAAGTAATATAGATATACGAGTAGAACAACTACAACATCAACTTTCTCCAGCCAATCCCCGCTTTTCAGCGGAAATACCTAATAAACAATTCCTCTATCAGACAACGTACTCGCAAACAATAACCGATTCATTCCCACTGACAATAAGAACACGCCGCGCACTAAATCAACCCAAACAAAGGCTCTCTCATTTAATGCGGTGTGAAAAGAATAAAACAAATTAACCGCACGTATTTCACGCTATAGCGGAAAAATGTGCGAGTTAGTTCTGTTAGATGAGAGACGGCACGATCACGAAAACAATTACCGCACAATAGCCGCGGGTAATAAGCTGGTGGGATGTTCGAGCAGTCGCGAAATTAGCTGCGATTTCGTAACTGCGATCAGCATCGAACGATTTCGCGCTCAAACTAATTGCCGACCGGTGGGTGTTTCCTTCCCCTCTTGTGTTCCCAGACCCCGGCGAATCAATGGGACAAATGTAGACGGCAAACATATGCACAATGTGTCCCATTAAATCAACATACATTGCCCCGGGCGCATTATCCACGTATTACCGGCAAACGTGATAAAACGTGAATACACCTCCGCCAGCAAAATAATACCGGAATATGATAGCGTTCCCTGATACTGCCAATTGTTCCCTGAATCGCATCATCCCCTTTCTGGCGCGGTCATCGATTGGGATACCTGCGACTAGTTGGACGATTTTTAGTAGATTTTTCATGTGAATCGACGTGGAAGGTCGGCGAGCCGGATACGGATTTATTTGGTCGGAGTTTCTATTTGATTATGGGGGATTCAATTGGGGGGGTTATGGGGCATGAATGTTTGGATGCTGGATATTACAGGGCGGCGGTGTGCGCAAAGATAGGGGAAGAAAATATTGCTTTATCGCGATATAGTATTGCGAACCTAATTATTGCGTTGGTATTAGGGATGAGTAGCTGTTTCGATCTACTCGGAAATTTATATGTGTATGTACATTTATATGTGTTTCACTAATTGGAAGTTCGAGTAGAAACTATTCTTTGGAAAGTTCGCGAAAGATTGGTGACATACATATATATGTACGTTAATAAATTGATTGATTAATTGTAAATCCGCTATTTAAAATTATAATCTACTGTTATAAATTCGCTTACTGATGATATTTTTAACCTTTTGTGCGCTAATGACCTGCCCAACGTTTACCTGAGATAATTTTTCCTTGAACTGATTGGAGGTTGGAGAAAAATCGGTAGATTAAAACACGCAAATATAACTATTAAACGATGTTTCGTTTGAAAGCTTTCGAGAGGCCCCAGATTTTCTACTTCGTGAATGTCCTTAGTAATAATTTGCCGTCTGGGCACAAGTATTAAACACGCTGCAACTTTCCAAACAACTCTGGGATAAATAAATTTCAATGGCTGATCGCAGGAACGTCGACGCAACGGAGCGCTGCTCGGAAGGAAGCATAAATCAAGGGCGGGATAACACTTTAACCCTGTGAACGAAGGCTACTCGACTATCCCAGTGATAAGGGAACAACCGTAAAAATCCAAAGGGCGCAGGACAAGATAATCGAATCCTGGATGGTCGCGCGTCACGTCGCTACGAGGATTTATGGAAAAACCTTTGTGTCTTGGCTGCTATTGTACGCGTCGGCAATTCCACGCCGCTTTATTGCGCATTCCGACACCCTTCGATACGATAGCTCGTGAATCGAAACGACGGGACGCGTCGAGCAGGAACGCGAAAGAAACAAAAGGTTGAAGGAATGTCGGAGGACAGTCAACGTTGTAAAACAAAAAGTCTGCGAGTCAAACAGAGAGGTGATAGGCACGGTGTCCGTTCGCCGTGGTTAGCACTTGGTCCAAGCCTTGAAGGATATCGAACATTCGGTAATTGCAAAAGTTTTTGCACCTTAAATTCCGGCCCATTTGATCGTTACTGGTGCCATTTCGCAATGAGAAATCGCGACGAATTCCTTGCTACGCTTGAAATTGCACGGATTTTGCCGAGGCACAGTCGTATTAGTGTGCCCCTCGGTCTCCGATGATCCGAGTGAGAGTTTCTTCGTTCTTTCCCGTTGAATTGTCTCCTGGTGACGTAGCCTTGCTCGTTACGCCGACTTCACCCTCCCCAATCGTTGCCACTTGTCGTCTTTGGAACAAAAGTTACGGCAAATCTGGTCGGGAAAGATTTCCATGTTTCGGGGAATGAGCAATTTTTATTCAAATCAAGCTCCGGTATTGTACCTGTGACACTTTGTGGTCTAGATTCTAGATGAACAGTCCAATTTGCCGGCGTATATCCTGGACGAAATTGCGAATATAATTTGAAGATATTTTTGTTCTTTTCGGACTATTTTTACACACCCGAAATGTTTGTAATATGCAAGTTTGTAAAATTGATTGCAACATTCTTTTGTAAATTGTTTAGAAAAGAACGGATAGAGTGGCTTCTCGTAGCGAACAATTTCGTGCTTGCCGTTTGGAATTTTGATGCCTCGAGGTGAGCGTGATACAAAGTCATCATAATTGTCATTTTTTTAATTTAAATGTTTCTGAGAGAAAAAATTAAAATTACTTGGCCAAAAGAATTGTCCTTCCATTTAAATGTATTCGTCGTGCATTCAGATCTTATTATTGTGATTTTTTCAATTCAACGATATGCCCTTCCGTGCGCTTCCTTACAGAACATCCGAGTTGAAAATCAAGGATGTACTTTCAACGTTTCGTCACTAAACTTCGCGTACTTCAGCCGCGAATTCATACGCGGGGAATATGCAAATCGCGAAAGAAGCTTTCTCAGCTCGGGGCGACTTTCCCTGGGAAACTCGAAGATTTGATTTTGTTTGAAATTCGTGCTGTGGCGTGGAAGGAATTGAGATGGAGCGGGCCGCGAAATTTTCGCATAAGTGGCTAGAAAAATAAGCACCAAGTCTGAAACAGATTACTTGCTGCTTTCGTGAAAACAATCAGCGGTGGTTGGAAATGATATCGCGGTACTTCTATACGGTCCACCATAATGACACGTACGTCCTTGTATTCGAGAACTGATAAATGCGTTAAATGCTATCAGAAATCACTGGCAAACGAAGAACTAGTCACCAAAGCTTTACCTGAAAAATTACATCGAAAATAGAATAGCTACTGTCAATTTTCTAAATGATATATCACATGTAATAAAACAAAGATTAACTTAAACTAGAAATGACCCAACTATTTATTACCTCCGCGCTGTACACTTTGGACGAGTTCCTAGATGAGTTAAAAAACGATACGTGTCAACAGATAGATTACGTTAGAAAGATTGCGTAACCAGTTCAATCGATATTGAATCAATCGAATCCCTGTCAGAGTAAAAACAGATATCACGTGAAATAAAGGAGGAACTCGATCGCCGACACATTGGTAGCTTAAAAATGGTATCGTCACTACGTCCCGCGTTTATCAAAGCGTTTATGACGCAAACGCAGTGGAACTTAAGGAACGTTCCCTTGCAGAGAAACTTCGGCCACGTTCACTACCGAAAGTAGCCACAAAGCCCGGAAGTCTGAATTGCGAATTCCCGTTAAGTTCCAGATACGTCGGGACATGGCCAGTGGATATGTACGACATAAGTTTAATCCCGAATCGGATGGTGGCAAGAAGCTTTAAGAAGTTTCTGCATGCCGCTGGAATGTTTCGACACGTAAACACACTTACGTTCGCCACTCGCCCGCGACTTCCATTCGATATGCTGAAAAGATTCCAACGTGATCTTCTATTGCCTGGAATCGGCCACCATTCGTCCGCGCCCGCTAACCTTAACTTTCTACAGGCTGACGAAGTTCCCCGTAAAAGAAATTTCGTGGGTTTTCAATGGTCGTACGGAGTAGTAGACAATTTTCTTTTTGCTCCACGAAACAGCGTGCGAGATTTCTCCGCGCGAGGAGCTAAGCTATGCTTCTCGTTGCACTTACTTGTTCAACGGGCTATTATTATATCGAACCGACGATACTTGTTACTAAGTGATTTTTAGTGTCATGTAATTGGGTTAAAAGGCATTAAAAAAAATTGTGTGACGTTGTGATTAGGTATTAATAATAATTGATTGTATTTATCTATAACAAATCTACTTCATTTTGTACGAGATAATGAGTATGCACGAGAAACGAGCCTCCCTTTCAGGTAGAATTTATAACCAGTTATAACCTGTACGCATTTTCGGCGAGGACGAACGGAAAGAAGAACAAGAGAAACCAACGTTTCATTAAACGAACAGCCGCATCGATTTTCTGAATGACCAACATTAAAGGCAGACCACGTCGTCGGTCGTCAGATCCGAAAAAGTTCGGGCAACGTCTAGTGTACATGTGGCTAGTGTACTATTTGCAATCGAAGGACGGCAATTTAAACGCTTGAAAAATTACGTATTAATCCATCATCTAAAGAAGAACGAGGGACATCAAATAGCTAATGGAGTAAGGCAAAAACGATGCAGTCGACAATGTCGATGAAAAGATACGGTTTATAATATGCTTCACATTGCCGTTTCATTAGCGATGGATTTATATTTACGAATTTAATTTAATATTCATTTATTTATCAAATTACCACGCTGTATGTGATAAGTAAATACTGATATTATTATACACGGCGTACGAACGTGAGTAGGATGTTGGATCTTTTATTTACTTATACTACTTATCCCGTATGACGAATTGAAACCCATACAATTCATTGCTTGGAACAGAGTTATAATTAAAAGATAATCCTTTTACAGACTGCGCATGATGAATTGCACGAAATTATTTGCAAATTTGCAAGTAAACTGCGCAAAGCCCTTGTTGCAATAATCTGAAAACGTGTATAATAGTTTATAGTTTATAGAAAGACAAGCTGGTTGGTTGGTAAAAATGAACAGTGAATATTTTGAAGGAATACTCTGACGCGATAAATGTACGTTATGCTAGTGTCGCGATACTTTTATTCGTGCTCGAACAATACGACGATAAAAACGCATCCCCGGACCAATCACGAGCGCGCGCGCGTGGTCGTGCATTTGTATTTGAGAGAGCGCAAAAGAGAAATAGAACGGGAGGAGGATTGGGCTGAGGGGATGAGAGAAGAGAAGGGGTGGTAGGATCGACGAGCATTTGTTTTTTCGAAATCGACGGAATTTGTCGCAGTGAAAATTTTATAGAGTAGCGAGCGAACGATAATAGACTGGAAATTCTGTTCGCAGGAAATCAAATTTCTATCGACCTGCAACATTTTCGAAAACCCGAGTTCGGTGGGCACATCGAACGAAGTCGTTCAGCAACCAGGCACGCAGGCATTTGCAGAATTCGCCCGTACAATTCAATTCCCCTCTTTTCATAACATCATGTAAAAATTTACATGACCGATGTTGCAACCAATACGAAACAGGAGTTGAACAGTTTTTTACGTATTCGATGCGATACATTGAATTATTTCTATTCACTATTTAAGCCTTCGTATAGACAGGCGGAAACATATGGAAACTGACGCGATGTAAAATTGAGGGTAACATTGTCGTTACATAAAAAATTCCAGAAATTTTACGGGTCCCCCGTTGGACACATATTTCTCCAATTAAAATAAAATGAACTGTTCATTTGAACAGCGTTCTTCACGCGTACTGTTAATGAAGCCGGGATGAACGGTTGAAAATTTTTTTTGTTACCCGAGAAAATAAATTAAAAAATGACAAATTTTCAAACACAATCATAGTTATTAACTTTTCAAACATTTTGAATTTTCCCATTAGACGAACTTTTGTGTCGTCGGTCTAATGTATTTAGAACACACAGAAAATTACCACCCTCAACAGCACCACCATCAGGATAATTATGCATCTTTCGCAATTTTCGTTCTCGGAAATATGACAATGTGTCAGGAATAGAATATTCACCTCCACACAGAATAGTTCCCTTCTCATTTATACACAGAACATACACCAACGTCGTAGACAATGCTTCGCTGTAACTTTGCTTCGCCATCTGCGCCCCGGTGGATCCTTCAGGGATGAGAAGTTGAATTTTGAATGAACATGCATCCGCACGAAGGAAATCCCGTCATTCGCTGTGTTTTTGTATTACAAATAACACAGACGATGGGTCTATTCGATGTGCACAACACGTGCAGTTGGTTGAATAGATTTATATTCGTGTAATTGTATCATTGAATTGTCCATGTATTTCAGTAAATATTTTAACACACCCTTAGATATATTTTCCACCCCTGTTAGTGGAAAAATACTCGGTTGTAGCCAACTCCTGAAGATTGTTGAATTGGAGATATTTTTTACCAATTGTAACGTAACACTCCTGTTGATTTCCCCTTCATTTCTCATGATTACGAATGAGCAATTGTGCGTCTCAGTCTTGCTGGTAAAGTCTCCCGCAACTGCGTCAAATTGCTTTCTTGATGTGCACGTATGTATGCATGTATCTCTGTTGGTTCCCCTAAGTAGCGCAGTTTATTCTGAGATCAAATATAAAGGATAGAATTAGCTTGCGCATTAATAAATTCGCCCCTTGCTACTGCAAACAATGCTTCGGGTTTGTGGAGTAATTTCCGTCATAATTTTGCATAAGATATTTCTGTTACCTTCGTAATACAGCTTGGAAAGGGGACGAAGGAAATAGATGAAGGCTCTTATTTATAATCTGTTTCAGCTGCGAGAACATTGGATTTAAAGCAATTGAAATATTGAACGCCAAAGTGATGAAACATAATAGGTTAGATTCAGGCAGGACCATATTTAGAATAGTCTTATTGAGAATACTAAAAATATCATACAATACAATTATTCTATTACTTATTTGTGAAATAGTATCTGAAGATCACATATTGATAATTCGATCAATTATTTCGAATATTCATGGGAATATTATATCCGTAGAACTACGATTCCGTAAAAGTTTCCTGGAGAAGGATTGCTCATTATAACAAAGTGGTAACAAATTCCACTGGTTGCGAAATACAAAAGTATTCACATCGACGCCCACGCATACATAAGCAACAAAAGAAATAATATGGCTCGCAGTTCCTTACAGAATCTATATCATTGTCAACTGGTGAATCGTCGATTCAATCCAACCCAAAGGCGACTCGATTCGACGCCTTTTCACAGTGGCAAAATTGCGCCGTTTCGCCCCGTGGAAGGGATGATTTCCCGGCGTATCCATGCCGTCCCATTAAATTAGGAATAATTTCCTTCCATGATAAACGACCGCGAATTCCGATGGGCGGTCGGTATTCGACCCAAATTGCGTGTCGTAAATAATCAGTTGAAAATGGCCGACAAGGACACAGCAGAAAGTGGACAGACCAGATTCACGTCGAATCGCGTTGTTACTATATGCGTATACGTCTCCGCGTTTTGTTCTCGTTCATCTTCTATTGATTCGCCGCGGCAATCATTCGAAGAGGCGTTTAAAAATACACAATTACACATACGCAGGTACGCATATGTATCACATATTTACCGCAAAACGCGGAAAAATAAATTTCGCCCGGACGACGATAACGTGCATCTGCAACGCGTCGCTTGCAAATGTTTTCATTTGATCACCGTAAATCACCGTTGCCGTGAAATTTCCCTATCCGAAATGTACGATGAGTTGTGAATCGACGATTTTCACGCGCGTCTGGCAGGACGCCGCGGTTGATTTAAAGTACGTCGTCGTGTTGCGTTTTATTTGATACGCGAAATGTTGCTGCCGCGGAAATACACGTGTGTACACCGCCGAATATCGCTACCTTTTTTATTCCATCGAGCGACACGATCTTGTCAAATTAATGCGGCTCTTTAAGTCGAAATCTTTCCACAAATAGTAGTCGATGGATGAAAATGGCCAATTAAACATGGTCGTAAACTATATATGTATAATAACATTGACGTTAAATTAAAATAGTTGCTGAAAAATGTAAGCACACGTAATAATATACTGCAAGGCGCAATGAAATACCATTTGCTCAACTACAGTCCTTCGCAAGCTCATAATCGGCCACGAACGAACAAAATTCGTCAAAAGTTCAACCCCTAATACATTATTCACCCCGACGATCTCGGCCCATCCGATCATTTCGATTTAATAATTCGTCATTTGGGAAACACACGGTACAAGGGGATTCTCTTCCTTACCAATAGCCCGTGTTCAAGACAAGGGACATTTCCGAGTGCAATTATTCCCCAAGGGGGAGATGATTCGACGAATTCGCGTAAGGCTATGGTTAATCCGGCTTAAACGCCGTACCTTTGTCCCTCGTCCAGAAACTTCCACCGGGAACGGCCTACCTCCGCAACCCTCTTGCTGCTTCGTCGTGTCCCTCCGGTTCGCAAATCGTCTCGGGTGCTAAGCTGTTGATCAAAGATTGCGTGGGTAGCGGCCATAACGGCAAGTCAATCACAAGAAACGCGGGAATTTATTAGGTGAAATTCGGGGTATCAATGTTTGATCAGCTCTTGGCAACTTGGAATCACCAACGTCAACTCGCCGTCTAACCGTCGTTTAAGCCACTTCGCAAGCTCCAATGCGACACGGCAAAGCCTCTAAACCATCGTGTCGATTCCCCCAGCTGATTGTATCGCACGATTACATCGGCGATATCGTGGCCACGCGGGCAAATTAGTTCTTTGTGACAGCTTGCGTCATTGGCCAGGCGATCGTGTTATGTCGTGACAAAAAGTAACAACGTTCGCACGGGCACACTTACGTTTTATTCTGTCGAAGACTTTCCTTCGGGATACGGAGCGGCTCGAAGGGTTCCTTGCAGGATCGGATCTTTATAGGTGACGGTAATTTGGGGATAGATTCGGAACACTGTGGCTCGGGTGTGGACGTAGTTACGTGTAGAATTGAGTAATGTTTGGGTAGGATTCTGTATGGACCGAAGAATCCACATTTTAAGGTCGACAGTCTGCGGCAAATGAATAGTGAGGTGATGAGGTTTTGGTAATATTTAAGTCAGGAATTGCTGACTAAGCTTACAAAAGTATAGTAGATTTGATATTTAACGATTGGTGAATCACAGACCAAGATTTCATTCATGGTATAAAGCAATGTACAAATGGACGGTTCAGAAGCCAATCAGTAAGTCCATTATCATTGATACCGAGATAAATAAGGTTTTTGCAAATTACTTGGAAGAAAATTACCATGTTAGTACCGTCATCTATTGCTTACGTATGAAAATAGTGACTTAATTGATTTATCGGCCGAAAGTTTTCACAATAAAGTGGTTTTTGAACTACGTGACTCGTGTTCAGGGAAAGTTAAACTTACGCTTCTAGGGTCAGGGTTGGCTTCTGAGCCCTCCAAATATCGTCTATAAGCAAGGAAAAATATAATCTGCAATTTAAATCAGGTTAATTTTTTGTCGCGAGCAATCCCTTTCAAATGAACTCATTGTCTGTAGGAAGAATATCCTGTCGCGAAGCGATCTTGTTAGTCAATTATGGATATTTACTGCATATCGTTGTCATCTTCTCGTGACATCGATCACCTACTTCGCTGTAACATTAATGCACCTTCAACGACGTCGTTGGAAGCAATAACAAAAATGTAACAACACTATTCATTTTAATCAATCCCCTTTTTGTTGTTATCGTTGGAAGTTTGCTGCTGACCATTACTGCTGACGCAAGACGAGTCTCTCCCCCATGTTAGAAGATCGTGCTCCCTCTTGAAACTTTCCGCCATCAAACTTACGTCTACGCCTTTCGCGTGTAATCCAATCCACCGAGAGCGCGTTGTTGATCGGCACGGTTGAAGATTGAGTGCCTGCATGCCGCATGTACAAACTTCATTGTCGTGTCTAAGCAATTTTCCCCATCAGCTTTTAATCTTCCCCCTTTCGGATATATTTCACTCCAAGATTCGTGTGACACTTTTCCCAATTGTTCATACCAATTCGGGGATGAACATCAATCCTCGATTAACTTATACTTGAACAATTTCATATTAATTTTGTGTTAGTTCAACAGAGAAGAACCGGGTGTTTTATTGGGGAAATTCGACCGTCTATTTTCTTCCTCCAAAAAGTTAAACAATTTAAAAACATTTTCAACGTATCGAGAATTGTATACTTTCATTTATAAAACAAATTTTATAACCGTATTGACACGAGGGTTTCCATAAACTTCTGATCGTGTTAGAGCGAAACCGTGTTGCAGAAGGGTTGTACCTGTACTCATAAAGATCCACGCAAGTAACATTCAAACGCCGCGTTTCAAACGATCGAACCGTCGTCGTCTACAACGGATTAGATATACGTGCACGGGTACAACCGGGCAACAAATTCAAAACGTCTCAGGAATTTCCCCGGCGCGTATAACTCCTTCGCAGTGACCCGAAAAGTTAACAGAACCACAGACAATTTCGATAATCCCTTCCGCAAACGTACCATACGAGCGGCTCGATAATGGATACCATCCGCCGCGGCGTAGAGGGATCCATGTAAAGGGATGCTGCATGTTCGGCACAGTTCTGATTACGTCGACCGAAGATGGGATCTGCAGAAATTCCGTCCGGAATTGCAGTTTCGCGAACATCGACGCCCTTCTCTCGTAAGCTACCAGTGTCCCGCCTCCCGATGACTGGCAAGGAGGCAGGGGATCCGAACGTTAAAGCTGGGGGACCAGCCAGGACGGTGGTGGGTGGTGAACGTAGCGTCGAATTCCCGTCGCATATCTCGCGGACACGAGTTTCGGTGTCGGCCGGACCTCGTCAAAGAGTTCCCGCGCGACATTACGGAAATTGCGGACACTGCCTTTCCCCGAGTCGTCTGACAGTCCACTTGCGGCACGAAATGCATGAGTTCTGCGGCGAATTCGACAGCTTGTATGCATACATCCGCATGTATATATCGGGGAGGGCTGTGCATGTGGGTGGGTCCTTTTCGTGCACGCGTTACCCACCAACTTACACATCCGCGGCAAGAATAGCCTGGCCCGTGTGTACGCCGTGTTTGTCCCGCGACTACATTAATTAAATACACGGCCACCCCCGCGTTTCCCTTCTAACCAACCGAATGTTCTCCACCTTTTGATTGTCCATGAAGCTCCTATTGTGGTGGACCAAACTGTCCCCGGCACCGGAGGACTCGCGTGGCTGCCCTCGGGTCCGATGTTTTGATGAAACCTTGCCGGCGGTTCGTTGAACGCCTTGGGTTCATCTGTAGAATTATAGTAATACCGTGCATAGGGCTTTTGTAATAAATTAATATTTCATAATTTATTTAGTACAGACGCGGATCGATATTGATATTTTTAGACATGATTTTAGCAGGAGTGTCGATAACTATCGTGCTAGATATTCTGCTTCTCGTTGGTAACACTTGTTTCTGTGACACATTCCATATAGATATTTTCAGTTTCTTTTTTCTAAAATTAAGGTGTTCCTCGTATGTCGTATCTTTCAAACGTTTCTGCGTCTGCTACTGCAAATAAGTTTCCACAGGGTCCTTCCATTACTTGTCAATCTTATTATCGCAGCTTTCTTTATTCAAAAAACGGCATACACGCGTGCTATTTAAAGTAAATTTCACATCCCTTACGCTTCGTCGCGGACCTGTTATTTAAAGCGTCGAATGATCTGCTCGATCGGAAATGGAGGGGGCACAGTGCGTGCATAATCACGGACAGGAAGAACAGCGATTAAGCAGGCGTGGCGCAATTGGAAATTTGGATTTCCATTAATAATACCTGCACAGATCCCGCGTAATCGGGCTTCGGAAATGACGGCGACTACTTGCGATGCTAATTCCTTGTCCATCTGCTTCCTAATCGGATCTTCCTGTTCGTTGCGAGGGAAAAGTTTGAACCGCAGTGCGGTTCTGTACGCGAGTAAGACGACCCAACCGACCTGCGTTCTTGTTGAAATTGCTGTCGCATCTTTTTCTTCCCCGCTGGCTTCCAAGGGGCGCAACGCCGAAATTGCATTTGTGATACGAGACTCCTACACCTTTTCACGGTCGTTTGAGGACATTCCGTCCCCTTTGGGACATGTACACCAACGGCGGCCCGCTGCATTATTAAATGGCCGGAGACGAGAAAGTGTGACCGCGGGCGCATTGACAGCGTGGCCTCCCGATTAATTGCTGTTGAGTATTACTTCCTTTATATCATTAAGGGAAGCTGAGAAGGTAAACAATTAGGAGGTATTAATATTATTATATCGCTATCACTCATCGGACGGAATCTGTGGCCATTGTGTTACATCGTAGGCGTACTCTAATTGCAAATGAAAAGGGCGACTTGCGATAGACGAGAGTTATCTTAACTAAATCGCGTTGCAATTTCTTTTATTTAATTAGAGGGGCACAGGTCAGTGACTCGAAGACACTGTTATCTCTGTTTTGGAATTATTTTCGTTTATCTGGAATTAGAGTAACCGTTTATTCGGTGTTATTGTAACGTTAAAAGACCATTAATAGAGGAGCATACGACAGAAAGTTCTGCACGTCGAATTTCATATCGATCACATTTTGTAAAATTCCTGTCGCCCGTTCACGACGTGGATCGTCACACCGAAAGAACGGAATTCGGGGACCGCTGTATTAATTACGGGGAATGTTTCGCGATGGATATCGCACGTTTATTTAGTTACACGCGCGTCCGCAAGATTAAAAGATTGGCCGTTGACGCGGGCAATATCGTCGCGGATCGACACCGTTGTTTGGTTCTGTAAATCGTTCAGGTGATAAAACGTTCTAGATTCGACAGGTTGGAATTCCATGATCGATCGAAGCTTATTTTGCCGCGATGTCGAGCGGAGTGCGGTATGGAAAGAGCGTTGTATCGATTCGCTCTACTCGCACTTTCTTTTTATCGTTCTTTATGCCTGTGCAAACGGGTACCGTTTTTACGGCGACGGTAACGACCCCGGTCGTCCACTGCTTATCGTAATCGTAATTCCGCGTTCGCCATTCGAGCGCACTTAAAACGCGTCCGATTGTTTTCCATAAACGAATCCATCCGATGGACAAGGAAAATCGTGAAAACGAATGTGCTATCGCCGCGATCAAACGCGCCCCCGCTGTAACGCTTTGGCCAGACATCGCCCTACGAGCTCGTTATCACGTCGACGTCGTCGTGACGAGCTCATGGCGTCATTCGGTTTGTTGAATCTAGGGCCACGGATTCGCCGTGGCATGGCGTGGCGTTTGATGTCTCGTAATCCGCCGCGCGCATTTAGAAAGGTAATAACGCGTAACGATTACGTACTGTTGCCCTCTTTTGTTATTAAACGGTTAACCTTTGCCGCGCTGTGCTTTACCGATACGATAATTTCCAGGCAGCACTTGGGACAAGGAAGGATCAAATTGATAAAAATTCAAAATCTCTTGCTTTCATCAAAACGTCGAACATACATATATAATTTGTCAATGAAAGTTGCATAAAACTGCAGAAATGAAGTATACAAAATTTGCCCAACGAATATGTCAAAACGACAACAAGCAAACTACGAAATTACCAATAAAATAATATACAATTTATTCAGTGTATTCACCGCGTTCCTTAAATCACCTCACTGTACCATAATCGTTTGAAACAAGCACAGTTCCACAACAAATTAAATCACTCCCTGCTGCCTGTCAACCCTCGAACCGCGCACAATATCTTTCGCAACCGACGACACGCCAATGCTACTTGATCACACCCGACAAAGTTGTCCCCGTTTCTTAGCGGGAAACCGATAGGGGTTCCGCGCCACGCGAGTTTCTCGATTTCCGACTGAGATTTCGGGAAAGATGCAGGTAAACAAACACGAGGCCCGCGGTGCGAGCGCGACAAGGGTAACGAAAGGCCGGCGAGAAAACGGAAAGGGATAGCTTCGAAGGCAGGAGGGAAAAGGCCAGGGGTGGCTGGTGCGCGGGCGCGGCTTTGCGGGTCAGAGTGCGCCGGGTATATAACCGGGCGGATGCCGTCGTCCTTTAGTCTTGCGCTTATCGTCGTCGCGGCGACCCGCTCGAATTCCGTGACGAAGTGTGGTCTCGCGATCGCGATCGGTTCGTGAAGTTCGTTCGTTAATAACGCGCAGTGCGTTCCTCGTGTGAAGTTTCGTCTATAGCAAACGGCCGAACGTCCATCACGGATGAACCTTCGAATTCGTGAAGAAATCTCGAAGAAACGATCGATGCCCGGGGATCGATAAATTGCATACCTCGTCGTTCATTACACAACGTGACGAAGATATCGCGTCCCTTTCTTGACTGCGATCTTGCACAATAGAAAGACGCGAATGGTGCGTCAGACGGTTGGAAAACGGCGCAGGTAGTTGTCTGAGAAACGTGCGAGCATAATCACGGGGGTCGCGACAGGAGAAAGAAGTGGCATGGAGAACCGGAAGTCGATAGTCGTTCGTAACGCTTGTCAGCTGCCATTCAGACGTCAAAGCGGCTCGTCGAAGAGAAGAAGCGTGAAACTCGAGTGGTACAACAGGAGGTTCCGTTCCAACGGGGTGGATTCCGGAAAGTAGATCGCAGTGCAAACGGGGACGGGCGCAAGATTCGACGATCGTGTGGAGAACGTCGCGGGGCATGGGAGTGAAAGGAGGGGGACTCGAAAGGCGCGAAGGGTGAAAACGAGGGGGCGTAAAGAAGGAAGGGAGAAAGAGAGGGGAAGAAAAAGTGTGCGCTGCTGCGAAGAATTCGAAGCTGTGTGCCTCTGGCCAGATACGACCACTTCTGTAGAGATATCTATATGCATAGGAAAGTCGCGGCAATAGAAGAGAGCCCCGGCCACGACGACGTGTATCTAGGTCATACAGCCGTTCTTCCGCTTGTGTCTGCCTGTTACCGCTGTCGCCGCTCGTTTTCCATAATTTCACGAGATTTACTTGTCCGGGCAGAAATTGGATAGGATCGTCGGCTGGCCGTGAGACCGGATGCGCGCGGAATTAAAAATAAGGGGAAAAACGGAGGAAAAAGACCGTCGTTGCTCGTCGACAAGGGACGTCGATATCTATCTGCCCGCGGTGTTACGCGAAGAAAAAAAACCGGCCTCGAGTTAAGTGGAACATGCAGTAATTACGTGTAACGAAAGAACGCGTCGGTGGTTAGTGTCTTTTTTTTTGAGGGGGGGGGGTGTCATCGCGTCGGACTGATCCGGTCCGACGTGAAACTGAGAGGAACGTACGCCGTGGGTACGTGCAGCAGAGTGATCGTGCAAACCGTACGGAAAGTGGTAGTGTGTAGGGAATACCCCGAAGAAGGATCTCCGATGTCGATATTCGCGAGAGAATTGCCGCAAAAACGGCCAGTCAGGAACACTTAGGAGGAACGATTTGCTTCCGCTCCGTTCTGCGAGATTTTTCTTCGACTGTCGATATCTGGCGGGCACAGTAGCTCGTTTCGATTTCTTCGCCTGGTGCTGCAGGGTGTTCGATCGACGTTGTATCGGTTGGTTGCTTTCGATCGGTTTCATTGAATTGTTGGGGGAGGTTGGCGACGCGTTGTCGGGTTAATACTCGCGACCGTAACCAGGTTGCAACATTGTTACGCGCGCGGAAAGGGGAGCGGTGGTGAAAAGTAGAGGTTGCTCTCTGCTCGACTCCCGCGTGGACAATCCCGAGATAGAACGAACATCGTGCATGAACGATTATCTGCGGACGAGCAATCAGCTTGCGCGAAGCCCGTTTCTCTTTAGAATGGACACACGCAGGACGTGCCCACTGGGTAAATAATGAGCCTCTGCAGTCATTTATCAAGCTCACCGCGAGGCCGACGAATGCTCAAAGTATCCTGGTTCAAGTAAATGGAAGAGTGCAAGCAGATAGCAGGGCGAACAACGATCTCTGCTGGATTTCGCTCGGCACCAAAGAAAGAACAAAATTAGAGTTCGGCGCGTCCGTATCGTTCTCTGTCTTTCTGTCCCTCTGTCCCTCTGTCCCCCTGTCCCCCTGTCCCCATAGAACGTGCTGCGATCGTTTAAGGTGAACGTTCGCCCGTCTAATTACCAGCACCGATCCTGGATAGGGAGAAACACCCCCGTTCGGCTATCTCGTTCCCTCGATTTGGCACCGATAAAAAGGCAAGAGAACGCGTTCGATGCCGTCGATGTGTCTGAGATGCGATCAACGATAGAATCGTGCAATAGTGAACGTACGCCTGCTCGTGCCGCGAGAATTTATAAGCGAGTCAGATAGCAGCGTATGAGGCTCCATGAGAGTAATTATTCTCGACGATCGCGGCAGAACGTTTAGCCCCTTTCGTGAGACAGTGTAGTTCGCGTTGGTGGAATCATGAGACGACGAAACAACGGCACGGCCGGCAGCAACGGCGGTTGCTGCTGCCAGGGCAACAAGAGGGCTGGTCGAAGCGGATGTAACGACGCGGAGGGAAACGAACCGCCCGGATGGTGCATTTACGCGACCGTCGCGCTCGTCGCCGTTGGTTGTTACCTGAACGCGTTAGGTGGTGATTTCGTGCACGACGATATACCGGCGGTGGTGAGGAACAAGGACGTGCTTGCTCAAAGCTTGTGGACCACTGTTTTCAAGGACGACTTTTGGGGAACGCCTATGCACGACATTAATAGCCACAAGAGTTACAGGCCGCTGACGACATTAACGTTTCGGTGAGTTGTACTTTCTTTTTCTCTTCTTGTAGGACGATTGGTTAGTTGGTTCGACACTGTTTCGGTGAGTTGATGTATGAAGTGAATTTTTAACTATGGAGACAGGGATTCCAGCGTGTTCACGTGCCTAGCAGAAATGGTAAATGTCAGAAAGGGGAAAGGGTTTTCGAATAGCTTATTTTAGTTTAGTTACCGATTTTAACTAATACGCGATTCGATGGCTTTGATATAAATTAAATATACAGGGTGCCATGCAACTGATGGTACAAACGGGTTGATACTACGTGCAAAAAATTAGTCGATAATAGAGAATAAAATCTTTTCATTTGAAACTACGTTTTCGAATAAATCTACTCGGTACACGCACGCACGGCCAAGTCTCACCTCAACAGATCTTAATGCCTAATAAATAGTAAATATATGGTATAAATATATTACCATTTATAAACTAAAATGGTATAAAAATATTAAGAAAATATTAACACGAACAAGGACGGTCTACAGTGATATCCGCTGAGAGACTTGGTCGAAAACGAAGTCTCAAATGACAAAATTTTATTCTCCATTTCACGTAGTATCAGCACCTGTCCGGTTGTACCACCAGTTACACGAGACCCTGTATAATACGCTAATGAGATAAATTAAGAAATAAAGCGTGGGTAATGAGTGCAATAATTTTTGCAAATATTAAATGCAAATAAATACAGGTAAAACGTATACATTTCCCACCATTTCAATGTACCAAATAGAATAAATAAATTAACTTCGCTTATGGAAAGTAATGCAGAGTAATCACACCTAAAGGACATATATAAAATACAGGCGTAAAGTTAAGAGCTTTTGCAAGGCGCTTTCAAAGAGGAATTTATCTGTTGATTTAGGATAGCTTAGGTGCTTACGTTCTTCGATGTCACAGTGGAATACGCGATTAATTATGTGCATATTAAAGGCGTCCTTCTATCGTTAATCTCGATGGGCTCAAAGATACGGTAGAATTCCGGACCTCGTAATTATAATTGAAGCTGACGTGAATCCGTGAATTCTCGTTGGTACGTTAAATCAGATTCGAGTTGCTTACCTTTTGATGTTCCAGTTGGAAACGCGGTATATGCCGCGTGTCGATACTTCTTACCCCTCCGTTCGAAACGACACGATTTTTTGTCATCGGAATAATAGGTTATCACGATTTCGTTATTACTACAATAGCCTCGCCCGGCCCTTTTACCAGCCTTAACATAAACACTTCCCTTGAAACTGGGTACGCCGCCACGAAATGAAGTTGCGGAACATAATATCAGCCGGAAGATCGAAAACGCGAGGTCGATTAAAATCTCCGCCAAATGGCTCGCAAGCGGCGCGATAATCAGCTTTGGTATTATTAAAACGAATTCGCTGTATGCCGCAGCGTAGAAATTAGTAGACAATTATCTACGATTAGTAGACACCTACGGCTGATCCGCAATTAAAGTTGCGATTTCGAAATACATACACCGGTACAGGCGTGGCCGTTCCGTTGGCTTATCGCGAATGGAACAATTGCTCGTCGCATTTTTCGTTACACGCTACTAAGGTTAAAGCACGATCGCGTGAAGCCGATGTCTCTCTCTCGTACGAAACATTCGAGAAATTTCACGATCGCGATCACTGGAAGCAGGACGTTATCTCGTGCATTTCAAATGAACCGCGCGTAACGCGCTGGTACGACCGTTCTCACGTGCACCTCGATATTCTATTTAATTGCAGGTAACAGTAGTCTAAATTGTGCGGCTGGGTTACCTAATTCAATGGATCCGTCGAGGTTGTCGTTAATGAAAAATGAAATGGGATTCGTAGAGAGGTTCATTTCCTTCTGATACCGAGGATCAATTTTACAGGGAGGGAATTTTACGCGTTAGCTTTTTTTCGTGTCGCGATGTGGTTAATTAGTGTGGATTGATTTGTGTAATTTGGTAAATATCTTCTTACCACGTTGTGGGATATTTATGAAACTCTAGAGCTCATTAGGAGATTTGCATGTATTGCAATCAGTGTTTATGGTTCGAATGGCATAATTCGTAGTATTTCTTAATCTTAAATAATTTGTTACAATTTATTAGAAACAGAAGGCGATTTCAATTTAATTCATTAACTAAATGATTGATCTGCGGAAAGTGCAAAAAAAAACTTGTTTGATATTTCTTCAATTTCGACAGTAAAACGACAGACTTGTAAAACGAATTTACAAGTCTGTCAAAAGTGTGATATAGAAAACGCTTCCTCGTGTTGCGAAAAGTGTGAAAGCTTACCGAGAATATCTCGTGCAAGATTAAGCTCTGATTATTCATGAAAATTTGTAAAAAAAATAGGGAAATTGACTAGCTGACCCCAGTTTGATCTTTTATGTAAGTGTTCAGTGGTTCGTGAAATATTTAACGATAACGATCACACGTTGCGTTTAGAATTTTAGGATGCTTTAGAATAACATGATACTGGAGTATCGAGTGTGTCGATAATTAATAGTCACTCGATGTGCATTATTACTAAGGATGTTTTTTACACTTCGAATTATAATACAATTATTTACATAGTGTAATTACATTTAAAACTCCGAGCCATTCATTTATTCAGACTAATCACACATTTTTCAAGAACAGATTTATCTTTCCTTGTCGTTGATTTCCTTCTTATTTTCATTTCTTCACACACAGTCGGCTCCGGAAGTAAGTTAACGCTCTTACCAATAGTTTAAAAGTATAATAATAATTACAATGTATATATTATTATTATAATGAATGTTTATACGTTTTAATGTATCCTTCATAGTATGCACAAGTATATACAAAAACAAATTATAACAGGTTATATACATATATCGTTTTCATTTGTACTTTCCGGGGCGACTGTATTTGTAACTATAATCGATTAGAAAATTCGACAATCATCCACCAAACCACGCAAACCCTAATTCTCCAATACCGTAATTAATTTCACATTCGCTATCTGTACAACATACACCTACATTAGTACCTCACCCCGTTTGAGCTAATAGCTTGCCAGAAGATCGCTCGATTGCCTCCACAGGATCCATGCCCGGACCTATCCACGCGTCGTCCGCATCCGACAATTTCTCCGCCGTCTCCACTCGTATCGATTACCTGATTACGAACTGCGAACGGAAAATCGCGAACGCGTCCACACAGACAGCACAGTCGAATCAACGACGCGCCGTACGGTTGTCTCCCATTGCCCACCCTGTGGCTGCGATATGGTCGCCGGCTGGGTGACAAGAACCCGACCACGAGAAGCTACTGAACACACCGGTGCGTTACGGTGTATCCTGTAAACGCGAGCAGGCCGCTAGCTTTCCGCCTAGCGGCGATTTGATGCATGGATACCAGTTTGCCACACTCCGCTCGCAATAGTGCATATTGGCTGGTATTGGACGATCCATCATACAGCAAGACAGCGGCACATCGCTCATTCTCCTTAACGCTCCAGATGCTGTTGCCAACTTCGACGCGGGGAGACGACCGACTCGTACGCTCTGCAAGGGTGTAACGGGCGTTGGATGACGTTTACGCGGGTGGAGATAGGGACGGAGAGAAGGTGGGAGGGAGAGCGCTAGGGGTGAACAGGAGGTGGTGCGGGTGTTGCACCTCCGCGTTCACCGGAAGTGGAGCGCATCCATAATTCTAGAAACCTTAAGACGAGAAGGCCACGAACGGCAGCGACGTTCGTTCGTTCGTTCAAATTATGGGATATTAACGATGGGACGCGGCCGTCTCTTTGAGGCAGTTTTGCACGGACGACTACTAATTGCACTCTGCGATTACTTTTTTTTCTGGCGCAGAGGCGATGTTAGGGGGATGAAATCCACGTTTTTAGTAGGTGTATCGTTGAGTCCGCGCGACGCGGACGGTTAGATGGTAGCACGGTGATATTTACGGGGAGAGGTTATTCTCTATGCGTACAATGAACGCTTTATTTTATTATTTACTTGTGTTCCACCAATTCGATCTGCAATGAAGTATTACCTGTGATTTTTTTGGTGGGCGTCACTCAAGGTATAATGTATCCATAATTCCGAAAAAATTATGCGAAGTATCGCTTGTATGAAGCTACTATTTCCCTAAGTTTCATTTAAATATCTTAAGTAGTAACTGAGAAAAAAGATGACAAAGTTCAAGGGTTTATCCCCACGTTACCCTTAAACGAGGGGGTTAGAGATCTGATATTTCGTAGAACGGTGTCTCAATAAAGGGGTCACAATATTCCACTTTCATTTCAGAACAGCCACCGTCTGCTTGCAGCAGGGTAGGCTTCAAACTAAATAACCAACAGGAAAGCTCGCTCGTAAAGCATGCGACAAAATTAGCCTCTGCGCAGTCTCACCAATGCATCTACGACACAATATATACTTTTAAACCAATCTAAATAGAAAACTTTCTGCGTGTCCGCTTAGAATGCAGAATTATCGACAGGGCAACGGAAACACGCGCGCGGAGACTAACTGCAGTCATAGAAGTAGTGCACAGCACGCTGTTTCTAATTATGCTTCCTTCCGTTTGTCTCCAACTCTGCCACCGATTACTTTCTTCCCGTGCTTTGTCCGGCGATGCACGGGTCAAAGAATTCGAACAATTCAACCCTTCCGTTTGCAGCAGCCGCGCACACGCGTACACACAAGCGTGTCCCATTCATTCATACGGCGTCCCTTCCTTGTCGCACCACCGCCCGCCAATCTCTTTATTACCCGGACAACCCTGACGGCGCTCAGAATATATTTCGCCGCGCAGAATTCCGTGTTCCCGAGGAATGAAAACGTACCGGCGATCGGGAAAGTTCTGAACGCGTGCCGGTTGACCCGTACCTTTTGCTTTCAACGTGCCGCGCCGAAGTTTCCCGTGGATTTTCGAACGGTTCCGGCCGAAGCGGCCAACAACTTTCCTACGTGCAATGCACGCGCGTGCCTGCCCGATTATGTTTTCAGTTGGAACGCGAGGATCACCCTCCGCGGATTTCTGATCGACCGAACGAAAATACCTCGGGGGTACGGTGGTTCGATAACGTGCGATTTAATGGAATCGATCCGATGTTCAGCGTGTATAACGAGCAATGTATTGCGAACTTGCCCGGAATACTAATCGAAGTGACTACCGCGCACGGTGGGCCGGCCGCGCGAGGTGATGAATCGTTTGAATTTTTGCCTTTTCGGTATACGTATTGACATTCTGGATATGTTTTCTTGTCGCGCTGTTCCCGTGAAGCTATGGCGACGTTCAAAGCGGCATCGATTACTTTAATTTTACAGCTTCGTATTTGTCAGCTGTTGCAAAATGTACGGTATAAATCATTAGTCAAGGATATATCTTATATCTATTCAAGCATTACTTTTGCCTCGATATTGATTGATAAGTTATTATGTACTTATTATAGATATTATATATGCATATACTTATTATACAGAATTTAAACAGAGCTTGCTTCGACAAAATATAAATTGTTCATACTTCTACGTATAATTTATACAGCTCCTTTATAGGTATGACACCCAAATGCTGGCAATTATTTTTCGAGTCATTAGTAAGGGGTGAACGCAATCTTGCATGTGTCTTCTGTGTCCGGTAGATTCTGCTTGCAACGGCAAGGTGCTTTCTAACTTTAAGTGCAGGATTATCGTAGGGCTCGTAAATAGAAACGGACAGGAAATTGGTACCGATTTCTCGATCGGGGACAAAGGACAGGTACAATTGTACGGCGGCTTGGCCAACAACTTTGGGTCGAAGCTATTGGTTCCCAATATGATGCTTTATTTAGTCATCGCTGATAATGGGGTGAGAAGTAGCGTCATAAAGTTATCGGTGTCCGAATAACTGTAAATTATAGTTTTACGATTAAAACCGACAATACTTACGCCGATGCACCAATGCGATTTAATGGGGCGCGGACAATGGCGCCTTTGTCTGGCGATAATGAAGCTGGATACTCGTAATCATGTTTTGTAATTGGAACCACAATTACGTTAATGTACGACGATATTCAGTGTCGTGTCAGATATATTTGGATTAAAATATGTGCGTTTGGTCGAGTACACCGACCATGCTTTCTTTATCAGGAAAAATTACGAGACTCATCATTTCCATTAGGAATTATTTCCACGTACTGTTTTCGTGTGTTGATGCCTGTTTTAAGGGGATTAAAATATCAGACAGCCCTGCCGTCCTATGTGCACACCATTCCGTGTCATCCTTTCTCGTCGAATCAGAGGATGCAAAGTTTATGTAACAAACCATTTTCATAAAAATACAAGCAGTCCCATAGTAATCTTCCCTTCCGTTATTAATATTTCCGGCAGAGAACATTTCCCCTTTGTCATGAAAGTTACGTTTGTTCAAGCAGTACGTTCTAATTAACTATTAACCGGGATTTGAAGAATCCTGCGTCGTAATTTTGAACGATGCTTCCAAAGTCCATTTAGTAAAATAATGCACGCCAAAAGTGCGAAAAGCACCTTAGCCCAGCAAACAGATTCACATAACCGCGATTCACCAGGGGTCCCCGTGCTCAGCAACAAGAATCGCGCACGAATGCTTGGCAGGGGCGCGAAATACCATCAAGAAATGCAAATGATTCCGCGAAGAGCGAAGATCCATTAAGCCTCGCGAAATCTTGTTTTCTCTTTCGGCCGCCGGCTCGGATCACACGGTTACATTATCATATTTATGTACATTCATCCGATGCAAGTCAGGAATAGGAAGGAAAAAAGGGGAAGGCAAAAAAATTGCGGCGAAACGGGGAACCCGTGAAAACGGGCCTTCGGCTTCCTCTTTTTATCGACCATCAACGCTCACACTACGTTACACTCTTTTCGGGCACGAAATTCGCGGACTCGTTCTCCTTTTTCTCTACCGCGATCCTCGTTCCCGTTCATTTATCCCCGCGTTCTTTTGTGCTCGCGCAACGTCGATCGATATAATCACATTTGCCGCAAGTAGGAACTTATACTGTTCCCCGGGAGAGATTCCCCTTTGTTTCGTCATACGTCGGGAACGGCAGGAGTGCCAGTTACCCGCGTGTCAGCCGGAATAAAAATTGTGGACGGCGAGTCTCAGCCCCGCGGTCCTCGCGTCACAAAGCTTTTTTCGCGAGGAGCGACCGCGGCCACGCTTTTATGCAGATCGCTCCTTGACGGAGAGACGGTTTTCATTAGGGGGCCATGCGACGAATTATCGTCTGGCAAGCCAGCATCCCCCTGTGATGGATACCCGATTGCTTTTTACGGGTCCTTACTTTCATTGCGGAACGTAAAGGGAGTGTAAATTGCTCGTTACTATCCAACGTGGGGGTTGGTTTGCGGGAATCGTTGCCTTGGAGCGAATGAAAAGCAGTCAACAGGTTCTTCTTATTTGACATGTATTTCCGCGCACGTACTTATTAGCCGCGCGTGAGCGTCAACTTGTAACTGGTAAGCGTGCGTGGAAAGTAAAGTGTGCTCTCGTTTTTGTTATCGAGGATGCGACGGGCGATTGAAATAACAAGACAGAAATATTTGTGTGAGAATTAATTTGGACAGCTTCAAATTTGAGAGACGAAGGAGTTGCGCGTGGAATGGCTGACTGTACTTGGAAACGCGTACAAATTTTGTTGGAGTTTGAAGAAATACGAGTATAGGATGTAAAGTGCAGATCTTTGCAGGGAAAAATCCATTGCATATTTTTCTGTCGAAATAGTTGTACAGAAACTCCTGGTTTCTACTTTCCTGTATATTATTTTACAGGATAAAATATTTTGTGGTCATTTCGTGGAGCGGTGATTCCGCTATCGAGATGTCAAAAGTTTGCAAAATTCTGTGTAATTCAATTGAAAGGCCGCATTGCAGGAGTCTTTACGCGTTGATGCCTATTGGCGCTAAGTTTCTGCGGTCTCCTGTGGCATTTAGTCGCGGATAACAGTGGCTTCGAGCATTCAGAGTGTTGCTTTGTTCCATTCTGTGCAATTTGCGCCACATTTTCTATGCACACCTAAAGCATGCTTGGAACATTCAATTTTTGTGTAAACGAACATAATGTGATATCGAAGAAGTTAGAAACGAATGTGAATTTAACTTAATCTGGTTTAACTTAATCTGGAATAGATTCATTCTCCCTTTAAACGATTCGGGTCATAACCGAGCAAACGATTACTTTCTTCGTTACACAGAAAATTATGCTTTTACATAAAAAAAAAATACGCTAGTTTGTACGTAATTACTCGATATATTCGCAGCAAACACAATAGTATCGGCCCAAAATTTCAAACACATTACATTCACCACTTTCTGTCTTATCATTCGTATAGAAACTGCAAAGCAAAACTACCAAAACGTTACGAACTAGCATTTTCCAATCTAAAATGAAAAAAATCAAATATAACATTTCCGAAACACCTAAACCTTTCGTCTCACCTCTTCACCCACGATTTCCTTTTCGGTCGGTTCACTTGATCCTCGAAATTTCATGACCGGTGAGCCTTCACCGTTGGCATCCACGAAGGAAGGGAATGCTCGATGGTGTTCTGAAGCACCTAAGCAAAAAACGCCACCGCGGTCGACGATGCGCTTTGCGACGGCTTCGTCGCGTTATCACTGCCAGAGATTGTGGCAAACAGAGAGGTAACGAAGCGAGTTGCATCGTTGCGGTTCGCTTTTCCACGTATACAGTGATCCTTCTGGTCGATTTCCCGTGTGTGTGTGCCAAGGGTGGTGCTCGTATGGGGATGGACCGAATAGTGAGGGTAGAAGTCGGATGAAGATTTCGAGTTTCTCGTGCACCATCGCCGAAAACGCTTCGCATCGGGCGAGCTCCGGTAAACGATTACTTTTATCGAACACTTTTCACACGAACAGCGCGTCGAGCGCGGAAGAAGATAGCGCAGACTTCGTTTGCGACGCAGTCAATCGCCAAGAGAGATAAGACATACCGTGGAACTGTCGGGGAAGAAGGACTGCTTCCGTTTCAAAGAATTTGCAAGTTAGTTGGGTCACGTGTACATTCAGCTTCCGTATACCGTGGAACGAGTTTGCTCGCCGAAAGTAAAGAGACGCCGTGAACAGTTGCCCACGTTATTCTGGCGAACAAGTACGGGACAGCGATTCGATAAATGTAATCGTGAAATATACTCCTTTCGCCGGTTAATCTTTCTTTGCAAGATGCAAGTCAAACGTAGTAACTCGGGCAAACCGTATCCGCCTTTTGATCTGGGAACCCATCTGTAGGTTTATATACTTTTATGTGATTACGCTCTGCTTGTGCGGACATTTAGTCCAAGAAGCTACTTAACCCAGGAATTATCATAGTTCATGTATCCACTTAGCTTTATTTTTAAATATTTCACTCCACGTCTGTAGCCTTATTGCGCGCATCTTTTTAAATTCACTGCCGCGAATGGTATCAGCCGACACTAATTTTGCCCCACTTTATTTTGAAGAGGAAAGAATCGATTAAAATGATTGAGACGCCCGATGTAGACTGCAGAGAGGAAAATCTTTCAATGTCACAGAGGAAAGTTTGCACAAACGCAGCAGCGTTCCTCGTGCCGATTCTTCGGCAATTTACGATGCATCGAATGCTCGGGCGCTGCGCAATAATTATTATTAAATTACATGACGCACAGGACGGAATCTCGTTTCCTGGCGTCACTGACACGCACGAATGATTACGTTTCAGACCCTAATTTAGATGTGCGATATCGCGTTATACGGCTTGTAACGTACGTACGGTCCCATTCGATTACGTCACGGCTCGGCTGACCTGATATCTCATTCCCCTGTGCGATTAACCCACCGATCATCCCACGTGGAATTCTCGTTGTCGTTGACGCTCCGTTCGTTCAGCATCGTCAGGCACTCCAAGTATCCTAACACTTTGTCGCCTGTGTCCGAGTTGTGGTCAACTAGGTGCTGGACGCGACACGCTTTGCGCGTATAGCGGAGTGCCGCGCATCTTGATCTCAAACTTGCGCGACGCTCACGACAAGAATATCAAACGCCTCGTTACGTAGGGTACTTGCGTATATGGAGCATTTTTTCCTTGAAGTTTCACTAATTGTTCTTTGAAAAAAATGTACTCCGCAGAACAGCAACAATTGGTTACGAAAATACGGAATAAACGAATTGCAAACGGGTATGCATTGAAATCACAACAGCGAAATGAACAAAAAAGTGCTCCGACGGTTCGTAGAACTGGTTCCGCCGATTTCATTTCATTTGCGACCACGCAAACAATAACGATGATTCTGCCTGTAACCCGTTTACAGGTAGCGGGCATTGATTAAATGTCGGCGGAATATGTAACGCAGAAAACTCGCGCGGGAATCCCGTTGCGGTGTGAGTTTCGTGCGTCGCCGACAATCGAATTGCGGTACAGATTCGGTTGCGGCAGCGAGGGTTGAATTTTCAAAGGTTCGACGCTGAAACGGACGGGACAGAACCCGATGCCGACGAAAAAAAAAAGAAGAAAAAGACGAGTGAAAGGAAGAATCGCGGATCCACGATCGAACCGAAAATCCATGGAACGCGTCCGTGGGGCTTTTGAAATCGAAGAAACCTTGAAAAAACGAAACGAGCCTCTCGCGTAGGTAATCGCGTGGGTCCGGGCGACCTCTTCGCGCTGCACCCGTTCCCCGCGGAACGCTCCACGACATTTCCGTCGTTTCATTTCGTTTCGCGCAGAAGACAGACTCGCCGTTGCCGTATCGACAACCCTCGATCCGTAGCATCGGTTCGGTATTTCCGTGTACGCGTCTCTGTTTCGACGTTTCGAGCACACATTGCGCCGCCGACAGCAAGAAGGAAGCTCCTTGTCTCGGCGACGACAGGAACGCACCATTACGGGAAAGCCATTCTTCCAGCGTTGATCGTGACGAGGAATCCAAAGCGGGCATTTGTCGTCTTCGAGGTGTATCCTGCCGTTTATTGGATTCGCGAACTTTGCCACTGGGTATGTAATAACCGAGCCGGCGAAACCCCGTAAATCCGTGAGAGGAGGGCAAAGGGCGAATGGCGGAGGGAGGATCTGGCGCTCTTAAGAACTCCGGACAGATGGAATGATATTATTGTGCCATTGAAACGAGCCCGGTATTGAAAAAGTTTGTTCCCTACGTACTCCGATAAATGATTAATGCATGGCGGCGCGGAAGGTTTCTCAACTGATTTTTGTTGCCGTTTGTGCACGCTCGTGGATAGTAATTGTTTCGCCCCTATAGCATCCTATTGTATTACGATGCTCGTATGTGTTTATTAAATATGTTATCCACAGATGGATGTTCACTCGCGTTTAATGGCACGGCTTGGAAATATTCAGTGTTGAATTTGAATGGTGCAATATTATCTGATCGTAATAGTTTGCATCGTTAATATATTTCTCGTTGCCTAGACGAAACTAACTATTTGATCGCATCGATATGACGACCCGATTAATCAACTGAGTGTGTTAATTCGATGTTCGTATAATTCTCAGCGTTTTTACCGTTAGCTTCATTTCTCCTTCAATAGTTCAACGTTTAACAAATAGCGCGCGGCAACTGTGCTCGCTTAACGCAGTCAGCCCGTCGCAAAGAAATCGAGAAACAGTTTAATTTGGGATAGCTGATACGACAGCGACTAGAGCGAGTCGCGTTGCGTTTCCGGCGTAAATACATTTTTGTTGCGAGCTTCTGCTCTATGCAATTGTAAATGCCACCGGATGTAAATGGCAATCGTGGGTGAGACGAGCGAGGCTGGCTGCATTTACCGCAACAGAATATAGACGCCGACGGAAGTTTGATCATACGGATTCGAGGAAGGGGCAAACTTTCTGGACACCCGAGGGCTAACTGAATATTCATCGGGCCAGCGACTAAAAGCGCAAAAATTCGATGGCCGCCTTCGCGTGATGATTCATAGTGATCTCTCGCGTTGCTTGAGAACGCATCGACCACTCGCTGCGCCAGAAAGTTTATTTCGCAATTTCGAACGGCTTGAAACGCATGTATGTTACACAGCACGGAATGCGTAGCTCTGCCCGATATCCATTCGGGCGTTCGTTACGATATCCGTTCTAGTGCCCTGCGAACCTTCAACGAGTGGACCCTTGATTTTTTCCCATTTTCTAGATATTGATGCGAACTATGCGGGGAGCAGTGTCGACGATTACAGATGTTATAATTGGGACGCGTTTAACTGTTATCTTATCGTCGACGATTAATACAATTAATTTTGATTGCAATTAAGTTTTCAATTTTATACTCAGCCAGATGTCTGCAGGATCCGTGAAGGATATTTTGCCAAAGAGACTTTTCGGTTCTTTTAAAGCAACTTAAAGAACCGCTGATTCTTATCAATCGTAAATGGCGAGCGAAATGCTACTGTACTTCTCATGTCTGTTTGCGATGGTATTATTCGTTTCACGTTCACTTTCAATCGCGTAAATAAATAGCACAGTATCTAAATCAATATATCCCTCCAAGTTCCTTTACCATTTCCCATGATCCAATAAGACTAAACTAACTGGCATACAACGAAGAATCGAGCCAGCGTGCAATCAATAACTACCATCGCAAGAGGAGATCGACTATATAAATACACGTGAACCGGACCAGGCTGCTATTTTAATTCAATTTCAACACAGACACACCAACCATTATCAATATTTTCCGGTAATTCTGAAAGTGGTCTAAGCAAAAAATGTGAAAAAAATGGATTTACTCCATATTTCGTGTTGTATGTATTTAAATTACAATATTACGAAGCTAATTTAAGAAAGTCACTGAAAAAAGTCAACCGTCAGACGTGGTCGAAAATAAAAAATATTCTAGATATTCGTTTGCTTCCACTTTATGCTAACGTCAGGCCACTTTCATAATCGTCACCGGCACATCAACGATGTATATGTACCTAACAAACGATGAAAGAAAACCGAACCGAACTGCATATTTCTCGACAATTCGTTACGGCATTAAAATCCCCCGACTCAACGACCGGGTCGACAATTTCTCCGATCGTAATATCGTATCGCGACCAGGCATTTCGTTCAATCGAACCACTGCCGCCCCTCGTTCGCGTGTCCCGGTCGTCACGTATTTTTAAGTAGCACGAAAGTCGAACAGCACCACCGTCACGCCTACGATGTATCGATGCACGCGTCGCGAATAATACAAAAATTCGTTTCGTCCACGTCGAAAAGCCTGTTGAAACAACAAAGCGCAGGCTGAAACGGGTTTACAGCGCGGCAACCGAGGCTCGCCGCCGCGTTTATTTTCATTCGGACCAATTCAGCATTCAACCGGCATAACCTGGGAGGGGTATCGATTTTAAGCCACGTTCAAATGCGTTTTTAACGTTCTTTTCATTCGTATAAACACTCTGGTTTTAACCCTTCCCCGCCGCGCCGCTCGCGATGTGCACTCTCGCAACGCGTTCTGCCCGCCTAAAGCGATTCGACGAATTCCCCGTGTCGAACGTGCACTGGCCTCGAGTGGTAGTAAAATGAGCGTGATGCGGATAGTGTTGTTATGCGGAAAATCTATCAACGTGTTTGGCAACGTTGAGGCATTCTGCAGTATTTCGTTTCTTTTGTACGCGGTAGCAAAGCGGCTGGTTCTTTGCCAGTGGAAACGACAAAGCTTTAATGTCTAAATGCGGATCGATATAGATGAATTGGATAAATATCGGGTTAAGCCGTGCGCAATCATTACGACTGAGAGAGCGATATCAAATTAACTTACATCTTCCTATACACTTTCATCCCGGTCAAAATATTCATGAATTTAGAAATTGTTATTGAATCCTATTCGAAATACAATCCTTCCAATACGCTGTAATAATATTCTACCAAATCTGGGAAAAGTTAGATTATACGCGCTTCGAACGATGACTTTCGTAATATCCACTGCGTATTCATATTTAAAGCAAAGCCGTAAAAAAGAAATGTTCCCAAGCCTTTCCAAGCAGACAAGTTAAGCCGAAGGAACCTCAAACGAACGAGCGAAGGGGACAGACAATATATTATATAGACGACCAACGCGAACATTCTGGAATGCATGATCGCCCCGTCGTATTACGACGCACTTGAAACTCTTTTTACGAGGGGACTCGGGGGGCAACGAATCTGAAAACCTGGTGCTTTTCAAACAGAGGCCACGCGTGCGTTTGTAGACGCGCGAGGGGGGTAGCGAAAATGGGACAAAGATCCAGCAAAAATCGAAGAGCATTAAGGGCACGTCACCACTTTCTAGAGCATCATCGACGTCATTCGGCGAATCCTCTCGGTCTTGGAACGAGAACTTCAACACATCCGTCGCTGTATCTGTTTTCGTTATCGGATTTTTACGTATTCACCGAACTGGAAGCAGATTGAATTGAACTGTAACACATTACGTTTCCAATTTGAACGATTCCGATTTGATCGATCGATCGATAATAATTGCTGGAAAATAGATTGACCTCTGAAGTGAATCTAAAATTATAACACCGCAATCTACAATAATTACGGAGATCTTGGTACTTAGTTTTCCCGTGATACATTTGTATTCCAGTCTGCGGAAGTCTACCATTAATTTAGAGACCGATCAATTGAAATTAATATTACCCGATACACAAACCGATCGCCGCACACATTCCTCGACAAATTCTCACCAGCGTTCGGGCAAACTCTTGCCCCCCCAACCCCTGCTACACCTGAAAGACGAATGCACCCACACATTTGCTCGATCGTTGCGGCGATAGTGGGATCGTGACTCCGCGAAGTCTATCTCTGGTCGTCCTCATTGAATAATTGCTCGAATCGCCGGAGAGTGGCGGCCATTCGTTACCAGCGGGACGTGTCGTTCGATTTCTCGGCTTCGAATCCAACGGCAGATCACGCGACTCGCGTTGCCGTTGGTCCCCCATGCCTGTGTTCCATGAAAGTGTTTCGTCCGAGCACGTTTCCGTGACTCGCGCGACCGAGCCATGCCGTGAGCGAGCGTTGTAAACTTGTCCGCCTGATCGTGCGCATGCATTAAAGAACACTTTTCCCTCGCGGCCCACCGATATTCATGATAGGCGGTGCTCGCTGCTTGAGCACTTTATTGCCTCGTCGTCGCACGGCCACGCATAATTTTCATCCGGCTTCGACGCGACGAGACGCGTCGCGTCGAGCCACGTCGCCCCGACGTCGAGCGAATTAATTAACGATTAAGTGTCTGCCCGGTTCCACCGTGTTCACTTACCTACCGCCGCCGCGCGAGCACTTCGCAGAAACGCTGATTATCAGCGCTTAATTATTGCCGGCTAATCGTCGGACGTGTCGCTGGGAAAGCTTGCACCGTGATAATAATTGGGCGCCACGTCTTCGTTGTACGCGTGCATCCTCGGCTGGTTTCGTCTGCGCCGCGAAATAATTTCGTTCAATGTCGCTCGCATTCGAAATCGATTGAGGCGAGGAATACTTTCGATGTTGTTGCGACTTTGTGGCGACGATTAATTTTCGTATAGGATTTGGCTAATTGACTCCGGGGTAATTTAATAGAGCTTCGTCTATTTGTGCTGTAATTATTAAACGATTGGAATGAGTAACGGCTGGCATTGGGTTACTATTTAATTATTGTAAATGATTTAACGTCATGCGGGCATTGAGATCTTCTAAATATTTGGACTGCCTTGTTAAGAAATTTTGAAAAGCTGATTTTAATCGAACTTATCGCTTATTTATCCTGTAAATATAGACGTACTATTGTATAATAAATTCGATCTTCTACATTTTCCAAGTTATATTTATATCTGGATTAAGTTATATTATACATTCATTGAATCTTGGTTATTATTTATATTATATGTGCCACGATTTTGGACGGGAACGAATTAAATATCCCCCCAAAATTAATAATCGAACCTTTACTTCCATAATTCCATACGAAGTAACCTTTCCCTCTGAACAGGCGCACCTGTAATACTTTAGTCCGAATCAATCACACTCTTTGCGAACTTTTGTTCCTGAACGCAATTTAAGTACGCCCACCACCCCGTAGGCGGCGAACATCAATTTAAGTTCCAACGATGCACGTTCAAAGTGCGCGAAAACAAGGCGGTGGCCAGCGGTGAAAAATTCGTCGTCAGCCGTTCACCTGCCTCCAAATTAAGCGTGCCGCGATACATATTTATGCGTGCAATCGTGCGAAACGTCACGCGAGAATGCCGTGCGTTCTTTTTCGGTCCCGCTTCCTGTCCGACGGCCCGCTGAAATTACACCCTTAATCGCGAATATTTATCCGCAATTATTATCGTCGCCCCCCGAACGGCCAGAATTACGCGCATTTACGTACGCAGATGGCCTCGAATAATGGGACGGTTTAATTGCGTGACGGCAGGACGAATCCTGGGAATTGAACGAGCTGTTGTATGTATGAGTGGCCACACTCGCGCGCACTACGCACGTACATTACGTATGGGTCTGTGTACGCGTATGCACGTATGTGTAGCACAGGTACGTTGAGTGAGTTAAGGCAGCGGAGGCGCTTTGCAGCCTTCCACGGCGGATAGTTAATTACTTAATTACGTTGCCGTAATTAGCTCATAGTTTTGAAGTCGAGCACGTGCGAAGGTATACGTGATTAACGAATCGCCGTGAGAATAAAATCCTCTCGCCATCGAAATTCGTAGTTCACGCGACCCCTTTGTGTTCCACCGCGTAAGGGCGAGTGCATTTATCGCGACGTTGGATCAATGTTAATGAGTGCGTACGCACGTTTCCTCGTTTCGTGCCCCTCGTTGGTGCGAGAATTGTGAAAAGCACAGGGCGTGAAATGATACCAACGCGAGTATGACAGTGGAGATGGAACAAGAAGAAGTTGTATCGTGAGATTTCTCTTGCAAAGATATTCAGAAATATTGTATGACATTTGTTGAATTTTCACACCCGCTAGGTTTCAATGGTTTCGAAATGTGAATGATTATTTGTCGAGCATTCTTATTTGAAATTTTGGATGCTCTATACGTATTCGCTTATTATTCTCGCACGTTGAAAGATGGCCCATCTGAAAATCTACTGGGGAGTCGTTAACTATAACCGTAAATAAAATTACGCAAGGGTGGCTCGATTTGAACGACTTTGGGAAGATATTTTATAGAAAATTCGCCTCCGTCTTCTGATATTACGAAAGACAAACGCGAGGGTAATTCGCAATTTTCATAGGGAGACAGCGGGGTAGCGATAACTTCATGTCGCATCGTGAGTTTGTTATACGCGTCGCGAGGCCAAGATTTTCCTCGTAGATAAAGCTTGGGATAAAAGGGGGTTCCCGTCGCTGCGCTAAGAATTAAAGTCACGTTTACGTACAAAGAGGTTTTCTGTTCAGCGAGGCAGATTGTCATCTGCTGAGATCGATAACAGAAGGGACTCTGCTTATTGCAGTAAATTCAATTTCAAATTGAGGCCTCAAGCGATTTCCTTGTTCCTGGATACCTCTTCTAATCAACATAATCGTAGCATGTCTCTTCGTTTCACGACACGTTAACAATCTAGACTCAAATACAGGAATTGCATTTTTTTAGATCTCCCACGTACTTGGTTGTTATTATTTATTAATCTGAGATAGAACATGTCATTGTGACGTATCACAGAATTCTGTATGTGAATGAAGTTATAATTACAATAACAATTCTAATAAAAAGAAGATAAACTAGAAAAGTAGTTTAACTAGTTTGTCCAATGCGTAACACAGTTATTTAAAATTTCGATACCCCCAACTGTTCCGTGATAAAATGTGATTCAAGAGTCTGGAATATCTATTTTGAGGAAGAGTTTGAATCCTTGCTCGAATAGCTGAAACCTGTTTACTAAGATACAACTTCAAATACCTTTCACTTTCGGGCACTCATGAACTCGTAGCCCGTAAAGTTATTATTGCACTTAAAGCAGACACATTTAAACCGACTACTTCTATCTGTGACATCCCGAGATACAAAATATATGAAATACATCGGCGTCAAAGCGTCAAAGCTGTATCGGGCGGTCTCTGCGGATGTTCTCCCGTTCGTGTGCTTAACAGTAATGACAGTCGTCCTTTGAAACATGTATCTCGCCTTTCCCTACGCGTCTCTACTCTTTGTCTCGGGCAGTTCTTGCCATACTCTCAAGGTGTCAGCTGCATTCTTAGAATTTCTGCGCCCTTTGCGTCTCTCTGTGCCGTTGAAAACAAGATACTCGCTTTCTACGGAAATCTTTGCGAGCAAAAAATGCGACCAGCCATATTCATCCCGCTTGAACTCGTTGCCTTTCTTTCCTCTCACTTCTTTTCTTCGTCGAATCCTGCTTCTATCATTCTGCCAGCAATGTTTGCCCTCTTTCGCGCCTGCGAATCTGCCAAATACCACTATGCCTCTGCGTTCGATGCAACGAGGTACGGTTACCGTGAATGATGGCGAATAGATGGGATTATCGTGGAAAGTATATCGCGCAAGTAGCTTTGCAAACGATGACGCGATTGTAAAGTGGGTCGATTTATTCGGTCGACGATGAATCTTTATGGGAACGCGTTGCAGAATTACCATAAAATAACGTGTTTACAGTTATTCGCAGGTGGTAATTCGAATTTCAACTTGACGACGAAACGAGTCCAGTCGGTTCTCGAATTTATGGGATTAACGGGGCTATATTTCCCGCGTTGTACTTCGACGACACAACACAAGAGTATAATGGAATAATGCGCGTTTGCAAATCCACTTTACGTAATGCTTAAATTCCGTTTCACCCGACAATCGGGAAAACTATTGAGCTTGTTCGCATGTTCTCGATGAAATCTGTGCTATCTTTCGTGTCGATCGCGTGATTACAGCAACGAGTGGCAACATGATTTATTATTTTCGACGTTGCCCGTTCGGTGATTTTCAGCGTACTTTTTTTCCACTCCCCTTCGATTGATTTATTTGTATCAGGAAATACGCGGGACGTTCAATATTGTTCGGAAGAATATTGCATCGCAATTGAAAATTTTCTACGCGTTTTCATTTCTTCGCGATTTGCTCGATCACGTCCATTTTCATTTGCAGCAATTATATGGACCTGCGGCCGAAGTTAAATGTTCAATTAATGTTTTGTCCGAAATGGATCGGACAATTTGGAACAAATGGAGCTTGAACTAAAAATGTTGCGCAAGGTCCGTTTCGCAATTCAACGCTGATCACAATAAGATCCATGAAAATAATAGAGCAACAAGTATTTCGACTAACCAAAACCTCATTCACCCTTCGACAGCGGCAAACGAGTAAAATAAAATGGTAATCTTTTGCCCGAGATTTCCGAGGGCGAAAGACAATTGGTCGCGTCCCCCCCTATCTTCAACTTTCCTTCAGCAGTCCGGGAAATTGGATCTGACACGTTTTCTACGGGCGAGGTACGTCTTTCACTGATGTTCCCATTCAGCAACACTCTACAATACACAACACCGCTATTCCATTTTGTTTTTTTTTTTTATACAACCGCCCCGAGGCATCGCGGACGTCACCGACACTACTTATACGCGATCGTAAAGCAGAGGATGAGCGGCGTGTCATAACATTAATTCGACGCAATCGTAAAGCGAAGAATATAAAGTGTACGGTGCCTCCTGTCACGGCGATGCTGTTGAAAGTTCGCCTCACGCTTTCTGCTTCAGACATCGCTGCTGTTGCGTGGATATTAAGTCGTTCCACATTGGTTTTATTGTTTGTCACTTTTTCCTTTCCTCTAACTGCGTTATATACAACTTTCCCACTAGTTGCAACGGTGTATGTATGTATTGTTTTGCCGGTTTCAAGTAATGAAATAAATATTGACGATAAAAAGGTGGACCCTATGATCGTTATTAAGAAAAACAGGAAACTTGACGGTATATTCTTAAGATTCAAATATTTTTCAATGCAGGTAAAACAAATTTCATACAGGTATTACAGGTGGTTGCTCCTGATTGTCAATCCTGTAATATTCGCACGACTTCCAGTGCTGTTCTATTCTATTTAGGGGCACGTCTGACCAACGGCTGACCAATTCTACTTACTTAGGCCGCACAGCGCTGGCTGATTCGATTCCAACTAACGCGATATTCAGCCGTGTCGGTAAAATAAGTAAGGTGTTTTATTGTTGCCATGGCAAATATGTGTCGCAAATAATTTTTTGCTAGTTATGTGGATATAAATTAAAAAATTTGCACTCTTTTCTATTGTGAGAAAAAAATGGGGAAGAGGAATCTGGCAATATATATAATTTATCTAACCAGAATATTAAGAAAAAATGAAATATGTATATATATAAAAAAGTAATTTTTAAACATGCCCACTACTGTTCTCTTCTTATATCTTAGCTCCGTAAAATAATTAGTTGAACCTTTCTCTACTTTATACTTGAAACAACAGAAAAACCACGTTCTTTCGCAGCTCATCTGTCCACAAGGCATCGAAAAGATTTTTCAACGGGCAAACAACAGCGGCGCTTATCGCCAACAATTGAAACGACACGTTCACCGCGCGACCGCAACTGCGAACAAACGGGAATCTGGATTAATTTCCCGATTTATCTCGGGGAAGAACGAAAAACTATACCACCGACGAAACCCGGACAGAGATGATGAAATCGCATTATATTGAAAAATTTGTCACTCTTCGCAGGGCAGATTGGAAATGAAAAACATCATAAAGCTATAATCGTGGGTACGGAGCGTTAAGTCAAAGGAATTGAACAACAGCGTTTTCATCGAAACGAGTCGGTCGCGTAATAAAAGGCCAACAAATTTAATAGAATCTATATACGCCGTTTCATCGTCGATGTTACGCGTTTCATTCCCCGCCCTTTCATTCCTCCCGTATTTTCCACGATTTTCCCATCGGAACCCGTTATACTGCGCGTCTGGCACGCGAAATAGCTGGCGATAATTTATTCCAACGAGTTGAACCTGGCGGGGAGACAAATTACGATAAACTCACCGCTTCTGATGGGACAAATTACTGTGGAATTTGCTTATTGCTCGTCGATGATCTTCGTCGAGCACTTTGTAATCCCCCGCGACTGATCGAACGATGGCGTTACTACTACAAAAAACCATCAAAATATTTTAAAGCGTCCCACAATAGGCTCATGACTGCTCGCCATATGTAGAATAAGAATTATTTAATTGTCTTGGCAATTATATGTAATGATGTTTCGATGTAATAATTTAACGATGCAATTTAACATAGATGTATCGATGTTGAACTGTTCGTTTTAAGGCGCTGAAGCGTTTCAAAGGGATCCGATGACATTTAACGTTCAGGGCAAGGCAATGGGAATGTTTGAACTGCTGGGAACTGTATTCTGGTTTCTCAAGTGGAGTTGTTCCGTCCAGAATCATCGAGTAATAGTTACTTGTGATAACAACGTGATAAACGTTCTCTCTGCTTGCACATGATACAGGCTATTACGAGATGTTGATGTTTCGAAAATTCATGAATCTCGCAGGTGGATACTTCGTTACCATTAATTATCTTTCTTGAAACTGAAATTTATATCTTTTATAACCATTTGAATTTCTACTTTCTTCTCGTTATCTTCTTTATGGAGAGGAAGAAAAATACGCTGGTGGAAATGGAGTCAAGTATTAACCGAGGTATTGTATTTAAAATTACAGGGATGAATGGAACGTTGAATGCTTGTGGTAATAATATTTCTGTTATATTAATGTACCGCAAAAGATATGTCAATGTTGATTTTTTGATTTATTGTGCAATAATTACTGTATTGAATTTGCTATTATAATTTGGACAATTATTCGATTAAATGGGTTTCGTTTTGTCCTTTCTTTTTACTTTAAATGAGTATCACGGTATTATAGGAATAACAATGTTCCATACAAAGTAATGTTATCAGTAATCTGTATGTAAAATGCTTCCTTTGTCCCCTTACTTTGTATTCACGTCTCAGAACAGTCCATAAACATGATCCTGTCTCTATACAGTGGCACATAAAGGGGATAGAATGTCCTAAGGGTTAAAATAATTTTTGCATTCAATCCACGTTGCGTCGTGAAGCTATAAAATTCCAACAATTGTTTGCACTTGGCCTGCATTGTACCATGTTGCATTGTGCCCTTTTATAAACAAAAGAAGAAAAGATAGCTACAAATTACCCCTTACGTATAACGTAATATTCAATTTAATTTAAACATTCTTAGCGATGAATTCGAGTACAAGAATGATGTACAAACTGAATATGAAAAATTTCAAATCGGAAAGAAATGTTTCGTTCAAAAATTCGAAGACATTCGGTTCTCTGGCAGCATGAAAGGGGAGAAAGACACTTCATCTAAATAAAACAAAATCGTACACCCACAAGACTCTCACAAATCCAGCTAACGAACTTCTTTCTACTAAAATGTACGTTTCTCGAATTATTTACAATTGAATTATTCTCAAAACTTCATAATTACACTAAGATTTACCAATTATTCAATTAATTACATTCCCACAATTTCTCTCAAACAAAAATAACTAATCCAATTTAACTATCCTCCTCTTCTCCTTAAGGAAAATGTTTCGCCTCGCTCTGGACGTTGTCAAACGAATCGTAACATCAATTTTCCCGATGCGTAACAAACGAACGCACCTCGAGCCGGCAAGAAAGTTTCGACCCAATCCTTTTCATTTACCTGCGTATTCTCGATTGAATAGGCGTGTGCGCGCCTGGAACAGCACCATTTCTTCGACGACGGTGTGCAGTTAGGGCAGCGATTTACGTTTAAACAACGCTGGGCGTAATCTGTTTAAACTCGTGGAACAATGCAGAGAGGAGACGGCGACGTTATCTGTGTAGCTTAACGCCACTGAACGCCGGGAAATAGTAAAACACGAGTGGACGGTTCGAGGTTTGCAACGCCTCTACCCGGTCTCTGGTTATTCCGATTGTTTCGTTCGCGAAGGCCAAGTTGGGGCCACAAATTGTCCAAAAGGAATGGCTAGTTCCCAGTGTACAGTTAGTCTGCTATCTCGAGACGTTTCCTTCCCACGAATCGCAGCTAACTGATACCGTTCCCGTTAATTGCCGATTTCTAGAAAAATAATTTTCCCAAGTCGCGTGTACCAATTTCCGAAAAAAAAAAAAAAACCAACGAACGTTCGAATACAAATTACGTTCGCGTTTCGTACAACGAACATCCACAAATCGTGCACGACTTTCATCATAGATTGAATAAATTCTATCACGCACTACGTTATATCGTATCTGACGTCGCGAACGGCCAAGTGAATCGATTCCGAAACGCGCAACGGACAATTGACGGAACGGGGATATCGGAGCGTAAACAATAACGAAGTAATTGCTGCGATGCATTTAGTTTCAGATAGTCGAATCGAGATTTTCAAACGGAGCTTTATCGCCCGGTCCCGCCGCGACACCCTGTCCGACGATTTATTACAATTGCTTTAACGGTGTATCAGAGCTCTTTGGCCGATAAATTACCGTGGTATTGACCGAAAATCGAAGCTTGCTGGAAATCGTACGAGTGAGGCGTGAAACTGAACACCGTAGATTTCGGTGGCTTCGATTTGCCGACGGTCAGGCGTGGGAGGGAGTGAAATCGTTGTGGTCAGCTGGATTAGGTCTGATTCGATTCTGGCGCAGCCTCTTGCCAAGATCCATTTCCTTTCGGAGGGTTGGTCGTTCTCGAATTGGGCCAATATCGGTGGGCCGACGATTCCGCCTGCGAAAAGGCGAGAAGGGGAGCAGAAGTGTCATCGAAAGCCCACTTTAGGTTCTCGATGTCCCCCCTCCGCCCCCCGACTTGATAGTGAAATGATATAGGCTAAGGAAAAAGGGACGCGGCGGTGGGTGTGAGCAGCGTCCCCCGACGCTATCGTTGAATCTTTCACGGGGAGGAATCTTGGCCGAGGTCATCTGGGATCGGATGAGAGTGTCACCTTCCTTGGAACTTTCATATATTTGCAATTTAAATCCCTCGTTATTTTGGCGGCGGCGGACTCGGAGGAAATTGGGAAATGAGTACCGCAGGCGCGACCCTGTCCCGCCGAAGATAAGTGAAAATACCGTGGTCGTAATTTCGTGGATCCACGTGCAATTATAGGGAGCCATTAGCGGATCTTTTGCATCTCGTAATTAGATTCTGAGGTGGGCTTGATAACGTTCGTGCGTATCTAGTATTTGATGAACTTTCATTTTATCGGAGTGTCCCGAGCACTGGATTACGAACGCTCTGGGTAGGGTTCTGTCATTTTTATTGCACGCTAGTTGGGAACGGTTGTCGTATTAAGAAACATTGTGTAATAACTTTTTTTAGTTGTCACTTCAGCATTAGGCGTTGCTACATTTAGTTAATATTGCAGATTAATAATAGTTCACTAACAGACAGGCGCGGTATATTGACGTAAATCGTGTACACATAATACGGATTTATTTCCGTCTGAAAATAATGTTCAGTAGCTTAATTGTTTAATGATGGATTCGCAGTTATTAAACTGAAGTGTCGTAAAACGAAGAGCAAGACAAAATAATTGAAACGAGAATCGTGTCAAGCATACACGTCGGTATACATTATTATCGTAAATTCTGCCACGCAGCATCCACATTCAAATCAAAACCTGACAGAAAATTCTATATTGCACAACGATAACCGATCGAGGAGTTTCTCCAGAATGACCATTCTACTTGTCTGAAATCAAGTTCAATGAAATCTGAGTTCAACTGTGTCGCTGATCGAAAATGAAATCGATCTGTATAACTTTTATAACGATCGATCGGGTTATGCAGGTCCTGACGTTTTCAGGAATCGAACGATGTCGATATAGACCGAGAACACCGGCAAGGCTGCAGCCCTTAGTTCCTGCAGGAGCCCGGAACTAGCGTTTCCGATCATCCGATTGGGGCTACTCGGTGCATAGTCGGTCGGCGCTTACTATCTCTTGGCACGCCACCACCACTACGATCGTCAACCAGCACCCATCCTTCTGTATCCCTGCACACGGCACACCAATCCCTAATCCTTCCTGGTAATTGTTTTTGTACCCCCTGTGTCAGCCAATTATCGATTGAGCCCGAAAAGCGGGCGTAATCAATTATTTGCAAGGCCTCAAGCTAAACCGTTCACACGCGACCTTCTTTACACGCGTTTCTTTTCTGCGCCACGTATTCCTGTTTCGATTCCAATTACACTCGGTTCGCGTGGGTGGGTGTATGGGGTGTATTTTGGGAATTCGGTGCATTGTCCGGACGTAAATGGAGCGTGAGAGAATAGACGGGAAAGCCTTAACGGACACATGTACCAAAGTTAATGGCTTGGTGAATACGAAATGCTGCGATCTAGAGCCGCAATTTATTTCTGCGTCGAATTCCGCCCTTTGCTAATTTTTCTTCGCTATAGGTAGACATTATTTTCGACAGCTTGTCCAGTCGATTATGAATCTACGGTCTGGATAGAATAATCCAAATCCGATGTTGTAATTTTCTATAGAATATCGCGGGCATTCAGAATAGTTGAATATAGACAATATTTATTGAAGTGTTAATTCAATTGATACAATATGATTGTATATAATATTAAGTGTTAACACAAATGATTGTATTAACTTCGGTGTCAATTTTATTAGTACACAGTTTTGCATCCGACTGTACATAGATGAAGCTCATAATAAAATTCCCCTAATTTTTATTCGCAGCAACAATTTTCTTAAAAAAAAAAAAAAAATGTCCCATGACTTTTCCTTCAGTTTATCCAATGACATATTCGCGCTCTGCGGTTGTCCGATGTTCCGTGTTTACGCGTCCTCGGCGCATTTGGTTCGCGTTGAAATCGGTGAACCTCGATGCTGGCAGATTAACTCTGCAGCAGGAAAGTTCGTCGAGCACGGGGCGCGGAAATTACCATTAAATATGAATATTTTATGCCACCCCAGCGGTGAACTCTCGGACGTTAGTTAGAGTATTTCGCACGTAGAGCGCCGCGAATGTGACGATGAAGCAATACCATCTCGTACAATAACACCATATTTATGTAAGCAAATTTCCGGCCTCTCATCGGTAGAGGCTTTCGAAGAAGAATTTGCATTCATTTGGGAGTAGCTTATACACTAGTTGCTCGAGAACCCGTTCCTTTTTCATGCAAATTCGACCGACTTCGTCGTACCAGGTGAGGAACTTCGAACTACCCCCGTGCCGCAAAACGGGGGACAGTTAACTTTTCCCCCGATGTCTGCACGATTTATTCGGGTAATTTTCTAAATACGCAGAATACACGTGTCGCTTGAAATATCTGATTACTTGTATTCGTATTGATTAGTGGTAGCAGTTCAATCGACACGGTTCTGTTACAAATAGATTGTCCGCTGCTCTTTATTCTGCATTGAGGTGGAGAGCGAGATACATTTGTGTTCTTAGGAAGATTTAGGAGATTTTCATGGCGAGAGACCGTTGGCTCAAACGCGCATTTATTCGAGTTCACGCGAAACTTTTAGTGCGCTATTTATTGTCGTGAATTAGAGTAACATAATATTTCATTACACACGCATACGCATATAAGATGCATGTATTAATACACAACACGTAGACCCCGTCGCTTCAACATTTTTCTCGCTTGAATCCTACACAATTACTTTCGTAATAGCACCTAGCTATGCATGCGCCAATACGAAGCCAACGAATTGGAGAATATATTTGTACCACTCTCTCTCTTTCTCTCTCTCGGTTCCAAATTTTCGTGAAGAGTACCAGCAAGAACTCTTTTACACTTCAATCTCGAAGGCCTGCCTACAACGAAGTATCTGTTCACGTGTTAATTCGAAGTTCCGCAAACTCGCGTTCGAATGACCAAATCCGAACAAATATTTCTCTCAGAATATCCAAACTCGAGTTGCTAGGATCGGGCCGGTGAAACCGTCATGGGGGATGGACACCGCGTATCGCAGCGGCGGTCAGCTGATTCGCATAGCTCCGACGATTTATGGATGCAAAATTCGGTGATCAATGCCGGCGAAAAGTGCGACGAAATTGGAATGCCGGGCGCGTGGACCGCGATCGAAGGGAAACGATGGCGGTGTACGTTCCATGGGGGGTGGCCGCGTTGCACGGCTAGCCGCGGTGGTTCACAATGAAACCGGCAATGACGTATGACACCGTTTCCGGGACCGGCAAGGGCGAAGAATGAAAAGCACGCGACGCGATATCTGAAACGTGTTTCAACGTATGCTGGAGAATAACGATCGGTCTGTCTGATCCTGCGGTCCCCGCTTCGATAATTGGACGCTCGTAATTGGCCGAAATAGCACGCGGCAGGGCGCCACGTTGTACGCTACCGGTATCCGTTGTTGCATTTATCTTCGTGCGAGGTCGATCCGTTGGCCTTTCTGTGCTGCATTGTAATTATTGCTGCATTGAACTCCGCGCCTCCTGTTGAAGGGGCCGAATGTTTCGCGTGATGAATTGGTCAAACCGTGACCAGCATTTGCCTCTGCGGGAAATTTTACGCGACGATGCGTCCTTATTTCTTCGTGGAGCGTGTCGTGCGGCGCGCGGACGAAATATTTCAATGTGTGAATGATATTTATTCGTGTTACGGAGTGAGCAGGGACGATGTTACATAGGCTATTACATAGGGCACGCGAATAGTTAGCAGGGATAAAATTGCGTGCACAAATAGTGGAAATGTTGTTAGACAAACGTTAACTAGACCGCCCCGTGGATGTTCGCTTAAATATCAATCGTTTAATGATCTCATGGTGCACGGCTAATTTGTGCGAACGTTGAGGATGAAAGTTCGCGTTTATATTAATTCGTACCACTATATATAGTAGTGCAACAAAATCCTCCCGTTCGCGGAATGGGGACTGCGGTAATGGTAAATATCGCTAAGCATGGAGGCACGTCCTGCAAAGTAAAACACGGTTACAAGTGTGCTTACGCGTCATTCATTTCCCCCTACGAATTCTTTGATAGGCCGCTAACAAGCGCGTTCTGCGTTGTACATCGCGCGAAATTCCCGCGTGTCTCATTACATGATACGTTAACTGTATTGATGTAAGACACGGGCAATTATAATTGCCTGCCGTACTTATAGTTCAACGTCTGGTACTGTACGTAAGCGTAATTTTTTATACTACTTTTGTCTTCCTTTTGGACCTTCGTCTCTCTTGAGTTGCCGCAGATTTTATGGAGAGTTAACGAGGATGAAGGAGGTACTCGTGCGTGTTCCGCAGAAAAATGTTGAAGCAGCTAATTAGTTGGAGAGATGGGGAAAGGTGGTATGAACATTTGGTTACATAGCGCAGAGAAAGTTGTACGACTTCGGTAAAAAATATTTCATGAAATACGCTTTCAGAAGTGGATGTTCGTTATCTTATTTCTCGTGTTTTGTATTACGGACAATGTGTACGCATGAACATACGTTTTATGAACTAGTACTACTACGGATGTGTTATCGTTTATGATTAATGGAAGAGAATACGCTCCAGCAATTGTCTTTCCCTAATTTCATAAAACACTCTCACGTTCTATTTCAATTAACTGTTTCGCAACAAAATATTATAATCCACACTTATTCTACATTAAATTAAATCAACGGAGTGAACCAAAATACAACCTCAAAATTAAGGCTGTGTGTCCAGTAGTATAAGTCGACGCATGAGAAAATCTGCTGCAATAGCATCGCAAGAGTCGACGAATATAAGTAAAATGTTTGACTAAAGTCGCATCGCGAAAAAAATGTTTTTCAGCTACTAAGAATCATGTTTGTTAATTGCTGTGACTGTCAAAGGGAAAAGAAGGAGGATTACCATAAGCGCATGTAATTTTTCATGCTCTTATATTAATGTACAGAAACTCCGGGGGACTTAGTTTGCAGATTATGGTAATGAGCTTTGGTACCAATGTCCATGGCATCTTAACGAGTTTCTCTACATTATAAGTTTCGCGAAAAGTTTCAGCTCCATTCAGGAAGGAAACTCCCCGCTTGAAACGTCGCTTACCGATGCTCTCAGCGTCGCGACATTAAGAGACATTATTCCGGAACTGTCAAGCAAGGAACTGCTTGAAATACTATCGTATTCTTCGCGCACACGAAGAGCCTGCATTGTTAAATGAGTTAATTCGATCCTCGGGGTTGCGCGACTTCGTTCTGCTCCGTGAAAACTTCTTGCCGAGGCGTTTCTTCGCCTAAATTTTAACGATGTTCGAAAAAGAATGAGCGCCAAGTTGGTAACAGTTAGGGGCACATCATTGTTCGCCCAACTTGGATTCTGCAATTGAATTCAATTTAGGATATGATCGTAATAAGATTCGAAAATTACCTATTCTGAGCTTGAATATTATTCACCAATTTTACTGATAGTGAGAAGTAAAACTTATATCGTTATATTTCATTGTCTTATTGCACCTATTTTATAATGTTTAGTCAAGAATTAGATCAAGTTAATTTACTAATAACAATGATGATAGCTAGTTATATCTATTAGACTAAATGGGGAAATTATATTAACGATAAGTTAAGCTGAAGAAGAATTCCTATCGGCACAAGAAGATTAAGACAAATTAATAAAAAATGCTGAACGACATGTTTGTTTGAAAATAGGACACAATAACGGACTGATAAGAAAAATGTAGAATATTTTCCATGGATTACTACAATTAGAAAGATTCTTTTATTACCCAAGCAGCCCCCTGCATTCATTATTTCGAGTGCATGCCCCGAACATTGTATTCTTCGACTGATACCCCCCGCAATACTTCAGTGTCATTAAAAAAACATCAGCAATTCATAACAGACGAAAGCAATGAATATACATGAAGCCCTCGTTTGAGCGAATTGAATGCGATAACGAGTTTTAAGTGACTGTATCCCTTTACCGGAAGTCAGTCGAAGGGTCGTAATTCCGAAGACATAATTGCTCAGAATTAGCCGACGTTTGAAGAAAACCGTCGCGGATCTGCATAAGATTCTACAATTCCACGGAGAAATTCGTCTGGTCCAGAGGTCTGGGCCGTTGAAAGCAAACTTTTACCGTCAATAGCGACGCCAGACCCTCTTGGAAGGTCCGGGGTGTGCGATAATGAATTTCACGAAAGCGGCTTGACCTCGCTTCTTAAAACGTTCACCAGTGAATACACCAAATCCTCGAAGAATCCCCCGTAAGCACACAAGCAGAGAATGCGAACGTGAAACGGAGTTACCACCCCCCCCCCCCTGACTCGCGTTAATTCCAGAAGCAATCATACGAAATCTCACGTCCTGAAAAGTATTCCAAAGAAATTTCGTCTATTATTAATTGAAGCTTCCGACAGTGCACCGCGATATGCAGTCGACTCGGAAAGTAAGGTAACGCTCTTACAAAAAGTTTAAACGTACAATAATAATTATGATGTATGTTGTGTGCTTTAATGTATTCTTTACAGTATAAGTACATAAAAAAATAAGTTACGAAAATTTAGATGTATAAAAAGTGTTCCGAAAAAAAGTTCCGAAGAGCAAGCACAAACAAACAGCAGCTCTATTACTTAGTACAAAACATAATACCATGAAATACCTTTCCACTCCGAACATGAATTTCCGTCCTGCCATTTTATATTTCGCCGTTTCGCGAAACAAAACGTGCTTTCAGTATAATCAAGCTAATTTTTCATCGCGGACCGCCGTTTTAACAAATTGCCCCATTCTTATCGCGCGACCGAAACACAACAGCGTTTCGTTCCTTCGGGCGGAGGGCGTAATGCACAATAATTGTTTCCCATTTCGAATCATAGAGAAGTTTCACGACGGAACGGGAAAGGTAGAGTCGCGCGGAAAAGTGCGCGGCTCTTTCATTTCCGCCTTGGTTCGGATCGAAGTTTCCGACCGAGTGGATCCTTCGATTTCGTATAAGTGCTGGAGCCAATTGAACCGCTGGCTCGTTTCGTTCGACGGACGATTCAATTATTAGCCGTAGTTTTCAATTTAATTAACTCGACGCGAAAATAGACGCGTTGTCCACCGCTGCGAATCGGTTTTACGAATTTGTTTCGCCTGCACGGCTCCGAATGCTATTAATCGCTCAAGCCCGTCCGATCGCGACCAATAAACACGCAATGATCCTCGTCGTTTTAATAGTCGGCCACTTAATTCAATTTCGAATAATTCATCGTGGATTATTAAGTCCGTCGCCCGTTGAAAGTTGTTCGTGTGTAGCTGAACCGTCCAGGTGCAATTTCCAGGTGCGCCAGTAATTTCTGGTTTGCATACCGGCGATAGCCAGCCATTGTTTGACCGAGTTTCTCAGATGAATTTACAAGTATTAAAAATTCCACGCGCGATTGCGTAAAATAGTGGGCGAATTAGTATATAAATCGTTTATAATAAGTTAGGCAAGCAATCGTGACACTTGTTAAGCAGCGCAATAGGTATTGTTGGCTAATTGTAAGACCTCGCCGAGCGCGTATGCTTTAAATTCATTCGTCATACAAGATTAAGTTTGCGTGCGAGGTACAGTTTAATTTGCGCTACGGAAACAACAAGGAACGCTTTAAATGGAGTAGCTTGCAGTAGATGAACAATGATACTAATTATAACTTGGCTGAAAGTGAAATGTGTAGCGGCTGGGGTGGATGCGTAGCGACATTTCTCGGGAATAATCTTACAAAACATCGAATATTGGAAAACAGAATTTTCTCGTGTGTTAAGTATTGAACGTAAATTTTTTGTTTTATATATATATACATAAGCAGAGGATATTGAAGTTTCTACAGTAACCGCCAAACAGGAAAAAGACATTTCCTCATGAAATAAACCTCATTTGTTTAAAAACAAATGACAAGTGGATCGAAGTACAACAACAATTTTTAAACCAAAACGACTTTCACAACGAATAATGAAAAACTCGAGTGCAATTGTAGTTTGATACACGCACGACGCGTACCTCATCGTTTCCCCTGTTGCATCAACTCTTCCCGAATTAAAGGATTTTCGCAAAAGGGGCAATCAATATCCGAACAAAGTTTTATACAAATTAGTAGCCGTACAGCCTTGTCCAGTCACGTATACGAGTTAATTCATCATGAAAGTTTACCTGGTTATTGACACGAAGCAACGTAACATTAACGCGTATACGTACAATATTAATAATCAAGCTACGCCTTTAATTAAATGGCAAATAATCTAACAACCATCGCCGCTGGTTATTATAGCGTATCCCGTGTCTAGCGTACAACATTTCAATGGTACTAATTGACGAACTGATTAACAGTAATGCTATGTTCACGTAGCCGTTTTATTCCGATGCCAGATACACGACACTTCAAATGTCTGTCCCCAAACTGATGTTGGATTAAGGTCGATTTATCGAGTATGGATCTTTCTCTGTTCCCCGGCGCACTATTGCACCTGCGCGGCCATTTACCTAATTGGATTAGACAACGCGATAGAGGAGATAAATGTTCGAGTTACGTCGCGAACTATCACACTAGACACTTGGGCGGCTTGCACGGCAGTTTTATCTTTGCTTCGTTAGAAGTGTTGCAAGGCCGTTTGTAACAGTTTCCTTGGATAGGCTATTATCATAATAGACGTACCGTATATCATGGAAAATATAGTACCGCCTGGGAAGAAACTTCTCTCTCTCTCTCTCTCTCTCTCTCTCCCTCCCTCCAACTCTTTCTCTGTTTGAGGGGTATGGACATTGGAATAAATTCTACAAGTCAGCAATACGAACGTAAAGGTACGAAAAATCGTGATTATTGTCAGTACTCAGAGACCCAGGTATTACGAACGTTTTTATTTACAGGATCAAAGCTAGAATCATCCCTTTCAGTTCCACTGTGTATTCGAAATTCATCAAAGCCTTTGTTTCACACTGTTCAAATCCGTCTTATCCGTTATACGTTTAATACATGGGGGGTGCTCTGAATCAGATGCTCGAATATTCAATGCATTCATCGGGGTGCGTTACCGTTGGTGCCGCGGCGAAATACGCATGATTAAATCTTCGTACAACCTGCAGCGAAGGGGGATGCTTTTCGGTCGTTTATCTCGACGTGACGTTTCGAGTGGAAAACCGGCTTAAGTGTCGTGGCGTTCCGTGGCGGAAGATAAAGGGGACGCGTGTACGTGTTTTGCGTAATACGGGCACGCCGAGTAATCGTGTCGCCTTGCCAGCCCTTCCCCCATTTCTGTCCCTTACGGCTTCTCCCATCCCGGAGGTCTCCCTTTCTTTTTTTTGCCCTTTGCTTTGCTAATGGCTACAATGTCACGCATAATAATCGTTCGCCGAACTGGTTGCGAGGCTGGTGTAAATATTTGCCGCGTCCTTTCAGGCGTCGCAATCCATTTGAACTTTAACGAGCCACTGGGTTCGCGAGTTTGTTCATATGGCGCGGTTATCGTTCCCGTTATCAAGATTTCCAACGAGAATACAACGGCGCACTCGAAACGAAAATTTCCACCCGATGCAACGATTATGCGTTCCTGTACTATAACGGGTACGTTTTTATTCGCGCGCCACTTGAATCTCCGTTGACTTTTCCACAATACCTAATAGTCACGAAGCAATATCTACTTACTCCATTTCACACGTATTAACCAATCAATACCGACGCTCAACTCATACCCAGACCAACAAGCAGCAGCAATTATATCCTGATTACGCCCAATTCTATGGCGCACGCGAAAAAGACAATACTGTTTAACATACTCAGGATAATTGCCCACAGGAAAAAAGGGAAAGAAAGATGTAAGAATCACCGCAGTTATCCAACTTCTCTCTATTACCAACCGTTATCGGCCCCTATGTAATAATAAAACAACAGGGGAAACGAGAGAGAGAGGAGGGGGGATGGAAAGAGAGATGCAAGGAAGTAGTGCTTTTGGTTGACCGTGATGGTGGAATAGGGACAAAAACAAGCCCTAACGAACGTCCGAGGGTAGCCCTAACTCTGGCCGCAACAGCGCCGTTCCAGATGAACTTTGTCTGTTACGTGAGCAGAGAGCTTACTGCTTTTCTTGTCGGCCGCGTGTATAGCGGGACCCTGGATCCCTGTTATCAAGATTCTCCCATTTCGACGACACGCTGCTGCTAGTTTTACTGGAAGGCGGAAAGGGGTGAGATAGACAGCGCTAGGATATTACAACTTTCCCGAGGGGCGAGAAGTAAGAAAGTCGGGCACGATGTATCACACGTCAAGTGATTTAGAATTTACAGTGACGATTGGTCGGTAGATCTTGCTGGAACTTAATTAAAGACATTGTCGATAGAAATCATTTGGGAGATAATAGGCTTGGAGAATTAGATAGGAAATGTTTTCTAGCTTTCACGGAGAGGGACGAATCTAAAACGAACCTTTGGAGATATAACAATTCAAAACAAAACTAAATTGAGTTGGCAGTTTGTAATTAAATTAACTTCAATTAAACTAAATCTTGCTACGTTAGTATTAAACGGTGTTTTTTTATTTTAATCTACCGCGTTGGTGCACAATGCAGCTGAAAATCTTCCGACTATTTATATTAATCGTGCCTGCTGCATAATCAGCAGGTCTCTCAAATTAAACATCTCCAATACGAAAATCTTCCACTTCTACACTATTCTCTCGCGCACCGGCTCCCATCGACGATCTATGTTCCCCGCCAAAGATACTGGGACGTTCGAACCATTAAAACGGGCGTGCTGACTAAAAGGATTCCACGGAAGTTGGTCGCGATAGGGCAAAGGTTTCACCCCCGGCTGAAAAATACATTCGCCGTTCCGTTTGCGCACGTAGAAAGGACACATTGTGTTTACGACTTTCCGCCTTGGATTCTATTGAATTTCCGCGCGACGTTCGGTTTGCGAAGGCGACGCGATTCGCGTTGCATTCCGCTGTGAAAATTTCAGATAGCCCGCACTCGGCTCACCCTCGACCACGTTGCAGCTCGCATTTACAACCGTCCAACGTGCTACGATCCCGCCATGGAAGTTGCATGGGAATGGAAGGCAAGGAAATAGAAGTTTACCGAAAGAAAGCATTTGGAATACCACATTAATCCCGTTGTTCGCGAGTTTGCGGATTCTCATGTTAGCCAACGAACAAATTCGACGAATTTCTACCGCGTGGACCAATCCGCGTGCTTTGTTTCAAGGTGTTTACACCTTGTTAAAGGTTCCAAGATTCCCTTCTCGAATAGACAATTTAAAAGGATTCTTTTTTATTAGTTGCGCACGGGAACAGCGCAAATATCAGGCTTCCTCTAATGCTTCGGCGAACGAAGCTTTAATGACGTTCAGCCGATGCTAAAGAGGATCTTAAATATTTGAATATCTTAGGAACACTCGCCATTCGCGGTGGTTGTAATCGTAATTTTTGTAGCACGCCAGGGACTCCGCTGTTCATATAATCGGGTAACGTGGCGTCATTTGTTTGGAGTGCTTCGGTCAGGTGTTTGAAATTAGTGTTCGTAATTAGAAATGACAATGTTCCTATGAAATATCTGTACAGCAACATCCCGTACAAAATAATAGTACGCGGGTGGACAAATTTTGACAATAATAAATATTTCACGAACACTGATTTTTATAATTCAAATACATGTTTGAATTTCTAGCCCGCTCCAACTTGCGGTAATACGAAGCTTCATTCATTAATAATATGTATTAATCGCTTTGATATTATTCCTAGAGGAGTTAGACACACTTTGAGTTTTCGATGCATCAAGTAATACACGAAGGAGTAGCTTCGCGCAGGGGAAATTTGGTTACGGAGCTTGCCATACTCTGTGTTTACTAAACACAGTACCCGAACCATTTGCAAGTTACAATATTACTAAAGGTTATACAACCAAGCTGAGAACCAATAATCAAGTTATTAACGGTACTTGCGTTTAGAATTTGTGTCTGAAAACTTCTCTCTGTTTCCATTCATCGCTGTGCGTGTTAAATATAAAATTGTATAAAAAAATCTTACAATAAATAATTGCTGCTTTTTATTTACTATCCAGAAAAATAAATAGAATCTAGTCAGCTGCATCTGTGTTACTCGAGTGCGGGTCGAGTGCAACGCGTTCAACCCTTCGACACAGTCAAACGCTTATTAGTAGACAAAACAAATTTTCGAATAAACGTTCTTCTATCTATCGTTTATGGCGCTTTTTATACATTGTTCCCCTCGCTTTGCGCGTGATTCTGTTGCACCGTGAGAGAACCGACGGTATTAACGAGCGCCTCCTACACACAAATCGGAACCCATATTCACGAATCAGGTCTTTGACGTTCGTTTCGCCCTCGGAGGCAAATATTTGACACGACGACTGACAGCGCAGCACGAACACTTACGGGACGTAACACGCGACGCCAATATTGGCCGGTCAAACAGCAAAATATTTTGCAACATTTATCCGACAAAGCTCGAATTCGTCGACGGGCGCCCGTGTTCGCCTCGATCAGAATTTAAGCCGCGGCATCGATATGAAATTCGCTGGCTGAAGCGTCACACATGCGAGCTAGTAATAATGCGAAATAAGTTAATACTGTGTCGTCGAATGGTAAAATATTTCCGGCTGATCCGCACGACGCCGCGTCAACAGCGGTTGCAATTTTGCTCGACGGAACACGCGTACCTGTGCGTCAGGGTAGACAGTTGTCTGCGCGGGCACAGGCTGTTCCACTTTCGAATTCTCTAGTGCTGATGCGATTTTCATACATCATTCAAAAGGCAAGTGGCTTTTTATCAAGCGTCATCCCGGCGCGTGCAACCAGACACGTACACGCTACCATTCGTCTTTCACCACCTTTCCCTCTGTCTACCCTTCAAAACTCATCCCTTTGTCTAGCTGATTTATGGAACGACGCAGTTGCCTCGCAGCGAGAGATCGAATCCATGACGAAAGTATAGGATGTCGACGTTGCGAAATGATTTGGTGGAATCTCAATTCGCGGCTGTATCTCTCGTTGTCTATAACAGAGGGATGGAACGTTGTTACGCTTGCTACCAGGATACGATGATAAAGAAACTATTGAAAAATCTTCTGGCGACTGCCAATTTATTTGGACGCTGCAGCGGATAGAACGCGTCGAGGCCGAGGTACCGACACGATTTTTCGATTGCTTTCGAGGGGATGGGAAAAATTCTCCCGAGGTTAGGTCTCAAAATATTTGTTGCGTAGGGACGTGGAACTTGATTGATGATTAAATCCGACTGGGAACGTGATGGATATAAAAAGTTTCTTCGCTGCAGCGTATGGAAATGTATGGATAATACGGAATTCCCCGATATGTATTTAGAATAGGCAAACCATTTCACTAAAAACAGGGAATGCTACACTATTATTATTGCGACTTTATTACACAAAAGTAATACAATTGCGAATTATTGTTGGCAATTTAAGAAAGCATTTCAGACAAACAAGATCGACGGTGCAGTTCCCGAAAACCAAAATCCTATTCCCCGACATTGGATAATGCTGTTCTCGTTTAGACACTGAACAGCGTATTCGATCGGTTTGGTGATTTAATTGAAGATCAAAGTACGCGCTAGTCGGAGAATGCGAAGTTGAAAAAGGACGAGGGCAAATCGGTTCGTTCTTCGTCGATCGAGATCGATCAAAATCAACGACGGCGCGGCACGAATATTCGCGCGTGGCATTTCATCGAAACATGATAAATTGCTGGTCGTTAGCCCCGGCGAGATCGTTATCCCGACAGATATTATATGGAATGAGATTTCATGAAAATCGAGTACACGGCTCGCTCGATCGAAGTGGTATTTACAACCTTCTGCCCAGGTTACTTCGCTGTGTACGCTTACATCGGAAACAGGTATTGGATATCCGTTTTCCGGCCGAGTCCTCGAATTGACTTCGGCTCGCCTAAGAACCGTGCTCGATTAGAAACAACTTCGTGTCTTTGTGGGCAAAATTTTGTTTAAGAACAGTGACAGAGGATTCGTACTTCCTGTTCTTTTTTCGTTACGCTTTAATTATATAAAACAAAGTTTCATCATTTTCGTTTCCGTTCGTTTCTATGTTTACGTACAGGATTAGCTTCGATGGCGTAATTATATCGCAATGTGGAAACGTGTGAAAAAGGACGACGAAATAAATGAAGTATTTGTAAGTTGAACTTTTCGTATCCGTATACGACTAGCTTTTGTCACATCGTCCTCAGACGAAATACTAAATAAAGAAGTATAATCAGTGCCCGATTTATCCTTAATAGAGGAGCCTCTTTATCATTTAATCTCACACGACGACTTCCTTTTTATCTAATTAAGGCTTTTGTGCCGTGCCGGAATAAGAACGACATAATTCCCTTTCGCCGTGGATCACTTTGTTCCCCCTTTAATGGAAGTCTAAAACGAGGTAAGGTAAAAGCTGGAGAGATAAACGTGCAGAGAATTATACTTCAAAATACCTCTTTATACGGTTAACCACGATTGTTGAGAGCAGCTGGTTAGAAATTTAAAGGATCATTCACTTCATTGCCATTATCTTCATTCCTTCCGGATTGATATTAATCGTGCGGGCATTGCGGAAATAAAATTTGCGAAACAGTGAAATAATATGGAGTTTCGTTTTATATGCCAGCTAACAGGTCAAAGTTGATCCGTTTGAAAGTGCGGTAAAATGGATTCTTTTCTTAGATAATAACCTTTGTACTGTATTTGACATATTGGTCTAGTGTACTCGATTTACGATTGAAAGTTGATATTATTTTCAGGTGAATTTTATTGCTTCATGGACAACGTGATGCGTGCGTTGAAATTTTCTTACATCCATTAATATTTGTTCAATTAACGATACAGTTGAATTACCAATCTCACTCATCGTTCTGTACCATTATCCCAAAATAACCAGCCTACTGCAATAAATTACCGCGCACAGAGTCCCAAGTGGCGTTAACTATGAGATTAAAAGAGACGGCTAGCTACACACTACTCATAAATCTACCACGTTGGTCGTTCTATGCAGGTACCTTATAATTTATCGCCACGACCGCCAAACTTTACTTAATGCTCGTACTTTTCCCGAAATTCTACCCGATCGTCACTCTCGTAGACGTTCCCGATGCAACGAATTTTCTTACCTTTCATTTCACTACAGTATCGCGCGCAATCTCGATAAAACACATTTCGTCCTTAATTTACAACGATCTGCAAGAAAATAATTATCGCACTTTGATATTCTGGAGTGCAAAAATTGAAAGACCAGATAAAACCTATCGGCTGCGTTCGTTTATAGTTTTGTATTTTTCCTTTCGCGGATATCTTTTTAGTACTGATTTATGTTGCTATAGGGTTTCAAAACTTTAGCCGAGATAAAATATTGGCTGTGCTATGCGCCGAAACATCCTCATCCTCGTCCACTGTAAATTATTTAATTCGACAAACTCGTTGTTTCGCAGTTCACGAGAGAAAAAAAAAAGAGAAAAAGTGCGAAAACTGGCATTCATGTTGCTCTCAATAACGCCATCGCCGTCAGCCTTCGCTGTGCACATTTTTCATTACAGGACGCGCTCTCAACGGTCTAATTACCGGATTACATTCGCCAGTGAGCAGAACGGCAATTCACGCGGCTCGAAAATTCACGCTGACCCCGTGATTTTTGATGACGCAACCGGCGCCGCGCGATAACGTTCGATCGCGAGTGAAATCGTTCGAAAGAATTTATTTCGCACGGCTGGCCGTGCATTTCGCGTTCATTTTGGCTATCGCGGCACTGCGATAATCGCGGCTCTGTAATAACAATCGCCACGGTCTCGCCCCCCTGTAACGACGTTTTCAGTTATTCGTTGAATTTCCAGGGTCGCCAGCTGCACCACGCTGTATCTCATGTCGCCGGTGGCCCGCTGGCGTGCGGGCGCACACGCTGGCTTCAAACCGGTTAATCTAAAAAAATTCCACGCTTTTGGTTTGGCGCGGCAGAGAGGAGTTACCATCTATTAATATTTTTGACACATTTACACGGCGGCGCACTTTGCCGAGTATTCTTCTTTTGTGCCTAGTTGCGGTGCTTCATTTGAGGGCGCAATGCGTTAAGTACTTGCGTGATGTACAGCTTGCGTTTACTTGGCTGGCAGGGTCTTTGGACGCGGAGTGGATTCGTTTCATTAACGGATGGACAATTGTATCGCGGATTTTGGAGCTCGGTGTTTTTCCTATCATCGTAGTGCACTTTCGATGCTGTATCGAAGTTCTATCGTCCAGTAATTTTATTTCACTAATTTCAAAGTACACGTGCAGAAGGCTAACACGGGGCAGCGTTCGGATTAAAGAAAAAACAATTCCCAAGAACTGCTAAAAAAAGGAACGTTCAAGATACAAACAGCGCCTGAAACACAAACACGATACGATCTACTGCAACAGAAACTACAATCTTTATGCAACATTTAATATATTACAGCCATTCCGATCTCGCTGAGAATCGCGTAGAAACCCTTTCGTCCCGGCGTTAAAACAATCGACCCCGGCTGACGAATGCCAAATGAACAGGGTGTACCACTGGTCGAGAAGTCAGTCTGGCGGCGCGTCTAATTTCGCCGCAATGGCTCGGCTCCAGTTTCGGGCATTGTCATCAGCCGTGTCCCGTGAAGGAGCGGGAGCAGCGCGGCGAAGAGAGCAACACGCGAATTGGTTTCGCCGCTTCATTTTTCACGCCGGCACAGCCGAGAAAATAAACTGTCGTCGCGTGGCTGGACCGAGTGTCATTCACAATGCGTTGCGCCCCTCAACAATGGCCGGCATTTTGGCAAGTCACCCGTTTCAATCAGCAACTACCCAGCTACTGCTGAGGGGTTGCTACCTGCCGTGTCGCGCGTCGATCGCGACAACCCGCATCCGTTCGCGTCTTGGCTCGCGCTTGGTCGAAAACAAAACCAAAAATATCTGAACGACGACGGGAAGAAACGGAACGCAAGAGGGTATAAACGGAAGAACCGGCTGGAATCCAAGGGGGTGTCTCGACGCGTTGGCTATTCGCCGCGCGCGGCGTATGAATGGGGAAAAAATCGGCTGAATTTCGGTCTGCCACCCCTTTTCTCCTTGGGAAGCAACAATCTACGTCGCACAAATGGAGGGAGAGATCTGTGTTCCCTTTGTACGCGCGGAAACGCCTACGTATCGCGAGAGAAAAGCGTGCCCTTTGTTGCTGGCAGAAATGTTGCTCGCGGTGCGTTGCGTAGTTGCGTAGCTACCTTCGAATTTGCCCTGCAACGGGCCTGGCCTCGAAATGAATCGCAAGGTGGTTTGTTTTTAAAGCGAGCGTTGCTTGGTGGCTGTATCGAGAGTGTTGAGGATTGTTGGTGAGATAAGTAGTAAGTGACGAGCAATAAGTGCGGAAGTACAGTAACGGTTTTCTGTTAATTCCTTACTGTCTGTGCACAGCAATGAAGTGAACAATGTTATCTATTTGTTCGTTGTTCGAGTGGGTTATACGGGTGTGCATATTTGTCGCAACGTCTACGTCATCATTAGTTGTGAAAGAATTGAAAAATAATCGAACGTCACATGGATTCAGCATGAAACGAATGAATAATAAAATTCGCGGGCCTACGAAGCGTACAATTTCCCCCGAAATAATGTGCTATTGACAATTTCCCAACCGATAATCGCAAAGGCAATACACCGATTCATAGACTCAATTACTTCGGCCATTTAAAATTTCCATTTCCATTCGCGATAATAAAATCCAGCAACACCGGAGTTATTTGCAAAAAGGTAAAAGGCTCGAGTTTGATCGGGTACGTAAAAAGCGAGAAACAGTTACAAACGAAGGGACGATCGGCGGAAAACGGCGAAAAAGTGTCGGCGGTCGACTCGACAGGACAGCGTTTGAAGTGAAGGAAAGAAGAAGAAGAAGAAGAAGAAGAAAAAAAAAGAAAAACGTTTATCGAGCGTGAGTCACGTCGTATCCGGCCGTACTTTTGCACCGGATTGCCAGGTGCGCCGGAATCGGAGGTTGCTCGGCTCGTTTCCGCGCCTTTGACCTGCCGTTCCATCGGAAATAATTACCCCGTCTGTAATCGACGGCCACCGCTGATCGTCCTCAGCCCCGGCCAACGGGGGGAAGAAGTTTTTTTTCCTCCCCCTCCCCCTCACCGCTACGATAAGATCGAGCTTTCAGAGATGGAAATAATGCGACTCCGTTGGAATCGTATACCGACGACGGAATTGTTTCCGCGACCAGGGCCGGTTCCACCCAGCCTGATTCTTGGCAAGCATTGTTGATGAGGATGAACGATGAAATGGCTCGCCGCGGTCTGCCGGTCTGGCCGTGGTATGGAGTCGTGTGGTTGATGAATTGGCGCTGCGCAAAACCGCCCTCTGCCCTCCCTATTCTTCTATCGTCCGCCACCTCTTCTTCGTCCTATCGTTTGGTCCGCCGGTTCCTACTTCGTCCCCGCGTCGCCCAACCCCCTAGTTTTCTCTTTCTTCAACCAACCTTGCCCGTGCACCCGCAGCCCTACCTCGCATCGTCATCTTTTCTCTTCGCCCTTCCCTTTCAACCCGTCGCTATTGTATCTATTCTTTCTTCCATTATAATTCTTCCGGGGAATGTCCGCGGCTACCACTCGACCCCGTCCATCCTTTTATAATTGTTCCCGGCGTTATCATTCATTTCTTTTTGCCGATCGCCTTTACGCGCGGCCCCCGCCGCGAATACCTCGCACTTACTCGCGGCGAATCGGCGCTCCGATTCTGGAACGTGCACCGACGAACAACAGCTTTGTTCGTCCTGGATGACAGATGTTTTCCATGATCCGATGTAACGAACGTTTTTTATTATAATACGTCTGTCTTTGTGTTTGTCGGCAGATATGATACCCTGTGGTCTACAATGTATATGTTCATCAACAAATATTGCAACATCTCTATTATCTCTGAATTACTTGGCGATTTTCAATTCCTACTGACGAGCCGGGCTTTTCCAGCAGCGCGCCTCATCGGTGCCCGTATCCCTCCACTGGGGAACTGCGGGAAATGTTATCAGTGGAGTAACAGTTTTCTCGAGAACGATATCCACTTGTCCGCTCGTTCGAATACAATTTGTATCCCAAAAGCAGCATCGTAGAAGGGCAAATTGATTTTTTGAGAAAACTGAGTACACCCACTGTTGTGGCTGAAAAGGACGCCGCGGGACCTTCCAAGCGTCCGCCATAGTCACTCGATTGTGTCGCATTCATTTCGTGCATCTCGTTTCACAACGTCGTTTATGATCATAGCCTCTTTCGCGCATCTCTCGAGGACATCGTGATACGGTTATCCTATGGTCGAGAACGAGCCGAGGCAGGTTTAACGGCGTCTAATAATCGGATGGCCACTTGCAACAGTACGCCCCCACCCCCCCTTGGCGTTGGCTAAATTAAGGGTTGGCCAGCGTTGGGGTGACAATGGACGTCTGTAAATTTTCATGCCGCGTAACGCGGCTCCGAATTAGTTAGTTCCGATACGTATTCCCTTTTGTAGGCACGCTTTTGTTATCTTTATGGCCGGCACACGTGAATTCGGCGTTATTTTCTTTTGGCCATTGTTTCGTGCGTTTCATCGATTCTGTTGTTCTTTCGGTCTGCTGTTCGTAAATGATATTTCGTCGGCCAGATATGAATTTTTCAAATTTTTATACCGAACGTTGATGAAAGATCAGATGGCTACGTTTTTTGTTGCTCCTGACGGAGAATGGGTTTCCGGAAGGTTTTTCCTGCAATTGTTTTTTCAAGCTAAACATGAAGCGTATTATGAATAGCACGTCATTAAATCGTTCATTCGGGACTGGTGGTGTTAAAGAGAGAAAGGATGAATTTGATGAGTGTATTAATTTTTAATAATTTCCATTTTATATATGCTTGGCGGATGTTTAATTTACAATTCATCGAAATTCGTTACGAAATCTTTGATGCCTTGTGCTGCAATTTGTTTACATAACAGCGACCGGTTACTGACGGCAACATTAATCCTTTTTATTTTGTCGTCGAACAATGGACGACCGTGCCACGATATTTCCATTGGAAAATTCGGCGAAATTTCTCGCTACTTTGTTTGATTTTCATCCAATTACGGTATTGCGTGCGAGTTTACAACTATACGAATGTCGATCAGGAATGATTTAATTTCCACGTCATACAGCATATACCGTCTGCATCTCACTCGAGCAAATTCTCGTGTCGATAACATTTGAAACAAATCTTTATCACTAACTTACCACGCGGGCAAAATTTGTATCGCATACTTTTAGGAAATTTTCGAAAATTCGCTGGTCCGTGTCGAATATTGTGGAAATATTTTTGAAGCAATAGAAAGTGAATGGAAATATCATCTTCCTGTTTCGAGGCAACGAACGTACACAGAGAACGAATCTAAACCCGCAGACTTAATGGTAAAGCCAAAATGTCTGAGGGATGTTCAAGCTGAAAATATCGAGCCCCAAGCTTTTCCCAAACTGTTACCGTCGGTGTTTTTTCCCGAGTCGAGGCGTAGAAGCTGTAAATCTGTTTTATCAAGTCCTCGCGACGATCTATCGACGCGAGGTCAGCGCGTTCACAACGATTAATCTATCCTGGAGCTATAATTTCCTTAATGTCCTCCTGAACTTCGATACCTTGGGGAAATATATCTTCCGGAAGCGCGAGTACGCGAAAGGAAGAATAGGAGGATGTCTCATTAATATTAAATTTTGAATGGACCGCGAAGAATGGAGGAGGGTTCCTTTCGTCTTTCATTTAATGGATCTACTCTTTTAGGATGTATCAAATTTTTATTTTTCCTAAGCACCACTCAAACGTTTCGTTTCCACTTAAAGTTCGCCAACGATACAGTTGCATGCAATTTATGGCAAGGCATTTCGAAACGACTGTCAAATATACGGTCGAAACGTTAAATACGTCATGTTATTGTTGGCGACTGTCAAATGTGTCGAATCATTTTAATAAAAATTGGAGCAGTCGACGGTATTCAGTTTATTTAACGCAAACATAACAATGCAATTGTGGGACGGTAGTACATTCGGCTTTATGAAACAAGCAAACCCATTTTTGCCGCTCTGGTTTATTATTCAACGTTTCTGCGCACACCCGATAACAAACAATGCTGAACCTATCGAAACAATTGATTTATTTCACTCCAAAAATGATTACTAAACCATAATATAATTGCGCTATCGCATACTCTTTCCTCGTTTAAACATACTATCCGTAATGGTTCTTCATTCATTCAATAAGATTCGTATTTCCCAAATGAATTATTAAAACGCACTTTAATAATTATATTCGGAGTAACATTTAATATCGTATTTAGTTTGTGCATTCGATTCTAACAAATTAAGTTATGAATTTCTGTTAAAACTTCTTCTACCCACCTTTTCATAAATATTAAATACTTATTTCACGATTAACAGTCTCTCTACAAAAAAAGCCGTATAAGTTTACATTAGAGATTTTCTTTCGCCAGTTCAGCCAACACCGAGCTTCCTCGGAAGGGTAAAAATTATAAAAGGGTTAAACGAAGTCAATTATATTCACAGCGCACATGCAATGTTTAAGAACAACGAGACATTTGAAGTATGAGAACGAAGGTCCATTAATATTTCTGACGATAATCAAACCCCTTAAGGACAGGAAATTCGGTAATTGTACTTCGTTTCCTGCACAGCACCTGCACTTACAATTACCGTGCGATTCGCTCGGGTAACAAAGACGTATGAGAACGTCGTTAAGAGACGTACCGAGGTACTCGATCGTATTCCTGCTGTACGAACAAAATGGTGAACGGCCATTAGCAAAGCGGTGTCAATAAAATGGAAGACGTAAGGAACCGCGTTACACGTTTCGATTTATTAGCTACCTTCGATAAAGATGAACGCGTTCCGGTACAATTTATTGTTCCTACGTGTTTCTCCGTGCCAGCTCGAACGGGATCTGCAGCTTCGTATAATATCTCCCGAAGACTTTAAGCACGTAAGCCGAATAAATCTCCGCGTTTGATACTTTAGAAGTGCGCTTGATACTTGATAGGAAGTCTCGTTGTTCTCGTTCTGAAAGTTCTACCTTCGCAGGCCGTGTAACAGTAGCAGCTATTGCAGACAAGCTGGAATAATAATTAGGCGCCTCGAGGTTAGCTGTATTCCGTTTTATCAGTTCCGCCTCGAGTGAATCCGCGGTGAACCTATTATTAAGGCATTTACGTTTGGAATAGAATTCTAGAAAAGGGATCTTTGGAAGAAGTTAAATTTAATTAGAACGTTCCCGACATGGGTGAAACTGATAGCGGGATAGTCTATGATACGTTATCGAATTTTAATGTGCAATTACAAAATAATTACTTTCTATTTGCAACACGAGTCTATGCTGTATCCCTTCTCCTTTATTGTATTCGAATAAAAATACTGAATTAATAGTACCGAATAGAAATCCAGTAAGATAGTTGTAATTCGTAGTCAGTAAATAATTTCAAAGTACAACGTCACGTACTATACAGTGTTTCAATAAAGTCTTAAATTCCCTTGAACGACCTATAATACTTAAAAAAAAGTATGAAACTTAATTCAGTTACGATATTTCATCTTTTGCATAATCGCATAATGAAACTAAATTTCCGCTCAACGCAAAATACTTGATTATCGTTTGCAACATTCCAAACAATACCGGAAATGCCAGCTACAGGACACCTACGTCATATAGCTTAAAACTTCAAGATAATACCTTGGCAAAGTGTAAGAAAGATTTTGCATGCATCTTTCCCGCTGCAGAAGGTTCAAGAAAATACTTATGTGACGCATTGACATGTCCAGCGTGGAACATTTGAAATAACGCCTAACACGTGGGCTTCGTAAAGAATACACGATTAACTGGAGTTTCGCTAATTAAGGTTTGCAAAACGTACCGGCTCGAGTGTCGGGCGCTGATTACGGATTATTGAGTGGATGCATCCGTGTCTATGCGACGCAAATAACGTATCGCGTTGATAGTTCCCGATACGACGCTACCGCGATTCGATGAATTAGAACACTAACAGCACAACAATTTGCACGATCGCGCATTGTTCTGCGTTCCGGTTCCCGTGACGTTCGCGTGCATATACGGTTGGCAGACGTTCATTACGACCCCGTCTGAATTGTCGCGATGACACATTGTGAGAAGTTCTGACAAATATTCATCTTGCTGCGAGCAGCCACACGATTTGGGATTTCCTACATCCGCCAGAAGTAATTCCTTCGAGATTCGCGAACGCGAACGTTCCGGCTGGATTTCCGGCGTTGATTAAAGACTTCTCTCTATTTAATGTAATTTAGTAGCTTCGTGTTCCGCCAACGACGACGGCGACGACTTTGAGGAGACAATCCCAGCGTTCCCGTGTCATTTGTTAGTTTTCGGCTGGCGGCTGTCATTTCTTACTGCGACGAACGAGAATCGGTGGCAAGCGCGGGGACAATTGTTACAGTTCTGCGTGAAACGCAGCGGTAATTTAAAGTTCGATGCTTCACGCGCGTAAATGTAGAAAGGTTCAATTTGCTTCGTTGGAAATTCTTGGCAGCGGGCTTTTATGCTGTTCTTGGTCTTTCAATATTTATCGTCAAATTATTTATCGCGCGTGCGTGTGGATTGATAAGATGAAGCGTTTGTCGACTAAACTTTCTTTCGTTTGGAACATAGTAAACTTTATTGACGGCAAAATGAAGTACTGTCACTTGGACCGTTACGCAAATAGAGTTTTTACTACATAATGCGAGTACGAAATTATTCTGGAACACATATTCGACTGTTTTTGCACTGTTAACGTACGCCTTCACCGCGGTACACGTTTCAACGGCAGAGTTTCATAAAAACCTTATCAATCAATGCGAAATAGAATTTTTCCACTGCAACGGTTGCATCTGCTAAACAGTAATATCGAAACCGTCTGCAAGTGACGTTGTTTCTGACATTGCAAAACCAATACAGACGGACACGCTGTAGATTAAAAACCGTCGAGAATCGAAGCCGACAACAATCGCAGAGAATTCTTTACAAGTCGGAACGGACCGATCCCCATACAAATCAATACTTTCTACATCAGAACCGCGTAGAAGCGTTCAATTAGCGATTCCCGAATAAACGTTCGATTCGTTAAATCGAACATCCTCGTCCCACTAATGATATCGCCGTACAGCTATGAAATAGGAGAAAATGCAAAAGTAGTTGCCTCGTATCTTGCTGCGGTTGCTCCAGCATAATTGTGATAATCAAAAACAAGCATGTCCCCCTGTTCACGAGATTTATTCGTATACCGGAAGCTGGTCTAACATGCAAAACCTCCGGACACGGTGTTCCCTTCATGTTAAATGCAACACACGTTTCCGCGGGACAATGTGATTTAAAAATGTCGAGCGCAGCGGTGCAGTAGACGGAGGATGTGACGCGATGTCCGCCAGCGTCGCTTCAAAGGTGACCACTTGAAACTAGTAACCTAGCTGCATCTCAATGTGACTCGCATTATCGCCGGCTGATAGGTTCGCAGGTGCAAAAGAAAATTGAGGCCGCGCGTGTTAGCGACACGAGCCGAGCCTTTGATTTTCACGTTGATACATGAATGCACATAGGCATCGTCGTGGCTGGACTTTATAGTCATCTTGTCCCTTTCCCTCCGCCACCAGCAACGTGTCTATGCTCGTCTCTTTTCTCGTCACGGATTAACCGGTGTGTGTAATTACGTTAGCGTAGCGAATTTCACACGGAGGCGCGTGCAGCATGCACGTATTTCTCGCGGCAACAACTGGTAACGCGTGTGAGAATTTTTCTGCGGACACGATTCGCGTGGAACTAATTTACACGCGGAGTCGTCGTTGAATTAAAATTGAGAATGTTCGCGGATATACGACGAAAGTTCGTGGAGAATCGACCTGGTTAAAGAAAATCGTAAATTAATGAACGAGGACTGTGGATTATTCGTGCTCCAAGATGAAACCACGGATTTCCATTTTAATGAAGATTTTGTTACCTGCCTTCCGCGGTGCCGCAGTGTCGTGGCAGTTTATGCGAGATATAAAGAAGCTTCGATCGTCCGCCTGTTGGCTGCGGAGGAAAATTGAACCACGAGCAGTCCGGGATCGCGTATCAAGCTGTTCAAAGTTTTCAACAAGATCGCGTTGATCACGGCACAGGGTAGCAATGTTTAATTAATTCAACGCAAAATATTATTATCATGGTTCTAAATTCATTATAGACTTCCTTAATGAAGGTGTTATTCGCTATATTCCCTGTTTACTGAGCCTCTATACATATATTGATAATATCGAATAATACTGCGTGCGTCTGAAATATTGTAATATTATGTAATACCACACTTAAACAGTATCGGAACGTATAAACGTGATAATTCTTTGCAATGTGAACGCGAGGTCCTTCATACCAATGAAGTAATATAGAGAAAATGATTTTTCCATTGAAACTCTGTTATTGGAAGTAAAATTGACAAAACAGGTCTCTGACAACTTTGAAGGAAATCTCTAACGAAGGCATAGCGAATCATAATAACGCTGCATTCCGTTGCGAGTCGAGACGATAAATGATTTTTCCATTTTCTTGCATTTGTAATCCTTTCACGCGTATGATGGAGGACCCAGAAACTGCCGTTTTCGTCATTAGACCGATTTCACGAGAAAGAGGAGAACGAAAAGTTTCCTTAATTGGAGTTCGATCTTTTATAATGAAGATTAAAGACCGCGCTTTCATTCATTGACCTGAGGCGAGTAGTTTCATTCGGACTTGAACAGCGTGTACCCGTTTGAATCATTGCGCGAGCTTAATTGCATTTAATCCATAACGAAAATGTAATATTTATTAATACCTTTGCAAGACATTCACGGCGGATTAAATTTTCTCACTTCTGTTGGTGTTTTTTCACGAATTATAATTTTAGTATAATAATAAATATCGTTACTGTCTAGTAGGCAATAAAGAAATAATTATTAAATGCTTCTTACGGCTGTTGAAACGATTACCTTTTTTCTATTAAACGATCATGAATCCGATGTAGCAGTTTCCGAGAGAGACGTAAAGTGGTAAAAATATGTCAGTCCGATTAGGTAAAGTGTACAGGCTTGCTGAAACATTTACACAGAAAGTAAAGGCAGAAGATTTTTACATTCGCTTGCACGTAATTTTTGTAAGATCTGATTACATGGTAATCCACAGTCTGATATTGTTCAAACGTTTATAAATTACGGTGTTCGTTTCTTTGACTTCATACAGTACAAACTGAAAGCGCTGTGCATTTTCAGTGCACACGTATACTGGCAGAGCTGTTGCGAAATTGTTAACGACAAACGTGGCAAGAGAAAAGCTGTAGAGCCCCTTGAGAGCTCGTCCGAAAGGGCGAGCGCAGTGATAAAAAACGAAGAAGCAGGACGCACACACTGACTGTTGCTGCGAGCTGCTTAAAATCATGCGACTCACAAATGAAAAAGTTTCTCTGGACGTATAACATAGAAAGATATTGAAGATCGCAACGTTAGTTGAGATACCTTGATGTACTTCGCATTTGCCACATTTTCTGCCCTTTTAGAGATTCCCGTTGCGGACCGGCACCACATAATACATAATGTGCACGTGCTCACCCAAACTGCACGAAAAAGACGCTTTGAATGCAAAGGATTGCACACACGTACCACGAGTATACATCAATTCAAGCGCTTCAGTTATACCAGCGGGGTCATACCTTCAGTAATTGTTACAAGCTAACACGTACGCACTCGAAAGATCGTTGTTTGATACAGAGACGGTTTGTTTCGCAGGTACCCAGGAAAACGATGGTAAATCATAAATATTATTGACCCCTTTTTTATCAATTTATCAACTTGTAATGCATACAAGTACATCCCATTTTCTTTTCACTTCCCGAACACATCTTTCACGCAAGGTATTCTCGCTTTTCATTGAAATGATACGATCAATGTTTAACAGGCCCGCAATAATTTTACAACTCCCTAGCAGATCCTTCAAAAGCTTCGCCCATTTTAATAACTCCGCTATGACTCGCGCGTTCAATTCGAGCAAAAACAACAGATTCAACACGGACCCTTTCACCTCCACCTCGATCCATGCTTCCCAATCGGACCCGCCGAAATTCAAACGCCTCTTCGTCCTCGAAACACTCGGAACGGAAACAATTTCATCCCGTCGACAGACGAGACTGCGCATCCATCGGGCGGCCGTTGCCCGCGAAAGCACGAACGGAAAAGAAGCGATAGAGTAACGACGATCGTTCGAATCACTTTCGCGAACGCTTGACGCCAAGGAAATGGCCGGGGCGAGGTAAGGTACGTGCCGGTTCGCGCGTAAAATACTTTTCCCGTTTAATCGAGCTGTCGTCGAAGTCACGTAGCCCGTGCAGACGCTGCAGAGCAGATCGTTTATTGCGATTCCGAGCTTCCCAGCCGGCTATATACGGCCGCGTTAAGTCATCGTCTTTAATTACGGGTAATCGGTAAATTGCCCTCCGCCCCTATCCCGTCCCCCTACGTCTGCGCCGAAACGTTGGCCCCGCTGTCATCGCTGGGGGACGACGGCGCGGAACCGTCGTCGCGGAAAGATACGGCACGAATTCAGCTTCTGCTGTCGTGGACGTTTGCATGCATTACGGCTATCTCGGCATCTTTTCGCGATCGACTTGTCGCGGACGATCACTCAACGCGCGATGGGAGGAGGAAAAAAAGAAAGGGTCGTTCGAGTGTTCAACGTGGCAGGATGTCGCGCTTTGAACCGAAATTTTTCGCTGACCTGTCGAGACACGGAACGAGATTTGACTTTGCGTGTTTCGCTGAAGGATTTTCGGGGACGCCGCTCGCGCGTGCATTTCGGTAGGGCATTTAGATTTATGATATATGGTGGGGTTGTTTGGGGGGATGGGATTCGTTATTCGGGGAGTTTTTTGCCGGTTGGAAGATTGGACGGTTCTAAATGATGTTCGTAGAAAGTGTCGTGCGCTACGTGGTACTATATGGTTTAAGGATGATGTATGTACTGGTAATCTTCGGAGTACATGTTACTTCGGTTTAAGGAACCTAATCGTTTCAGCGCGGTTTTTGACGACGAAGTTGTAACGATTTTGTAACGACTTTATAATGATGATAAAAAGTACGAACGTACTTTTCATTGGAAGAAAAACAGTGAACTATATTGGACAATCGTGAAAGCTTCTTCTATTTCGGAGCATTTACTTTCGGAAATAATCATTTTTCCTGGATCCCGGTACTTGTATTATTTTGGTTGTTTCCTTTTCGAAGGAATGTGGATTTAGTACGATATTACGTGTCTCGCGAGGAAAAAGCGAGTTTGAACATTTATACGAGGTTCTTTGAAATAGTAAGTTAAATTACCCCGTGGAAAACGGCGAGGGAGTTTTAAAAACAGTATCGTTTAAAGCGTGCGTGGACGTCCGGTGTAATTTATACGAGCAGCTGAACGTGAAATTAATATCCAAACGCTTATACAGCAGTTTAAAAAGTTTTAATAAGTTTACGATAGTATCCGGAACAAACGAGTGGCTCTTCTGCTGCGATTTATTGACGACTTGCTGCATTCGAACTTCCGGCGAGTTTCGAAATTTGTAAAGCTGCGTCTAATTGTCTGTTAAAGAAATTTGATCCAAAAAGCTCGAACAATGAGCACAATTGTCAATCGATTATTCATTTCTCGTGCCTCGACATGACCACGATTCACAATAACGTTACAGTTGTATGCTTCTTTACTCATTTCGCCGGAAAACGTTTATCGTTTATTTTATTTATCGCCTTTTTTATCCCGGTTACGTTTGCTGAAATTGACGTTGCGTTCCCGCGATAGCGTGCCCCCTCGAGAGAAGAGGTGTCTTCATTTCTTTGATGTTGGAAGAATTGATCGAACGGCACTTTTACACCCACCTTTATCCCAGTCAGCGATAACTCACCCTCGCTGCCACCCCGAGGGCTTTCGATCTTATTCATCCACTTTCGCATCTCTCGTCTACGCTCCCTGCGAGAGAGTTACGATCAGAGGACAGTTGGATATCTAGTTTATCAGAAAATACAACGTTGATCTACAGGTTGTTCCATAAGTCAGTACAAATGAAGGGAAAAGGATTCTCGCTGCAGCGACGTGAGTATGCAAAAGTGCCTGGTGAAACAGTAGATATAACGATTGATGGAATAATAAAAGCATATCTATCATTTTGGACATTTTTCTAATGCTGTATACATAACTGTTATAGTATTAGCAAATTGAAGATCGTTCCCAGATGTTATAATTTTATCGCGGGGAGGGTAAAGCAAATTTCACGCAACTTTTCGTACTGATTTATCCAACTGGATTCAAAATTTAAAAGTAAGAATGAGGTGAAACAATTTTCGTTGCCAACAAAACCATTTTGTAGAAGTAGAATTGCAGATGCATTAAGGCGCCTTCGCTAAAAGCGCGCAAAAAAAAACCGCAACCAGCTTAGTTGGCACGTTAAGTAGAAAGTTAAAGTTGTTAGTCTGAAGTAAAAAATGAAGGCACCGTGCTCTACGAATCCGCTACAAATTTATAATTACGAAATTGCACAACAGAAACTGCTTACACGTTCGTTATAATGAGTATCGAATGCGTATGAATTTCATAACGAGCTCGGGGAGGAATACGTTTCGTGCTACGAAATCAGCGTAGAATAATTACTGAAATAGGCATAAAGTTGCAATATTTAAAACGTTTCGGTTATTCTGGCGCACGTCCATAATGATCGCAAGACCGACGCACAGATAATTCGGCACCGCGAGGATCTATCTACTCGACACAAAATTCAGTCTACCCCATCAAACCGTCCGGACTGTCCCGAATCCACCGCGTGAAAAGAAAGCCAGACGATAGTCACATTCTCGAATGTTTACATCACAACATTCTCGCAGCTCGCTTTTAAGTTATTTATTCCATACCACGGAACAGCGCATGGCGGTTTCGTGCCACGAGTAATTGCCTACCGAACGGCGCGGCGGCGACTAACAGTACCCGCAAAAAGCAGAATTTGGTTTATTAATGTGATGAATGATTACGGGAGCAAAGTTTCCTAGGACGAGTCGTCCCAGCGCAGTAATATTCCACGGAGCACGGGGGAACGGGGTGGCCTCCGTATTCTCTGACGAATACAAATCGTTACCCTCCCGTTCGTATTCGGTCCCAGGCAAGCCGTTTTCGTGCGCCTTTCACGTACAATGGAAAATGAAACCAGATCCCGTGTTCCTACGGGCCTGTCGCAGCCCTCTGCAAGATTTATCGCGAATTTCTCCTTCACCCAATGGCGACAGTCAGGGCAGTTTGCTCCCGCGTCGTTGTGACACGCTACGAAATTTTTGCCGCGGCAAACGGATTTCGCGAAATTTAATATGCCCTTTGACTGAACACTCCGCGCCGGATTTGCATTGAGCCTAGGTTTACACGCAACAGCTACGTACTTTATTGGAAATCTTACGAAATTCTGTGCAAGTGAATGTCCCTTAACGCGTAACGGGAAGGAAATAATTTCAGTGTATAAGTCGACAACATTTGAGAGATTTTAGTTTCTCTATTTCCAAAATAGAAATTTCTTGTCATAACATACTTCAACGTATACCACGCAAAAAATAAACATTAAACAGAAAAATGATCCAGTTTAAGTTGAGCCATGAAAGCGCAAGCAAACTTCAACGTACATTCGACCGATTATTTCGGAATCAATATACGTATCCCGTTTGGATAGTTGAAAGGTCTCTAATGCTCTATAATTCCCTGCCGTGTTCGACGAAGATCGATGAAATTCGTAAGAACGAGCGAACAGGCGACGACGAGTCGAACAAACGTAAGAGCTTTCGGGGTGTTCGTCGAGAACTGGCGACAGGAAGAATAATTCGTTCGCCTGTCTTTCGACGTGGAAACGACCGGGTCGCGTTCGTCCGAATCGCAAGAAAGAACGTTCGTCAGATCTGGTTGCTAGTCTTCTGTGTCTACACCTTCTTATCGTTATTTTTGCGGAGTGAACCGTCTGACCAGAAGTTGCACGATAATGAGGTTATTAGATTGTTTGCCCGACCGGATTCGTTTACATTGTTGGGCTTGTATGCACTTCGTTCTTGGGTTCGAGGGAAGGATATGACCGTGTGTGCCGCAATAAGGAGCATGAAAAATAGGCGAGGTTGTTTTAATGAGCCTTTAGGAGTTAACTGACTAATAACAAAGCACTTAAGCTTGTAAACGCGGAACGTTTACTACATACGTATGGTCCGGAAATTTTCCGGCGGTAAAAATTCTCTAAAAGATACTTTGGCAAAATGAATTTGGTTATACGTTTTAATAAATGCTGTTTTTCTTTGTAAATGGTGGCCTCCTGTTAATTATGGACGAATATAATTTTGTCGTTCACAATGAGTACGGGAGTAGTGAATGCAATTAACAGTCGTGAATCCTTCGCCATGTATATATTTGTTTATATCGTGTAATCCTGCGTTATTCGCAGGTCGTAATCTTTAATGTAACTGTAAATATGAAAATTGTGAGCGGCAAATAGGGTGAATGATGAACCGGAGGATTACGAAGCGTAGGCGTAGAAAAGAAACATTTATTTTAACCCGTTGTCATTGGTAGCTGTATTTGTAGTTATTGCGGCAGTTGTCTTCGTATCGCATATTTAACATTGGTAGTGTAACCATATTCTATACCTTACACACGCAACACATTTCTCATCCGCGATTTTTATCCACATATTAGATCCATATTTTATTCCCAACTACATCTTGATAGGAAGCGTCGTTCCATTCGCATGAAATTTATACTATTCGTTTTACTTCCCACTTTGCAATATTTTGCAATAAGCAGAAAATTTCAAGCTTCCAGCTAACGACACAGTAAACTACGTAGATATTTCTAAGCTGTCCTATTAAAATCCGCCCTTAATCGATAAAAAATATTTACAAATTAAATATACCCTTCTCTGCATTGGCTTTGGCAGGATTTTAATCGTACGTGTATTACCTATATAACGTAACAGGATATGAAAGTTTATTCGAATTTCCATCCAAAAGTGACGTACAGAATTTCAACGTGTTTTAATCTAGTAACATCGATCGTAACAGATTATAAATATTTTCCCACTGTTCGATCAATGTTAGTAGGCTACCAAAAATTCAGCGGTCATGAAACGGACAAGCTCATTATCAGAGATTTACCCGGGAAGATACAGTTCGCATTTGCGGGGTCGAATTTGATGCCATTAATTGCCAATTCAAAGGGGGTATAATGGGGTTGTATAGACGCTGAGTCGAAGTAGTAACGCGATCGGCAAACCATCAAACCTGAATGGCCACCGTTTAGGTTTCAGATGCACCCTAGATGGTAATGGGAAGTGATAATAACTAATGGCTTGCACTTATAAACCAGGTGGACAGTCCGCCTAAATTCTCATACTAAATTCTGAAACAAATTCCCCAATAGCTGATTCTAATTCTTCTTTCACAAAAGAATTTCATTTAACATCTTATTACAATACCAAGTATCGTAACAAGAATGATTTCAATGATTATCTGTTGCATTATACCTTTCTAATTAGCCTGCAGTTGTTTCCTTTACACCGTATTGAGGCAGTTCTTTATTTTACAAACAGTTCGCAGCGGACAAAAATAGATGGCAGGCGCCTCGCTAAATTGACAAATGCATAAACGAGAGATGAGAAGCAGAATGCAATCGATAATACAATCGATTCATGCCCCCCACTGCATTGATCCCAAATTTTCTCGCTGCTCCACATTCAAATGACCATCGAGTCCATATTGATAAACCGGGTTTAATTTTGCTGCTCCTTTTCTATCGGTATCGAGGTATGATTGAAAGACACAGTTATATTAACGTTCATCGATTTCATTTTCGACACATGCAGAGAGTAAATACGCTCGCCGGTGAATTTAATCTCCGATAAATCAGCCAAGTATATCACGGGGGTGGGGGGGTGAGAATCGTTTTCAATGAAATTCATATTTTTACCATCTCTTCTGATTGGTTCAACCGAATAATTTCAGTACTTTTGAACGAGCTAGGGTTTTTATCAGCGCTTCCCCGTTATGAGCAGAAGTACACGGTTGAACGTAGGAATAAATCAAATTCCATCGGGGAACGGCGAATAATTCAGGGAGTGACTCGAATAAACTTGTAGCCCGAAGCGCACGCGATTTTAGAATAAATTAAAAAATTTCCAAGTTTTATTCGCTACCGAGGACGCGGGATTATCTGCCGCCCGGTCGCTCTTCCTTCGAAGATTAACGATCGATCTTAAACGCGTCCCGGAAACTTTCACGATATTAATTCCGAACGATCGATATTCATTAACGCCGCGCACACTACTGTGGCGGCGGAGCAACGCTCTACTAAGAGCAGCTAGTATAACGGTGTACACCAAATTAGATAACTTTATAGGAGTCTCGAAGCTTTTTCAATTTCGCGACCACGCTTTTTCAGCGTTCCACGATTTATATTATTATGAATTGCGATTAATATGTCTATCGTTAATTAATATTTATTCATCAGCGACGAAATTATTACCATTGGTTCTGTGGATGATGTAAAATCGATATGCGCTCACACGATCTACATTTTCTGCTACATCGGATCGCATAAATAGAAGAATTAGAAAGCATTAAGCTGTGTCGTGTCGGCCGATCTAATCTGGCCGGGCATGGCATTACGTGGCAACGATTATCACAATGCCCGTTACGCGTGCATTTAATCGCGCGAACATTGTTCCGCGTTGTCGGCTTTACTCGCATCGAGAATCGACAATAAATAGGAGCAAGAACGAAACGTACAAACCTCGTGACAATATGAGAATATAATATAACAATTTGTATAACGAAAGTGTACACGGATACCGATTCATTCAGACTCGTCAATGTTTTATAAAGCGTTCGCGGAATATTGCTTTGAAAAAGGAGGCGCTCAAACGTTGAGGATAGAGAACGCTTTAATTGGCCCCGTCATTTCCTCACATCAATGATGGACCGGATCCTAGCGCCGTAATATCCAAAATTTTCACGCCACTGCGCCGCGGGGAACAATAAATAATTATCGCCGTAATATTGTTCGATAAGACGAGGGAATTCATTATGCTGGCGATAGTGTACGCCAGCCGGTGCACGATAATATCAAGCATACCGCCGAACGTATATAATATAATTAGCGGAGTTACAGCAGCTAATTATGTTTCTCGGCTATTTACATAATTAATTAGTTACCTGACGTATTTACGGTCTATGGCATTGCCAATGCCGTTTCCTTGTGCAGCGGGCTGTACACGTTCAAATTGTTTCCCACTTTTAGCGACAATCATAGAGTTAAACACGTACTGAAAATCCGTTATCGTTTTCTACGCTCGTATAGATGTACGATATGTTAAAGTGTTTGCGGGGAAACCGATCAAGTATTATTTCTTTATGGAGGCATGTGTAGTAATATTTATATACGGCATACATATGTAATAAAGAAAAGTACATAAATAGTACCTAACATTCATGTGCAACAATATATTTTTCAAATGAACACTGCTTCACTTTATTATTGATTTTTCAGCGGCACATACATGTACGAACTATGACGAACCAGCATTTTGCCACTAACGCTCTCGTTCAAAATGAGTATTAAACAAGCATTTAGAAGCACGAAGGGGAATAAAATAAAATAGAAGAATATATAATAGATGTGTACAAGAAAAGTTCAAAAGTGATCAAGCTGAGCAAACAAAAAAACCACTGTATAAACTTGTAGACTTTTTTTCACCCAACTATTTTTTTGTTCCCAATAGAACTATTTGAAAATCCCCGTGGCAGACTCGCAGAACATTACAAGCGCTAAACTTCCTCTATCATCCTCTTGTCCATAGACCATTCTACACAGACAACGTCCACACGCCCCACTGCGAAACAGCTCAAAGCTACACGAAATTGACTTTCGCCACGCAATTCCTACGGCCCTGTATGCCCAAAAAGTCAAACACACGAGCGCAGTCCGTACCGCACAATCGGTCGCCGGGATCGATCGGCCAGCTTGCAAACCCATAAATAATTATTCCGCCAACGTCCCCGTCGAATCTCTTACGGTAAATCCATTCCGTGAAACGATCACGCGAATTGCGCGCCCTTAACCGTCTCCGCGCGTACCGAGAAAATAGGGTAAGAAACGGGCAGACCTGAAAACGACGAAGGAAAAACAGAATTACCCTCGTAAAGGAAGCGTGACACCAGTTCGAGGAAGTGGCGCTCGCAATTTTCCATGTCCTCGAGTCGCCTTTTTATAGCCTCGGACAACGTATCCGACGAAACCGTTGCGACGTCGGTCGGGTCGCGTGTTTCCTTCCCTTTCCCTCTCGTTCGAAGGGTTACAGGGAGGGGTGGGGTGAGCCGGAGGAGGGACGGAACTTCCTCCATGCTTGCACGAACGACACGTGAAACATCGTCTCGTTCTCGCCGTGATTTTGACGGGCTGGCGGGCAGACGGAGAGAACGAGAGAAGGAGGGACGACAATAGATTACTCACTTTCCGCACGCTCAAGCTTTTCAGTACACGTTCGCGATGTTCTCGCGATCGAGTTTGCAGCTAAGGGGTAATAACGCGTGTCGCGCTACATTGCCGCTCGCTTCCTGAGACGGCTTACAGCTGCTCGTCGATCGGCCCGGCGAGATTGCAGAAACGCGAGGGCGGTTCGATTGAATCTGTCGTACCACGAGCCCCGACTGTTATAAGGCTGTTGATAAGAATATCGACGTTGCAGGCGAGATTGGAGCACTTCGATGGAAGGGCGCGTTCCACCCGTACCAAGGGGGACGATTGTTTGAAATTTATAATCTTGGCTGTTCGATGGGGACTTCATTACGGGCTTGTGAATTTTCTTTAGTCGTGGCGAATTATTCACCGCGTGGTCCCGGCGAGAAATGCGAACAGCGTGGGGAAGTTGACGTGCTAATCGATTTGATGTGACGATTCTTATCGCGATACAGTTATGCACGTGGCCCTAATCATGCATTCCGCGTCTCGTTAATTGGACTGAACTTCGAGGTGTGTTTGATCCATGTTCCGTGCGGCTTCGTTCGTTAATGCTGTCGCATTAGCTCTATTAAATGATGTTAGGGGAACGTTAGCCGTCAGTCGCATGCTATGTCAAGAATAGCTGAGAAAATAGTGAGAATCGGAATATGTTCTCCTACGACTATGTTTATTCGACATGCTCACCTTTCCTCTTGTAAGCATTATCCGAAATTTGTTGTCAAGCAAAATGCAGTAAATAAATTTCCTTCCCTCGAGAATATTTTTATACCCAATAATCGACCCAATTTGGATTGCAACAAATTTTACGGAACAGACGACTGTTGCCCGGTAAAGAAATTAATTTCACCATAACGGGGACGGCCACGTTTTGGAATTTCTCTCGTATAATTCTATCGAAAGACCTTCGATAAAAGATCTACGATGAAATGACGACAAAGACTTCACCCCGTATCGACAGAAAAAAAACAAAAAAACAGAAGTCACTTGAAACATCTACAAACAATGTCCAAAGGCACAGAACAAAATGTATCGGATAGGTTCTGTTTGAGGTAAATTCTTGACCAAGGGATTCGTCTGATGCTTGACGCGAACAAAGCTCACAATTTCGTTCGTCTTGAACCTTCCCGCCCGCCATTATCCACCGTCGTGACGCGTTTCCGCCTCTGTTACCTGAAAATAAGGTGCTCGACCTCGTCCAGCGAGTTCTGGCTTCAACAATGCGACAACGAGCCAAACGGTGAAATAGTTGATTTTCAACGCTGAATTCCAATACCACGAGATTGTGCGACACAGTGCCGCGTGGCCGGGTCGCGTAACGTTTCAATCTCGACGCTCGTTCGTGTGTCCTCGTTTCTTGCAATCGATAGACCTCGCGACATCGATTCGAGGGAGAACGAGATCTCTGGAAACGAAGCAGTTGGGGAGCACCGGGGATAGCCACTTTGTTGTGATCCGATAAAGGTCGTTTTTAAAATATAGTTACTGTAATTCATCGGCAATATTTTTCGTGACCCCCGATCTCTCTGGTTTCGAGCAAAAAGATGATTCATCGCGCGACCATGTCTAGCTGCGTACCAATAATGCCTGCTTTTCTTTAAAGATTGTTATATTTAATGCCACTGCGTGATTCGCAACTGCTCGTCGTTATACCCGAGGGATCACTTTATTCCCAGCTCGCTAAAAGCGGATTTCGAATAAGCTGCCGCTCTCAAGCAAACGTTCTGGGTATTTTCAACGAAATGTTTTGTCTTTCAGAGGCGGTCCTGTGCGCATCAACTTCTTCATGATATGCTGGAAATATCGTTCGCGATATGTCTATACGTCATCAGCCATAAGATGCTACAAAAATGATTATTTCGTTCTGTGCGAAACACTATCGAAAAGTGCCACTGCGTTCATTTTAATAAAAAGAGGGGAAGAATTCGACTACTCTTCGATCGTATTCCTCGCGAGATAAACGTTTCGTCAGAGGAATACGAAACTATCGTTGAAACTTATTAAGCGCAGACCGTTTTATGGCACGTCGCGAACAAAAATGCTCTTTCATACCTCGTTCCGCGGAAGCTTGTTCCCCAAATTATCGCGAGCCTCAGCAATTTTGTTAAAATGCGTACGGTTATCACTTGGGCGACGCAGTACGTATCGCGTTGGAAACATCGGCGCTCGAATAACGTCAAGCTGCGTGGTCCGAAATAATTTATACGTGTACGCGACGCGTGCATGCGGCCAGCGCGATAACGCGATTACGTCAAAGCGCGTGCAACCTGCCTCGCAAAAAGATACGCATCGGCACTAACGACAATATAATAATGCACAATCTTTACGTTGGCCTTTTTCTCGATCAGTGATTGCGGCGAGAGGTAAAAATTTGTGGAGCCGTGCTTCCACCGGCGATTTGTGGTTAGTTACGTGAAAGTTCGATGACTGGCGAGCAGATTGTAGTCTGCATTCCGAATGAAAATGTGAAGCAGGTTACACGGATGCAGTGACTTATAAATTCATTCACGTAAACTTAATCTACCTAATCATTTGCCAAATACAACTGCACTGGGGTGCTATATTTAATGCATTTGTCGGAATGTTCAGGTATCCTAAATTGACAGGGAGAAAGAGAATTTATTCGGAATAGTTCGAAGACGATATGAATGAAACAGTGAATCATCACTGGGATTTGCAACGTTAATTAAACAGGTGCCGGTGATATCGGATCGTCCAGAATGCATTTACCATTTTTACATGCTTCGAAACTGTCCAATGTAATTGTTCAAAGACAGGTATGGAAATCAAAGAAAGTGCTGATTGCTACAATGCAAAACACGTGATTCCAAAAATGCAGATGTTTCTATGCAATAATCACGAATGATCTTTCCATATAACGTTCGTATATGTATAAATACATTAGATACGTGAATTTCTCCATAATTTTCTATAATTCGGACCTCAATTGGATAAACAAATTTTGGCACGATGTAGACGTACCCACATGGCCTTCTGATATTTTTCATTCAAATTGCCGTTCATCTATTACGGTTCTCAGGTTGTTGCCATAACGATATACATTAAACAGTCGGAACTTCTTAATCATGTACACCCTGCTAACAAGTCGAAGCGTTATGCTAATTGCATCGTCACTAAGGAGGCACGTCGAAGTTCCGGTTGTTCGAAGTTCACTTCGAGGCGTAGCGCACAAACAGCAAGTTGTTCGATCTTTCTCGCGAACAAGATCCCAATTCTGGTAGCCAACTCTTGTAATTACTCCACACAGATGGCATCGACGAGTCGCAACGCTCCGAAGGTGGATCCGAAGTTCTCGGAAGTTATTGGCCGAACAGCAACCTCATAATTTATTGTCGAGGGCGTTGATAAATTCCTCAAACGTTGCTCTACCCCGATATCGAGGTGAAATCTATGCAAATGGATTTCTATGCTCCCTATCTCGCTCGCTGAAGCGGCCTAGCAGGAATGTAACTTCTACGCTGACTGTAATTTTACTCGAACAGGCAATTATAAAATTATCGTCACCTTATAATCCCTCCCCGTATGTTTATCATTTAAGCGAGGTGCGCGTCAGCGAGACCAATATTTCGATATTCGATAGAAAATAATGATCCATCGAATGGAAGTGAAATTGTAGTCACATTCTCATTCTGTTTGTTTCTACCCGTATAACAATTGATTCGTCAAAACTTCCAGTTCACTCGCATAAACCGTGACAGTAATTAGGAAGCCGGGGAAAATTGGCAGCAGATCCAATACCCGCGATTCATGAAATGGAAAACAATATCGAACAAAAATTTGCCCCGATGAACGAGCCTATCGGCAAACCACGAAATACAATTACGGAAGATGCTCGGCAACGGGGGGGGGGGGGTCCGTCGAAATCCAGAGCGCACTCGATAATCCGCCATCGATCTCCGATCGGTACCGACTGTAATTGAAAACAAACCGTTGGCTCCGATAATTATCCGGCTAAATATTTAGCTTGTTCCAGCAGCAGGGAAGCTGCAATTAGCATGAACCTTGGAGCTCCACCGAGAAGTCCCTTATTATCATCGATTCTCAGCCGGTGTATCTACGAAGGCCCGGCGAAATCGAGTGCAGCTACGTGTGCGTAATAATCGATAATTAGAGCTGTACCTCTTTGCCTCCGCACCCCCCCCCCTCCCCCGCCCCTCATCGCTGAATGATGTCCATTTGGGTATGGCGATAGCCCAGCCATGCCTATTATTATCACTGCTAATCCTCAGATAACACCCGACATTGGTAATCGCGCAGTCCCGTTATTGCAGTTTCTGTGTCTCGTGAACGTTACACATGACCCCGCGTTCGTACATCTAGTACGCTTTCTTCGTCGGGCACAGTTGTCTCCGCAGATTCGGTTCGATAGAACCGTCCATCCATTATGCGCATCCCTGCCGGGGGCCCGTGTCCCGGCGAGGGTGAATTAAAATTACAGGCCCCGCTGGAAACCGTAGTTTACCGGCCCCAGCGAAACGTGTTCACCGCAGTGTGAATTATTAACGCGAGCATTTCTCATTTCCGGCGCGCTCATGCGCGACAGAAATTATTGGTGATCTCTGCAGATATATTATGCGGCCGCCACGATTTATACGTCATCACGCTGGGTATTGTACGGTTCACATCGATCCACCGGCGAAACTGTGCAACCACGTTTCTTCACCTTTCTCCATGCCCCACGATTTTTCCACTGTTTTTCTTCGAGTCTCGTACCGTTTGTTTTTTCTACTCTTTCTTGAAAGCTGATACGGGAGCACGGCACGCGGCGATAACTGTGCGCACCTTAAATAAGTGCATGTATTATTAACGACGTAGAAGGACGGCATCGCGCGCTGGTTATGGGGTTCGTAGCTCCCTTGGCTGTATTCTGGAAGCGGAGTTGAGTGGGAAGCGTGGGAGTTAGTGTGCTGGATTTTTTAAAATTCAGGGGCAGTTCATTGGGATTTCATGTTGAGCGTGCGATGAAAAGTTGCTTAATATTTTTCCTGGTATATTATACTTATAAAATGATCCCTATTATTGAAGAACATTTAATATGAAAAGTAATCAAATTATTGGATTTGTCAAACTAATATCGGGAGGTGCCTTTAAACACAGTGCAGTGCAATAAGTGTTTCATCCTATTTCAAAGTGCTTCACATTTACAAGACAGGAACGAATTCACATCCGACGGGATTCGTCGGAAATAAAAATTAATCCGCCTGCAGTCCCCTTGATACGGTAGTTAAACAGCAAAGGAATTTATTCTGCCCAAAATTACTACCGCCCCCATATGTGTGCCATGCATGAAACATTCGCAGGGATTACCGTCCATCTTCGCAAGATTAAACAAAGCAAATGGGAAACATATTTCTGCTGCATGAAAATGTTTCGCAGGGTATTACCGCAGGAAGGAGTAAAGAAGAATTTGAAGAAAAGCAATAAACCATTTGCACTTACACAGCCAAATACGAAACAAGCAGCAAAGCATCCAAATCATAACATTTAACTCATTTTCAATTGTTTCAACCCCGACATTGTTACACCCATTATTACGTACCTTTACATTTCAGTCGTTTACCTCACGAGTCGAAAATCGTTCTCGAACTCGCAGTCCTCATTCCGGCTCTTTTATTTCAAACTTCCCAACACCCGTTGCAAAAGGCAACAAGTGCCACGAGACACGCAGCCAGCGGCAAAACGTAGAAAGAAGAAAACCGAAACAGCCGGTCGCTGACAGGGGCAAAAAGGAAGCAACAGCGGGAATAAGAAATGGATTACGAATAAGTGCCACCGCCGTGGCTGTAAGGGGAATACAGCGGAGGGACAGACAGGGAGGGATGTGCGTAAATCGAGCAGGATAAATCGGTGTCGACGAGGACCGAAATTCAAGCTGGTTCATCCGTGAAACGCGATCAACCGTCCACGGTGGAAGAATTCGTCGCAGACAGTTCTCATCGCTAATTACATCATCTCCCTCGCTGTATACGCGATGTGTACGTAAAAGCTTGAAGCGACGGTAAACGGGTGTATTTCCGGCGAAGAAAAAGCGACGTGGAAATCCTTTTATTTCGAAGCAGCTGCGACAGCCAGCCGCGGGAACGTCGACGTGCTGGACGGACAGACACGTCGTCGACGGGGCGACGGGGAAAACTTCCTGGCCACGTAGAAACGATGTGTCTACCGTTTTAGTCCCACCGTTCGCCGTAATGACGCCATCGTGGAACCTTTATCGTGCCAGCGTACATAAGCCCTCGCAATCCAGGCTAGGCGCCGGGGGAAAGTTGGAAAAATGGTGCACATCCTTGTGTAACTTCTATACAGGTAACTGGCGCGTTTAAAAGAGAAGGTGTGTACCCGTTGGAACCGATATGAATAGCAAGAATGTAGCGGACGACAGACAACCGTGTCGCGACAGGAAAAAAAGTTATTCCCGCACGTCAGAGGTGTGCAAAATTGAAACGTCCCCCAATTTATGGCATGGAAAGATATCACGCCGCTGCGTTGCGAAATAGCTGAAGATATTTTTGCCTCAAAGTTGTCGCTGAATTGACTCGAACGAGAATTGTGTTTCAGTAATATTTCATTACTGCGTGGAATCGGTGGAAGTTCGCCAATCATTTTAGGCGAAAGGGATATTTCGAACGAAGTGTGTCAGAGGTCGCAGAGGAACAGGTCACTTGTAATGTCATTCGCTATCGCCCAAGTGGCCTTGAGAGACCAATTGATTTGGGAACAGCTACACATCCCCGTACACGCATATAGCTTCATCTATATCGCCTTTTCATAGTGTTTTCTAGAAAAATTTACCCAATTCGGTAGAGGATTTGTAGGTTGAATGGTGCCGTTAGAATGCCGCCCGAGAGACGAGTATCGAAAAATGGTTATTTTGCAGGGGGGAATATCTGACCTGCTTAGCGTGTTGGCTTGTAGCGTAAAAATAACGCCGTGCAATATTTTGCTAAACATTTAATATTTAATGAAATTTATTCCACGCACTAATAGTCGTAATATTTGTCACTGTTACCGCTGTTCTCGCAGTAATTACTGTCGACGAAATTTGGAAATATCCAATTGTCCACTAATATCGGATCCAAACGACCTGAAAGCACATCAGGGATTTGCCACGCAATATTCTACATTTGAACGTTCATTTGCCCTGTCGACTCGTGTTTAATTGTGGCTCCACGGAAAGCCACTATTATCAAAATAAATCACTTCGGAACCGATCAATTTTTGCGACAGCGTGTAATTTGCACAAACGCAATCGCTATTTATGAACGCGGCCATTGTTCCATTCCCAAGGCGTAACGTGTTACATTTCCACTATTGCACCCTGATTTTCGACCGCCGCACAGTGGTCCGAAACCGCAAAAACACGAACTAAATTCATAGCACTATTAATTACACATTATTCGTTACGAATAGAAAGATTTTAGGTAGTTCTTGAGTTATAGAATATAATTGCAGTTAAAGATTCTCTCATTATAATTATTTTAACAATAATATTTGATAAAATGTTGTTTGGTCGAACTTGGTTCTGATATTCTCTGTGGTGTGCAGTAAATAAAATTTGTTACAGCCGATACAACGACCCTTGCAATACTGATTTCATCATAGAGATTCATAATCTGTAAAGAACTTAATTGAAATTATGTAGTTAATATGGAAATAATTCGACAATGGTATGTAGAATCTACATATCCAAATGCGCGTTTATGATGCTATTTAATTGAACGAACATGTTAGCAAAAGATATAAAATAAAAAATATATGCAAAATTATAAAAAGAACTAAATTAAATAAAAAATTGTTGAACAAAAGACAACAATTTTCTGACTAGATTTACATTACCCTACAGTTTCATGAAACTGTCAGAACTGATCAAAATTTTTAGAGAATGTTCTTCCCCACTGTGCGGCGTTCTGACTTCAAATATATTGTTATAACTTTTGAAGTTGCGAATAGTTGCAAGAAATTTTAAGTAGGTTTTAACGAATACTTTCACGTAAATTTCATCGCATCCCCGACTATCCGTCCTCCTTATAAACCACGTTAAAGTGGATAAACGGGGGAAAAATATGGATTCGCGAATAGGTATTTTTCACAGGGTTCAAATACGTAGATACCTTTCATGTTACACGTACTTGTAGCTGAAAGAGGACTCGTTAAAAATATATAAACAGATTCGAGTCAGCTCCTCTCTGTGAAAAAATATATCACCGCAAAGTATAGCATATTCAGTAAGAAATGGGATCTCGTTCTAAAGTGGACATCCCCCCACCTCTTTGAAGATGTCTCAGGCAATTACCCATGCTCTGCGCCAATCCATTTGCATGCCAAAATTTATTCTACACATACCAGAAGCTATGCCTAAAATTTCGTACATTTCCAAGAACGTTGAACAATTGAATTTAGTACGTGTTTTTACGGTTTCGGACCACTGCGCGCCGCCTCAGCGCTGCGCAAACTGTATCCCATAACCTGACACTAGTTTGCTTCCTATCTCCACGTCACAAAATGCACAGCTTGTTACGTTTTCAGCTATTCAGCGGGAGAACGGCTTCCGGCGAAATTCTCCAATGCAAATTCGCACATTCCGGTGTGAGTTGGATGTCGTCTCGCATCTGCGGCGACAGTGGCCGTTGTAACGAAACCGTACACCGTCTCCGTGACTGTGTGTCGACAGTCCTGGCGCACAGAAATAGGGAAAGGACATCCGTGTATCGACATGGTACAGCAATTTTCCACCGAGGACATCCTCGAGGATCCTTCGATATGAGAATCGTGTCCTCGATCTGTCTCCCTAACGTGTCTATAAAACTATCGCCCCGCCGTTCTGCCGCACCCTCCACGCCCGTTCTTCCCGCGCGTTTCGATGTAACACGTGCAAAATCGAACGGGAGGTTACCCCGTTTCTTTTCGAAACTCGCTTAGGGAGCAGCTGTGCGCGTAAACGTGACAGACTCGTAAGCTTTTTTCCTCTACTTTTTACCTCACGTTCGTCCCTCAGTTTCCGACAGGATGATATAAAAGCGGGGGGGGAGGGGGATTGCGAATGATATGGTTGACAGATGGTGTTAAAGATAGGGGTGATGCGTGGCCGCGGATTGTACCGGGAGCGGCGATAATATTTGCTACGGTAGAGAGCTTGCGGCGATAACAGATCTGTATGTAAATGTAATAGTTGGTAATCGGGGAACAAGTGCCCGGAGGCGGGGCTCGAGGCGAAGGAAGAATTACCGCGGAATCGTTACAAATCCGCGAAGATAGTTAATTCGCGTACTGGTTACCTTTTGAGTGACAGTGTATTCGAAATTCGATCAGTTCGCGTAGTTAAAAAATAGTAAAACAAAGGAGGCGTGATAACAACAACACCAACAGTTCCCTAAATAATACATTTTCAGAAATATTCCGTTACACAAGGGACTTGTGATGTACAATTGTAGTATTGAAATAAGTGGGATGCGTTCGAGGATTCAGATGAATCGGTAGTCCGGTCATGTTTGTATTAATATTTTTACCAGCACACGGCGCTACCGTGTAGCCTCTTCTTCAAGGTACAAATCTGGTTCGCTATTTGAAACGCGGGGCGACGGCACGCAATCGAGTCTTGTGTGCTCGGCCAAAGTACACAGGCTTGGAATTTTTGTAGAACGGACGTTCTAAGACAATACGGTGCTCTCAAGACGAGTAGCCTCCGTCAGTCTTCGCATAATGAGGCTGGCCTTGTTTCACTCTTCTACGTTGGAGCACGCTGATAAGGGTATCTTTAGATGGCCGACGGAATGAAGGTTGCGCGAGGAGACGAAGAAGTCGCACGATACGAGTATCTTGAACAATACAAATGACCCGGAGTCCTTTTGGAGTAGGCTACGTTAATTAGAAAGAAACTTCGCGAGCTAATCCTGTTGCTCTATCAACCGCGCGAAATTTTGTCTATTTATAACTTGCAATTAGACAAATTAGTTTGAAAATCGCTGTACACGATGGATGTATGTGAGTAACAGCTTATTAATTCATTTTTAATGAAATATTTTGTTAAAACCGGCTCATTAGATTTCTATTTGGATTATACTAGCATTCGCATCGCTTCTATTTGTACAGTAATTATTATATACGTATATGTTCTATAATGTGCAACATGTGCGTGTATATGTTATTGATCCAAAATACTAGTAGCGATGCGACGAAGTGAACTGGTAATGCAATGAATCTGGTGGACGGGTGCTGAAAAGCTCATGAGACGAAGGATAATAAATGAAGATTCTCGTAGAATCTATCATAACAATCGTAAATCGTCTCTTGTTTGCTGCAAGTTCATCCTGCGTGGAACAAACACCCATCATCGCCCTTATCTGTCGCAAATAAATTACCTCAGCATGCTTGTATGATAAACAGAAAAGTTCAACCGGAACAGACAATTTTGCAGACCAACTTCGCTACACGTACTATCTTGAGGCACGCAACCACGAATGTACGAGGATCCAAAGCAAACTATGTTTCTCATCGAATTTCTTCCGCCGCCTTCCTTCATTTTATCACGAAACAACAGAATTTATACCCCTTTCAAACGCGACCCTTTACACGGGAACGAAGATTGGAATTTCTGGCAACATGCATTTAATCCAGCCATCCGTAATGAAATCTTGTCGTCCCTTCGATTCGTGTGCCCCTCTCATATGTCGAGAATCGTTAGACGATTTTCAACCGATTAATCTACTTCAGGGAAACAGATGCCACATTTATTTCCATTAAATGACTCGGCGTACTTCCCACAGTACTCGCGCGAGTGCATCGACTCATCGGGAGAACGGGAGGCAGGCGATAGGCGCACGAAAGACCCAGAAATTCATCCCCCGGGACAAGTAACCAGGAAAGTAAGGAGAGATTTCTGGCAGGATGGAAAGGATTGTATCGAAAGCAGTTTCAAGGAGGTCGAAGGACTGTTGGGAAGTTTTTACTGTTCCAATGGAGGAAGTCGAGCGAGCGCTACCCCCATATTGTCGTTTTGTAGGTCAAAAGGGGGTAGGTGGAACGATACTTCGACACGGTCTCGCAACTTTCGCTATTAGCCGTATTGTTTCGATCCTTAAAACCGTTCTACCGATTACTATGAAAATACTATTAGCCAAGCGAATCGGATTAGCATTCGTTTTGCTCGTTCCGATCGTGCCGTTCCGCGACGGAGAATTTAATACAATTGCGATTCAAGAATTGTAATTATTTCGTATTACTCGATTAACCATATTAACCGATCGATTTCATTAGATATAATACGGAAAAGTTTTGGCGATGAAAGTTGTTTCGAGAACTCTTCGGCTTCTAAGTCCGTGCACTCTTAAAACACACGTGGGTGCATGACAAATTCTAGTGGACGTTTTCGTGTCGCACTAATTGCACGTTCTAATTAACACGAGTGTGTTTGACTAAAGAATGTCCGAGGGACGCAGAATGTTGCATTGAAATATAATGAAACGACGGTAATTCAAGCAAGCTACAAAATCGCTACATTCCATTTGAAAATTACACTCTAATTGAAAACTCCAATTCAGCACGTCGTCATAAACGAAAATTCTAATCCGCGTTATTCCTCGCTCTCGCGAGTCCGCCGTTGAAACACAACAAACGTGGCGTCTCGGTAAAATTGTAGCGTGTACGAGGCACGCTAATCCCTGGGAACACTTCGTCACGGCGTTAAACGTTCGCTCCGCAAAGCTCGGGAACAATTTCCTTCGGGACGTTTTTCCTGTGTCATCGTCGAAAGTAACAATATAACTTTCCCGAGACATGTGACAGGTGCGACTTGAAAGTGAAATAAGGAAAATAGGAAAATTCTTTCTTTCCCCGCTACTTTTTTACATCTTTCTCTTCCCCCTCCCGGCATCCGCCCGGCGAAATAAGATGGGTAGAGACGACACGTTCCTGTCCAAGGCTGACACAGCGCGCTTCGCCAGAAGTTTCGTCCGGAATTTTAACACCAGTGTCAAGCGGGCGAACAGTTAGATCAGCCGACCAACTTGGAAGCTCGCGAAAAAATTGAAAATCTTCCGGCGCACGTTTATTGGCCTTTCCCTACCCGTGAGGACGTGTCGTGAAATTCTCTCACGCAGAACATTTTTATCTTACTATGCGGTCTGCGAAATAAGCGACCGATTTAACCAGGCCAAATTTTTATAACGCTACGGTTCGAACGACCCTCGTCCTATGGACGAATCACTTACTGAGAAAAATCAAACTTCGTTATTCGAATATCGATATTTCATAAATTGTCGAGAAAATAATTTACTTAAAGCTTCAAGCACCACCGTGCACTGGTTCTTCCAGTTTCTTCTATTTCTTGCGCAATTGGACAAGCATTTCCTGTACAAGTACAGCGTTACAGCGATAACGAAATATATTCATCACTTTAAATGAAAAGTTTTTGGAAACCAATTACAAGACTTTCTATTTATTTATCTCAAGGCTCGGCGTTTTTATATTTGCTCTACCTTCGCTCGAAAATCATGCGAAACGATTTGCGACGGAGCCCGGCATTGTTTCCACGTTCCACTGCACCCTTGCCATACTTAACAGAGGTAACCAATGCGGGCGCCTAAGAAACAAAGAAGGGAACAACCTACCGGGGGAGCTTATCATTCTGGCCAGCTTTAGATGAAGGATCTTGCCGGTTCACGGCTGGCTGTCTCCCCCCCCCCCCCGGGGCTTCGTTATATCTGACCCGGAAATGTATTTCAATTCTCTGGAAAATACTGTCCCCTGCATTTCATATGGATGTCCTCTCATCCCAGGTGGCTCCTGGAACAGTGGTTGGGGTGCGGTGTACGCAGAGAAGCGTTTAGTTCGGCGCGCCACTTTATCCCTTAAATACCCAGAGGTATTCTTCCACATGGAATTGTACGTCTTCTTCTTTTCCTCGTCGGTGAATAGCCTTGGATATCCTGCTAGGATAGAGAACTTGCCTTGCCCCACAGTCCCGCCAGCCATCCCTGCCTTTTTTCCTTCCTTCGTCTTCCTCCCTCCTCATTCTACGTTCTCTTGCTCGCGAAGCAATTTATACGCGCCTCCACCTTGCAAACAGCCACCTATTACTCGAGGACGATAAAGCTTCTCGAGCTTTGCGAACACGTCCTACCTTGCATGCACGAGACCGAGCAGGTCCCTCGCGTTCTTTCTCCTTCCCTCTCTATCTCTGCCTTCTCTGTCTCCACGATTTATGCCGTTCGTAAGTTAAGAATCGTAAGAGAGAACCAAGGAGGAAATTTGTTCGCATTAATTGCCGTGTACCTGACACCTTCGACGAGCTTCCCTGACGCTTGACCATCGTTATGGCGGTAGCACGGTTTTTGCTGGGATACTGATCGATGGGGGTGGAATCCCGTTGGATGTAAGAAAGAGTCGTGCGGCATATTGGCTTTCCGATAAGGTGAAGAATTCGACGGGGCAAATGGCGAGCGTAATTTTTTAGCGGATTTTAATGAATTGTTTAAAACCGGTGTCTTTGTGAAAAAGTATGAAAAAGGGTTTGCCTCGTTTTGTAACGTTTTTCCCTCGTCGTTATCTTTTTGGTTTACTTCTTGGTTTACTCGAATAAATTTGTTCCCTGGTACGAGAATGGTTGTTAGTGTCACGCGAGGTAACCTTAGAGGAGCCAAAGAAACGTTGCACGCTTGCAATTGTGTAAATTTAGACGTACCGTTCCATGCGACACAGTTCGTTCCACGGGAAAAAGTGTCCGATCTACCGAGAATAGTGGAAAGTAAATTTCACCGTGCAAATAATCGTTTTATTCAGTCATGAATTATATCTTGCGTATCTTTTTACAAAAAAGTCGAACCGTCCATTTGAATCGTGTTTAATTACCTTCTCGTGCGTACTCGAATGAAATTAATTCTGAAAATAGAGCAGCATGTTGATCATTCGGGTGTTAAGAAAATGTTGAGAAAACAAAGAAGAAAAGCCCGTCGACACCGTTATTTAGAAAACAGAAAAGTAATTAATTAGCAGCTAAAGAACTAATCCTAAGTGATAAACCAGTATCAAACGGAGAATAATAAATGCAATGCAAAAAAAAACTAGCATCCAACTAATTTCCAATTATCAAATGTTTCTAAAACATCCAGGTAATCAATGTTTAAACAGATTTTAATAGCTTGACTTTTGACAGCTGAACTTCCGATGGCTGCCTCAATTAATGAAAAATTGATTGACTCTTGCATTAATGAGTAGACCTGTCTCTCCAGCAAAGCTAACTCATGAATTCCAGGAATTGCAGGTGGTACATTCCAGGAATCGAGCATAACTATTGCTAGCGTGTCTTGTAGGTTTGCCAGTTCGTAGCGTTCCATATCGAAATCCAGACCGCTGTGAAATCTATTAGTGACACAGTTGGTCAAATAGATTTTTCATAAATGTACCTTCCGTTCGACGAATCAATTTGTTCCTTCGTTCAGCCACTTTTTTAAGCATATCAATTTGTACATTGTAATATACACACCGCCCTCAAAATTACGTAGCATTTTCTTGCATCTAGTTATCGCGGTAAATGTACTTATTTATCCGTATAGGGCAACAGTAAATTATACCAGATCGAAATAAGTGTAAATTCAATTTTCCTATGCATCAATCACAGTCTCATACAGATTCACTGATAACAACGGGTTTAATCACTCATCGCAGGTATTATATCAGATCTATAGAAATGTAATTTTCCTGACCAATTTTGAAATAGCTGTTTTTACGTAATACGCGGCTTCGATGCTACCATCGGATGAAACGATATCCTTAGTATACGGAGGTCGTAAATCTCCGTTCCGAATTTCTTCGACACCGTCGCGCACGTATGACCCTACGACCGTTTAAGGAGATAGGGGTAGTATATTGAATGACTGCTCGTTTAACGTAACGAATGATAACGATTTTAATTGCTATTAACAAATGAATGATAACAAAAGATATTAAACGGATCTTACAGTCGTGTTTAGTATAATGTACAGTGAACAATTTGTGGGAGGATAATGTTTCCCGTTTGGTTTGAAGTAGGAGAGTATAATGGTTGCTCCTGCTTCTGAGTGAAGACAAGTTAACGAGTAAGAAGATTATACTGTTTCTTCCTTTCTAGTTTACTGGATGAGATTCTGTCTTAGACTGACTTCCTCGTCGAATGTACTCCAGCACATCGCCTCGGAAGTGTGTTTTAGGCACGCTGATTGGATGTTAGAAAAAATGGCCAAATGCCAATCAGCATGTTTTTATAAACGTAGACACACCTTTCCCTTGCGCCCGAAGCGCGTTTTCCAAGGAGGGGGTGCGTCTTTGGCTTGTTGCGGGTGACCCGCCAACGCACGGGAAATTTCCGCCAGGGACCCAGAGCTTGACCTGACCGTGCCGGTTGGGGCACAGCTGCAAGACCCTTTTGGAAACTCACGTTTATGACGCCTGCAATTAACTGTTGAGGCCGTGTATGCTGAATTTCGTGTAATTTGCCGGATTATGGAATAAAACGCCTTCCTCAAAAACAGTTCTATTACTTGCGCGTCATAAATGCCCTAGCCATCTGCACATTGAAGGTTCTTCTTTGTGCAGATTGCTAGCCGTCGTTTTATTAGGTGGGCAATTTATTTCAGGTGTTGGTTCCGCGGGTTTGCCGCGGAACATCCTCCCCCGGTTGAGAGAGTAACGATCAAAATTGACTAATGAAGTGGATGAGTGATGGAATATCGTATATGCGTGAGAAATTCTTATTTCTAAGGGTTATCCCGAAGTTCAGTGGGCTTCTTCTGTTGATGGTGGCTCCGCTGAATCGCTGTCGTTGTCTTCGGGCTGGTAAGGCAAGGGTACCAGTCGTTTTACGCTCCGATCTAGCATGTTCGTTGCCGTTTTAATGGTCACGGCGCGAACAATGCCGTCGGAGCCTGGATGAGTTTTGATAACCCTACCCAATGCCCATTGCATAGGGGGCACATTATCTTCCCTGAGAAGAACTAACGTGCCCTCCTTGATCGGATGTATGCCCTTGAACCATTTGTTGCGTCTGGTTAATTCGTTCAAGTATTCTCGGTGCCAGCGGGTCCAAAAGTGCTGTTTCACCTTCTGGATATGCTGCCATCTGGAGAGGCGGTTCGGTGGTGTATCTGTGAAATCTCGATCGCGTAGGCTCGTGAGGGAATCGCCAATCAGGAAGTGACCGGGAGTTAGAACGAGAAGGTCGTTGGGGTCTGAGGAAATTGGTGTGAGAGGACGGGAATTGAGAATCGACTCGATTTCGATAATGACGGTGTTAAAATCCTCGAATGTAAATATCTCAGTACCTGCGACGCGCATGAGGTGGCGTTTGAAGGACTTTACAGCCGCTTCCCATAAACCGCCAAAGTGTGGGGCGCGAGGTGGAATAAAGCTCCACTCGATTGATCGGTCCGCGAGAAAGGTTTGCACCTTTTCATTGTGCTCATCCGATCTGATGAGGTCTCGGAGTTCTCGCAATTCGTTGTTTGCTCCAACGAAATTAGTACCGTTGTCGGAATGCAACCTAACGCAGAATCCGCGTCGGGCAATGAACCTTTTCAGCGCTGCGATGAATGCTTCGGTGGTAAGGTCACTCACTAATTCTAGGTGGACTGCCTTGACCGCGAGGCAAACGAAAACAGCCACGTACACCTTGATTCGCGCGCGATTACGGTGACGTCGTTCTTTTATATAAAACGGCCCGCAATAATCTACTCCGACATTAGTGAATGGTCGAGACTCCGTCACTCTTGCTTCCGGTAGATTACCCATCACATAGTTCGTGGGTGGTGGCTGGGCTCGGAGACAACGGATACAGGTACGTAGCGTTTTCCATACCTGGTTGCGTCCATCGATGGGCCAGTAGCGGCGTCTAACGGCATATAGCGTGCCTTGAACGCCCGCGTGTAATTGTGCGCGGTGCTCGGCTTCGATGATTAGATTTGTGACCCGTGCCTTTGGCAAAATGATGGGGTGACGCTGCGGGAAAGGCATTGACGAATGCTTTAGTCGGCCGCCGACTCGTATAATACCGTCCTTATCTAAGAAGGGAGCTAGTCGTTGTAATGTACCCCCGACTTCGGTGTCATGGTTTGATAAACACTGCGACTCCTTGGAAAAGTGTGCCTTTTGAACCAGCTTGATGATGGCATCATGGGAGTACTTCAATTCAGATGAGGTTAAGGCGCCCTTGTTTTTATTTGAGCTTCTCCACCGAAGGCAACGTGCGACGATCCGTTGCATCTTCTCCCATGAAGAATGGTGTTCGAGGAGGCTGGTGTCCAGGGGCGTGCATACTAGACAGGTTGCCGTCTTCTGTTCTGGTATGAGCTCGTGTGACGACAGCTGTCTTGTTGGCCACGATGACTCCTCATACTGGAGCCATTCTGGCCCGTGATGCCAGGATGAAGGCTGGAGGAATTCTTCTGGATATTGGCCTCGCGAGATCAGATCTGCTGGATTATCTGTAGTCGGTACGTGCCGCCAATCTGCGATGTTGGTTTTTGTCTGGATTTCAGACACGCGGTTCGCGACAAAGGTCTTCAGTGTGTGAGGAGAAGTCTGCAGCCAGTGGAGCACGATCATTGAATCGGTCCAAAGGATGGCGCGGTGAAATTCGATGTGTAGAGCCCTCTTGGCTGTATCAATCAATGTTGTTAAGAGCAGAGCTCCACAGAGTTCGAGCCTCGGTACAGATTGGGTTTTTAATGGAGCCACCTTGGATTTGGCTAAGAGAAGCTCTACGGTTGTGTGGCCGTGCTCGTCCATTGAACGAATGTAGAGACAGGCCCCGTAAGCCTTTTCGCTAGCGTCGCAGAATCCGTGCAACTCGATCCTCGTTGGCGTATTTACCACAGTTCTTCTCCGGAAGGTAATATTGTTCAGGAGCGGTAACTGCATGTAATACTGCCTCCATTCGGTGTAAACGTCCATTGGCAAGGATTCATCCCAATCGACTTTGATGGTCCAGATCCGTTGTAGCAGCATCTTTGCTACAATGATGACCGGTCCGAGGAGGCCGAGTGGGTCGTAGATCTTGGCGATTTCTGATGTGATGAATCGTTTTGTGACGCGTGAGGTTGCGGGTTGTACCTTGACTTCGTACGAGATGGAATCATTCGCAGAATTCCAAACTATACCGAGAGTTTTCAACGTTGAAGATTCGCCGAGATGGAGCTTTTTGTTTATGGCCTGTTCCGGTAAACCTTCTAAAAGTGACTCGTGGTTGGCTGCCCACTGACGGATGTTCAACGACGCTGCTGCTAATAAGTGTGTTAAATCTTCCCGCACGGATATGGCTTCCTCAATGGTTGATGCTCCGGTTAGTGCGTCGTCCACGTAAAAATCTCGGAGTAATATTTTGGCGGCGTGAGGAAAACGATGACCTTCGTCTTGGGCTAATTGCGTGAGGCAGCGAATTGCCAAATACGGTGCCGCGGATAGTCCGAACGTGACCGTTTTCAGCTCATACGTCTCAATTTCACCGGTCGCGTCGCGCCAGAGAATGCGTTGGTATTGCTGGTCCTCTTCGCGGACGAGAAACTGCCTATACATCTTCTCGATGTCACCAGTTAATACGTAACGGTGAATACGGAATCGCAGAAGAATATATAGCAAGTCGTCTTGCATTTTCGGTCCTGTGTGTAGAGCTTCATTAAGGGAGATGCCAGTGGTCGTGGTCGCGGAACCGTCGAATACCACTCGAAGTTTCGTAGTTTCGCTTGTGATTTTAACGACGCCGTGGTGAGGCAGGTAATACCCGTGTGGTGCATTTGGATTGCTGTCGACCTTCGCCATGTGTCCAAGGGTACGGTACTCCTCGATGACTGCGTGATATTCCTTCTTCAAAATTGAGTCACGCTGCAGTTTCCGTTCTAGGGACTCCAAACGCTTCACTGCTCTTGCTCTTGATTCCCCTAGTTGTGCCAATTTGTCGTTAAATGGGAGCGCGACGATGTATCGACCTTCGGCATTCCTCGTGACATGCTGTTGAAAATGCCTCTCGCACAGCTTGTCCGAATCCGAGAGAGGTTGGATTTGTGGTCCCTCTTCGACCTCCCAGAAACGTGCGAGATCAAAATGGAGCGCGGCGGTTGCGTTGCAGGAGACGATTCGCGTTTTCGCGGGTGTTGGCGGGCTTCCTCCAATGACCCATCCGACTCTTGTCTTCTGCAGATATAAGTCGGGTCCTTCCGGGGGAGATAGATTGATTTGCCCTACGCTTAGGAGCGATAATGCAGCTCCAGAGCCGAGTAGAAGGTCAATCGGCGCTGGACGATGAAATTCGGGATCTGCTAGTTCCAAATTCTTCGGAATGCTGATGGCTGATCGATCAATCGGTTGATCCGGAATAAATGGGGCGATTCGCGGAATGGTTAAAAACGTCAACGTCCGTTGATAGTCGCTGACTCTTGAACAGATGGTGACTGCGATCGTGTATTTTGCGACCGTGGATAATGCGTTAAGAACTCCGATCGGGATGGAGCATTTTTTCCGCGGAAGTGCAAGCCGGTTTGCGAGATCTTCTGTAATGAAATTGGTCGTAGCACCCGTGTCGATCAGCGTTCGACAGCTGACCGGTTGTTGTTCTTTGTCCAACACGTGTACCTTAGCTGTTACGAGAAGCTCGTTGTTTACCGTGTTGATGACGAATGCATTTGACCGGTTTGCCCCCCCGGGATTCTCAGGTAGCTCTAGTCAATCGCTGTTTGCTACCTGCTCGACGTGACCCGGAGCCTGCTGCGACTGGTGTAGCAACGTATGGTGTTGTTCGTTGCATATTCGACATGAACCCTTTTTGCACGCATCGAAGTTGTGCTCGGGTCTCAGACAATTTGGGCATAACGAGGCCTTGTGGCTAGCGGCTAGTCTTGATTCGACCGACATCGAGTGGAATTTCTCGCAGCGCCAAATGCTATGCATGTCGTGGCAAATAGGACATTCCGTAGGGGTCGTGGACGCGTTGTTCGTTCGTTTTTTATCGCGACGATTGTTTGGATGACTTCCATTTGCCGTAGTTACAAAGGCGTGGCTTCGATTATTGCTCGTGTTTGCCAGCGTACCGCGACTGGATTGTCCGGTCGTTGAAGCTATCCTTTGAGGGATCGACGGTGCGCAGCTTGCCCGTTTTTCGAGAAAGTCGAGAAGATGGTCGTAAGATGGCATCTGCTTGTCCTTCAAAGAGAGCTCCCACTGCCATTCGATATCACCGCTGACTTTTGATAATATAATGGATATGATAATGCAATCCCACGATGATGTATCTATGTCCATACTTATGAGTGAAAATAGATTTTGGCGGACGGTGTCGACAAGATCGCCTAATGCTCCCGGGGAGTCACGTGGTAGTCTAGGTAGCCTTGATATCGCGTTGCAGTGGTTTAATAGAATTCTGCGTCTGCAGTCGAACTTCTTTTTGAGGAGTTCGATTGCCTTATCGTAGTTCGAACCCGTTGACGTTAGTGCTTGGATGCACGCGGCGGCCTTACCGGTAAGGGTTGACTGCAGGTACTGCAATTTTTGCGTAGGCGTCAGATCGGCGTTTTGATCAATTGCCGACGTGAATTTGTCGTAGTAAGAGACCCAATTCTCGATTGTACCGTCGAACGTAGGTAGTCGCAATTCGGGTAGCTTGATAGTCGCTGGAGCTGTTACAGTGGTCGCGACTGAATCCGCCGTGTTGCGTCGTGGTGGTGTGTTCGAACGGTCTTTTTCTATAATTGTATTTGCTTGGGCGACTACGGATGTGTATTTTGCGTGCAATTCGAACCGACGCGATGATTCTGCCTCGTCTAACTCTTCTATTTCGAATTGAATGTCGTCAAAACGATCCCAAGCCTTGTGTACAAGTTCTAGGCATGTTCGCAGGTGTTCGATGTTGGGTTGCTCGGACTGTTTTGCGTTCTCGATTTCTTTCGCGAGCATTGTCGCGTAGCCGAGTATATTGCCGCGTTTTCGTCGCAAGGTACTGAGACTTATACGCGGGGCGGATTGTTCGGAGGATTGTTCCATTGGTCTGGACATTGTGATATGGGAAACTATGGAATTGGCGAAAATGTACGAGCCTACCTTTACGTAGCGAGGACTTCACGTTGTTGACGTTTCCTGCGATGTGTTGTCCTTGGATGTCCTTGTTCGAGACGCTGCGTTGACGTTGGAAGGTCCAAAGGTCGCTGCGTGGTCCTCAAGTTGCACCCTTGTCCAAGGTGGAATGATGATCTTGAATAGCGTGAGCTATTCGGTTGTGTTGTGGTGAAAGTTCGCTTTTAATGGTTGCGAACGATGCAGATTGTGCACTGGTACACTCACAATACAACGTTTTTCAATATTTGTTTCACTGTTAACACTTAACTTGGTTTACAATGTATGTAACCCACACGTCACTGAGATCCGGCTCGAAGGACCAAATGTTTTTACGTAATACGCGGCTTCGATGCTACCATCGGATGAAACGATATCCTTAGTATACGGAGGTCGTAAATCTCCGTTCCGAATTTCTTCGACACCGTCGCGCACGTATGACCCTACGACCGTTTAAGGAGATAGGGGTAGTATATTGAATGACTGCTCGTTTAACGTAACGAATGATAACGATTTTAATTGCTATTAACAAATGAATGATAACAAAAGATATTAAACGGATCTTACAGTCGTGTTTAGTATAATGTACAGTGAACAATTTGTGGGAGGATAATGTTTCCCGTTTGGTTTGAAGTAGGAGAGTATAATGGTTGCTCCTGCTTCTGAGTGAAGACAAGTTAACGAGTAAGAAGATTATACTGTTTCTTCCTTTCTAGTTTACTGGATGAGATTCTGTCTTAGACTGACTTCCTCGTCGAATGTACTCCAGCACATCGCCTCGGAAGTGTGTTTTAGGCACGCTGATTGGATGTTAGAAAAAATGGCCAAATGCCAATCAGCATGTTTTTATAAACGTAGACACACCTTTCCCTTGCGCCCGAAGCGCGTTTTCCAAGGAGGGGGTGCGTCTTTGGCTTGTTGCGGGTGACCCGCCAACGCACGGGAAATTTCCGCCAGGGACCCAGAGCTTGACCTGACCGTGCCGGTTGGGGCACAGCTGCAAGACCCTTTTGGAAACTCACGTTTATGACGCCTGCAATTAACTGTTGAGGCCGTGTATGCTGAATTTCGTGTAATTTGCCGGATTATGGAATAAAACGCCTTCCTCAAAAACAGTTCTATTACTTGCGCGTCATAAATGCCCTAGCCATCTGCACATTGAAGGTTCTTCTTTGTGCAGATTGCTAGCCGTCGTTTTATTAGGTGGGCAATTTATTTCAGGTGTTGGTTCCGCGGGTTTGCCGCGGAACAATAGCTGTATAACGAAATGGTAATAATTGCAGAAATTTAATAGCCATTATTTTGGATACATCCAATATTACATGATACCAAACGAACTAACGAATTATCTCGATTATCGCACAGTTATTATCAAAAACAACACATAAATACCTGCCTCGCATACACCTTTCACCAATATTTTCAAAATCCAACCCCTCCCACGTTCGACGAACCACCACAAGGATGATGTCCAACAACGACTAGAGGCATAAATCTGACTTCTCCCATTCGGCAAAACAACGAGCGGTATCGGCTTTTTGAAAAAAAACCCCCATAAGAGTTACGACCGCGCTACCGATGCTGAGAGCGAGGGCAACCCTACGCAGGAAGCTTCCCATCGTGAATGGAAGCGGTCGTCGAATTATTACCAGTTCTTTCAGAAACGGTCCATATTTCACCGTTACCTTGTAGCCTTGTCCGTTCTCTGTTTGTCGTTGACACGCGCGACGGAAACAACGCTGCGTGCACACGTCGCGGAGTATTCGACGGTCCGACTGATTGTGAGTTTACAGCCCCGGACTCGATAAAACCCGCTATCATAAACTTAAAGCAACGGCAACAAGGGAGGACGAGCAACCGGGGCCCGGGGTGGCGGCGTCGAAAGAAAGAAAAGGGGAAGACGGAAAAATCTGAGGCGCATCGCGTATGCATGCGCTCGTAAATTCACAGTGGGTGCTGGCCAGGCGTGCACTTCGACTTTATGAGCCGGGTCTTGATTGTAAAACCGGAGCTAAATCAGTAGAAGGACTGCGCTACGTTCGAGTCGTCACGAATGGAAACTGAATACATAATCACGAGCCACTCTAACGCCTTCGGGGGCCGACGATGCTCGCGATGGCGCCAGGTACTTCCTGTTTACTTTGGCGTGACGCCTTTATTTCAGCACCGTAGACGCTTGACGGGTTGTCTCGGGAACCGTGGATGCTTGATAGAAATCTTCTTCTCGCGCGGGCTGTCCTTGTTGAGCCTCGCGTGTTTTATGACAGTTCGACGATTAAGTTGTCGGGCTGGAACGTTCCGACAGATAGATAATTTCTGGGGCGGGAAACTTGACGATCCGTGGACCGCGCTGTTACGCTTGGATAGACGCGGTGAACTTTCCGGTTCTTTTATTGACGTTTACGCGGGTATATTCTTGATTTTAGTATATTTAGATGGAAGTAAACGAGATAAATTCGATAAAGCATGGGATTGATGCGGCACGGAATTTATTATACTTCTGAAAATAAGTCGCACTGGGCAATCCTATAACAGTCGATATAAAAGACTTAATACTCATCGATTTTCTACGCGGGTGTTATCAAAGATGGATGATTTGGAAATGTCTGAGTATTATTGTACTCTATTCGACAGTTATTTGGAGTGGCCAATATTATGATTATGTGCGTGGTAAAATATAGCCGTTGTGCAAAATCGGGACCACTTTTATCCCCTTCGTATATTTTCTAGCGGTCTACAAAAAATTAGGGAAAATACTGCAAAGTAACACAAAAGCCACAGGTCGGTGCTAAACTAACCATAACTGTGAGAATAAAGCAGAATTATTAAGCAAATGAGTACCCTCGTAACAGTAATAATTATGGAAATAATTATTAAACATTGTTCAGTACCTCTCGTAACATTCGCTAGAAATTTTTTAACCTCATTTTCATTTCTCCGTCGGCATAATTTCCAATTAATACAAACGATCCGAAACTATTCGCGTTTACTTCCCTCGAACATAATGCCCGTACATTCCGAAGTAAATAAATAAAAGCACCTAACCAAACCATTTGTATCGCAAACAAGCATAAAATTACTTTTCACGCACCCTCAAAATTACCGGAGGTACAGAAATGTGTGCCGCGGAAAAACCTCTGTGAACATTACTCACGGCATCTCTACCGCCGTTCTCCCTTTACCACATCCCCAAATACAAAACCTCGCGGCGCCAAGAAAAGAATGATTAAAGCCCGAACATTTCCCCTGCTTTCAAGCAAACGAGGAATAGCGTTCTCAAAGGCAGCGTAAGCAATCTCGTCCACGCAGTAAATTCCGTTCAATTTATCATGGGTTGCCTTTGCTTCTTAACGCGATACCTCGCCGCACCTTTCGTTGCTTTTATTTACCACCATCCGCAAACTGGCCGCCAATGAGCAAGCAAATTTTCGTTAATACCGCCGACATATAAAGCACGAGACAATAAAGCAAATCGCAAGACTGCCCAAAGAATAAATCTCATTCCCGGTTCTAATTTCGTTCAGGACTCATTGTTCATTGTCATCGCACGTTTCATCCCCCTCCAAGGTGGAAGACGCGAATTCATTCGAACGTCGTGTTTAATTCTCGGGCTGTAAGAGAAAAGCCGGAACGCAATTAATCTCGGCCCGCAAGGTGCTATAGGTCTCGTGCAGCACCCCGCCGTTACAACTGCAACGATCGTTGCAGAAACGAGCACACAGCAGCTCGCTGCCACCACGAAACCGCCAGCAGGGTCGCAGCTGCTGTTCCTCTGGCTCTTTTGTGCATCGTTCGTAACCGAGAAAACGGATCAGCCGCTCGTAAACCGCCCACGCACAGTAGCTGATTATGTCGATAAAAGGAAAAGCGTTTAAGTGTTTCGCGGTAGAACAATGCGTAAATTCGAGATTTATTTACTTTTCTTTCTGTATTATTGGCATATTGTTGAACAAAACACCTGAAATTCTGAGAAGAAATGGTTACGCGTTGCCAAGTTGCCAGACATGTTTTAGATGAGGAAACATGTGTAGTGTTCGAGATTACTTATACAGTGGGGATTGTATTGTCTGATTTTAGTACTGTTTAAGTATTGGTACTTTGCACGGACTGTTTTCACCGAAATATTATATTTGACCGAATAAACGCATAGTTTCGTCAATTTTGATCTCGTTAAGTGCATAAAAAGAAGGTTAATATAATTAATTATGCGGAATGTTTGATTTATGAATAAATCTCTTATTTCAACGTTTGTAACATATTATGAGAACTGCTAGAAGAGTACAGCTTCTGACGAATCGCAGAGAATTCTTATTCATACTACCTATCTACCACATATTCTACAATTTCGGTCTTCTAGGTCGTCCAGAGAAGTTAGTACAGCTGGTACGGCTAATAAAGATTTATCTAGTTGATATGGTTATCTAGGTAGTAAAGCGGAAAGAGACGCAAGAACGAATGTTGGAACAGAGCACGTATGTAGGCATAAAAGGGACCAATGGAACCATCTTGCTGGACCAGAATTTTGAAGCTCGAAGGGACGGCGACTTCCAGCTTATTGAGTTATTCAACTCGTCAGCATATTTCCTTCTGTCTTCGTCCCCGTATATCTTCACGTATGAAATAAACGAGAATACATTCCCGTTGGGCGTTCAATCGTCGAAGAAACAGATTCTGTCGATAGCCAATCGACGCGTTAATAATCCCTAACGACGCGTCGCACTTCAATAAATTTCTTCGACGCAACAACTAGCGGGCAGAGAGTTGATGAAAAATTGAAAATGCGGACGAAAACCGATGAATGGATCTCGCTTACCGTGCAACAAACACATTGTCATAGGTAATTAGCTTTTGCTTCGTGAACGAATTATACCCACGGCTCGACGTGGCTTTGTTTTCCACGAATTTGCCCGCGTAGCAGGTAATTATTGGCAATTAAGGCGCGAGAACAATGGACCCCAATGAGGGGATTTTTGTTTCGTCTCGTTTCGTTTTATTAGCGTGCAGCTCGACGTTGAACACGATCAACGCTGAATAATTTTCATCATCCGGTACGCGTCTTCGTGGCTAACAATCTTGTTTTTTTTTCTCGTTTTTAGAAACCGCATGAGCTCGAATTGGACGCCACGGATATGACGTATAATCGAGTTAAAAGTTGTGAAGTTATTAAACGAGCGTCGGGCATGCTTAATAAAGTTGGCTATAATGGGCTTTCACTTGACGATAAAACGGCTGGGGGGAAGGGACGAAACAATCGCCACGGTTAAATGACAGACGGGTAGATGGCTTTTATTTAACCAAACATTTCCCAGGGGCTGTCTTTTTTTTTTTTTTTGTTTTTCATTCTATAATAACGTTCGACTTTATGAGCGTGAAATCGTAGGATGCGTTCCATTCAACGCGGAGACAATGAACTGTACCTGCTGCGGCGCTCGCGATATCGCAAAAAGCGAATCATTATTACAGTTCAATGGACGACGTTTTATCCGATTTGTGCCAGTCCTCCAATTGCACCGCGCCGTATTCATTTTTCGACGGCAACAAATCCTACACGAATAACAAAGTCTGCGTAACGCGACGAAGCTTTTCGAATCGATCTATCTTCGCCACGAGTCACCGATGAATCACGTCGAATCGAAAAGAGGCGGATAGAAAAAGTATAGATCGAGCGGCGCTCCTTTGGCGACTATTGTTCATTACTTACGGTGAATTTAATGTAGGCACGCAACAGAGCATCCCGACATAAAGAAACGGGATATAAAAAGTATAAAGAGGGCTTTATACACCTTTTTTTTTTTTTTTTTTTTTTGAGTCATAATTCCTTCGATAAAAATGTATCTGGGTTAAGCGCGCAGGACAGTTTTATATCTTCATCCTTCAACGTGCCGTAACATTGGATATTTTATCGCCAATTCTTCTTTTCCACCTTAATCTGCATAATTAATGTATGTAGTTTCGACTTCTCGCCTTGTAACCGTGCCTCGTAACATTTCGTTCCTGTATTATGACACGTTTTATTTCAACCGTGGTAATTTATCACTTTGCATAAAAAGGTGGTGCTGTTGCGTTAAGTATTGTAAGTTCTTGATAAATTGATGTGGCAAGGTATTATTTATTTTACGACGCAATGAAACGTACTCTTTTATCGAACGTAGTATATAGAATGGCGTTTACCGTTGGAGCAAAAATATAACTGATTTATTAATTTCCTCGTTTAAACGGCGTATTTAATTTACAGTACCGGTTGGAAATAAATTTATTTGATCTTTTGCAAATGATATACTTTACCTTTAATATTACACATGTTTTCGAATTTCAATACTAATGCAGAACAAATTGTACAAAATTTATCTTTGGTTGTGCATTACACAAAAATATATGTCCAAACGGAAGAAATAATTTGCAATTCTCCGCAATCGCTGAAGTAATTACGCGAATGCTGATATCGTACAATGCTACGCTATAATAATAAAAATTTTAATTGTGCTCGATAGAATAAATGCCGTTCGCCCCCGAAAATATGAGTAATTATGTTTAATGCGAACACCCGGAATATTTTCAATTTCAGGGCTGCTACGTTTCCACAAACGTTTCATTTCTCCCGATCGCAAACCGTTTCCGTTTCGCACAATAATCACCCGTTCTACCGCCGTTCAGCTACCATTCCGCGACGTAACAGGCGACAGAGAATTTCATAACATTATGCAAAGAACAATTCGCACGAATCGCGTAATTATCGTTGTTTGCCGCGTTGTTGCCTTTTTCCCGTGCCAAGCTGCTTGTAATCTGCTCCTTAACGAGCCATGCCACCAGAACACGGTCGACCGGACGGTTAATTTGGGCGCAATGAAACCAAAGCTCCGTGCACCCCCTCCGGCCGGATTCCGATAGGAACATTGAGGGTGGCACGAGGGGCGAGCGCTAAGTCGGATTTTCGCTTAGCGATATCAGGCCTACGTCCGACACCATTGATTGGTGGCATCGTTCCAAATTACCCTTGAAGCACATTCCATCGTCGACGCGTAATTGTTCACCCTTCCCCGGTCGAGCGATCAGTTTTTACGCGTCGACGTCGCGGACGCGACTGACGTGTAATTTCTCTCGACGTTTCTCTCTCGTTCTCCTGCAGTCGTGTGCGGCGAAAAAAAAAAAAAACAGAAAGTGACAGCGGGTTCGTCGAAGTTCCAACTGCACGGAGCACAATAGTGTACTGCCTCGGTCTCGCTCACTTTGCTCTCGTAAATGTTCCCCCTGTCCTCGACAGCACCTCCAATCTATTTGATTGAACGAAATTCGGATCGACGTTTGAGGCCGCCCAGAAAAACTCATTTCTGACGCTTTGCTAGAAGAACGGGGGCACGGCGTTTCGAAAAGGGCCGCGGGAAATGACGCGGTTAAACGATCGATAGAAATTGCAGTCGCTCGGCGAGAATTCGAAGAATATTTTCGGAGTCTGCGGGAACGATTACAAAAACGCGACGAGAAAAACTTTTTGATAATGTTTCCTATATTGGAAATATTATTTGGCAGGGAAAGAGTTTGAATAGAAATTGTTTCAGGAACGCGTTCCTGTGCGCGAATTTTCTTTACGCGAGGGAAGTTAATGCGTTAGTGAAAATTACTTTCATTTGGGAGGCCAATTTCGTGATTATGGTCGCCACGAGTCGATTACTATAAACATCCATTACGAAGAGCAGAACAATTAAATCCTTCATAAGTAATACATTCTCGTTTCTTTCGCGCTTCGAAATTCACCCCGAATTCTTCGACGCAACACCTCCGAAAGTACCTATCCGAATATCACATTTCGTACGTCCCGACGTGCTATTCCCTAAATCGCTCAATCCGAAATCCAGTTACAGCTAAACGCACCCCACAAATTCGAAACGAACACAAGCACCATCTCCGCTCAATTGAGAGGGACAAGACCGTTAATCAGCCGTCCCTTTAACAGACTCGTTTCTCTTTGACTCGCCCTCAGAGCTCCGTAATGCAAGAGGGGGCGGCGGTGGCCGAAACGTTTCCAGACGCACCTGAAATTTTGGTCGTGGACCAGACAGCAGTGGTAATGCATAATGATTATGAGGCATTACGTACGAACATTACGTACGCACTCCCCCTGGAAGGTCCTTCATCGTGTTCGACATGGGCACGCCATATTTTCCAATACACAATCTGGGAAAGGAATGAAGCACGTTCGTTGATATATGGCGCCACTCAAGGCGTATAAGCGGCAATAATTCACGGTATTATCTGATCTGGATGTGTGGCTATGTGAAAGCGGATAGTACGCCCGAGTGTAACAACAAGAGGGTGGAAACAAACGTGGAAGCATGACGATGAACAAGAAGAACAAACAGCAGGGAGAAAGGTGAATAAACGAAGAGAAATGGTTATCCGTGGTGATGGTGTACCAAAGATCGCCACTGTATTGGTTCGATCGAATCGAGCACTCACTTGTTTCGCGAGATTATCCCTGAATCGATGTCTTGCGACGCGGGTCCCGATGAAGTGTTACACTGTTGGCCACGGAAGTGTCCGGCCGCCATTGGCACTCAAGACATTCGGTGGCAAATGATTGGTCAGTAAAGGAGAATATAATTTCGTTAGTTAGCTGAACGTAAATTAGGAACAACGAGTATCTAAATTGCGGCCGGCTGTGCGCGTGTTTGATTGATGTTTGTCGTATAGGTGTAATATCGAAAGCATAAAATTCGATTTATATGGACTGCGAGGAGCATTCGATAATGGATTTTAGGAACGGGACAAGTTTCACGTTTAAACGAAGTTATTGGCGTATATATCGCTGACATTTTAAAGAGCTTGTTATACATATGGATGGACTGGTTACACCAGACAGGTAGATACCTGCGGTCGCCGTCACAATTATTTCCGAAACAAGTCGTCATTTAATGCTTGTAATCGTCTCACTGTAGATAACGGAATTTATATATAAATTGACCGATTAAATTTCCAATAGTTATAACGAGTTTGTCTCAATTTGTGCGGTCAACAAAGAAGAAGAAACCTTCACAATCGTATACATAAATCGCATCGCAGTATTAAAATGTATCACCTGGTCATTGTTTAAGAAGACACATTTTTCTTCCATTATGTTAGACATCAGCCTCGACAATGCAATACATGAATTTACATTTTCCTCGCAATTTGTACTTGTCGTTCAATTAACATCGACGTAGTCGCAGTTTCCCCTCCCGTCGCTTGACAAATTTCGTCAGATTCTTTCAGCCAGAAGTACCATTGTGCTCGTAATGAAATTCACGACTACTTTCCCTCTACCATTTATTTCGTACCTGCCTCTTCGTTCCATTATTACCGCCCTTGAGGGGTTTTATTCCTTGGTTCTTGCCCACGTTACCCGCGGTCCTTGCTTCGTCCCTGTTCCTCTCCCGTGGGGTTTATATTTTTCGTAATTAATTGGTTCGGCAGGAGACTTCTAAACAATGGTTACAGTACCTTCGTGATTTTCGCGATTCAAGAAATAATGAGGCGCATTCATCGTTGCAAGAAAGAGTCGCGAATAAAATACGAAGTTTATCGTGGAACGTAATCGCTCGTCCACTTGAACTTGCAAACTTATTCATGTAATCCTGATGAACGTTGTCAATGTATTCTTTTGTTAACGCCATCATTCTACTGTGCTTCGCCATTGGGAAACTTTCGGGTTAAAATTATTTTAAAAACGCACGCAATTTACTGCGTGCAGCGAATTATATTTTTCACTGCATATGGTGCAAACAGTGTGCTACGAATACAGCGTAAAGGAGAATAGAAAATATGTTAACAAAGTTAATAACTAATCCTGTCAATAAAGAGGGAAAATTTGAAAGCATATAGTATCCTGAATTTCATAATAATAAATATTAAATGTATCAAATTTTTAAATTGCCCGCGCCGATATGTAATAAAAGTAGAATACATATTTTACAAGAATTCTTTACAGTAATGTATATTTCTCTATCCATTTTATACATACACGTTTTTGTGAAGATCTAGAAGCTTAAACGTTATGCTGTAAAAATCAGCAATTTCTAAAGCAAGTTTCATTTAGCGACATGATACAAGACAAATGTTATTTTGCGTCATGAATTATCGAATTGCAGGAACGCAATATTTTCATTAGTTCTGAAGAATTCCAGTAAACAAGTGTCGACATATCGAAATGCTATTAAATGCAGTTCATACAGACTGTGGAACGAGGAGGATTCGAAGTCGCTGAATGGTAGCGATATATATCATCGTACACTTTCCTCCTGATACGTGACTGGAAGCAAGGGAAGCTGGCTGGTTCCTTAAATCACTGAAGCAACGCTCTAGAATAGCAGCCGGTATTCTTGCTTGCAGTACCATATTCTGCGCACGATTTATCCAGAATCGGAATGCTTGGCGATCGTGTCCTGCGGTTTAGGATGATTTTTCGAGTGAATATAAGAGAATAGGATAGGAGTAAGGGTGGATCGATTTCCATTCATTGCAATTATTGATTTCGTTGAAATCAACCGAAGACGTGGGGAGAAAGTGGAACAGTCAGAAATAAAAATTGGACGACTCGTGGAAAATAATTTCTCTCTCCGCGATTAGCAACCCCTATGTCTGCAAATACCTTACTATTTCAGACGCTGAGGTTGCATATTTCCACGAATGTGCTTCGTTGCGATACGATATGAAACGAGTTGAAAAACATTTCTAACGAACTCTGGATATTCGTGAAATTTTGAAACTAAATTCATTTAATTATTTATTTATTTAGTATGATTCGCGTTAGTTTATATATAATCAAAAATGACTATTCATCCATCGTTTTCCGATCAAGCATTTTTATATATATTTTACGCTTCAACCACTGCACCACTATTGTTTCTCTTAACGCGCTTTCTTTTTATCATACAAATAGAAATGGAAGTTTCATTTTGTTATAATGAAGTATCAATTGCACCAGCATTGCCATGAATTCCCTCTAACAGCCGATCCTTAGGGATAGAATTCTACTAGTCTGTCTGCGCACGAACCAATTCGACTTGTTTTCCAAGACACGATCCAACGCTACTACAGCCATGCCTGTTCACGTATAATCTGATCTACTTGTCTATCCATACACGATTTCAGATTATTCCTTTAGCCTGATAGCAGCAATACAAACTACTGCCGTAAATACTGTAAGACGCAAACATAAAAGTCAATCAATCCTTCGATGCATGACTATTCGTATAAATCATTTCTATGATGTGTCATAGAAGGTTGTAATGAGTCTCACTGTTAATTCGTATTAAAAAATGTATTTGAACAGCGATAATAACAGTACACAAAAATGATACGAAAAATGGAGAACCACATTTATTATTGACAGAACAAAGTGGTCTGTAACGCGTGCACGCCAAGTAAGTTACCGCACGAACCCTCGTCGCTCAATTAAATGCTTTCCCCAACAACCAGTGACATCATTAGAACCGCGTCCCTTTCAAACCATCGCCCTCGCTTTCCATTCTCCTCGAACGCTTCGACACGTATTTCGTTTGATTTTTCCCATGTAAAACTCCGTTGACACGACGCTTCATTATCGAAACAAACATGGACGGTGATGCGGTGTCGAAACAGCGTCGAGTGTAATCACAGTCCGACGCTCAAGGAAAAACCTTTTCTCGCGCTGAATATACACGTGACACGTGTCGACGGTGAACACGTGAACGTTAATGCATGACGAAAGAGTAGGAATAAGTATCGATCGGATGCGGTGGTCGGCTAGCAGTTACCAGCGAGCTTGGTCAAACAGTAGTAATAGAACCGGTTGCGGTTAGCCAGTAGTAAGAGGGTAGTTGTGGTCAGACAGTTAGTATCAGGTTTCGCTGCGGTCGGACGCGAATAACAGTTTTAGTTTATCATATTGTATTCTTGGTTTGGAAATGTCAGCGGTGACGAGTTTGTTCACGCTGGAACGTTTGTGGGAAGTTGGCGAGGTACCGCGAGAAAAGAAAATGTGGTTGAACGACGTTGGGTGTTAATGGAATTTATAAACAGCTTTCCTAGAGATATACACAAGTGATGGGCGTTGGAAAACGGTGTCACTTGGTCACCTATTTGTTTTATTATTTGTTAAGTATATTTATAGGATGCTCTGTTAACTTAACATTTTCAATGAATAATTGACTAACATTCCGACGTAGCCTGTTCCTACCAAACGGATCACAGTTTGGTGCTTTATATTCCGGAATATCACAATGGTACTCGAAACTAACTATTACCACACCACAATATTCTACGTGTCAGCGCAAAATATTTGCAGCGGAGTACAAATCGCATGACTCAACGCGTTTGCGAGACGTACAAAAGTAGAACGTCGAGCCTTTCTAATTGTACCTCGTTCAAGTTTCTATTGGTCGACATCTAAATGCAAACCGCGTTCCGACTGGGCGCTGCAAATTTCATCAATTTCTTAACGACACTCCAGACGTTTTAATACCTCACGGAAAACTATTCCGTCGAGTTGCTTAGCTCGCCCGGTGAAAGTATGTAAGCGTCGTTTGTCAACAAGTAACTGCTTCGTGGCACGAACCACGGAAGTCAGTTTGGCCTGGCTTGCCGTGCGTTTAAGAGGATGTCAGGTTGAAACAAAGCCGATTAAGCGCTTAAGACCGAATCGGTTGAATGCCTAATTACGTCGTGAACGGTGTTCAAGTAGATTCCTCTCGCCGGCAATGCTACGACTTCCGTTTTATACCTATCTATCCCTCTGTCTGCCTTTCCCTTTTCGCCTCGGTCCTTTACGTACATTTCCCTCTGGCATTTCCGTCGCAAGTCGTTTCCATCTTTGCCCGATTTTCGAACCAATGACAATTAGAACCACAGTTTTATCGTCAAACGAAGTAGGTTGGGTCGAATCCACCGCGTAGCAGAAATGCCGTCGTTGGTCATTTCGGGCCTGTGAAATCGGTAATTAGCGTTCGATCGAACGCGCTAACACGTGGCGCTACGTAATAGCTCGTTTTGTTTTATGCAACCGTGCACGTGGGACACGATTACGTTTGTCATTTCCAATATGACTTCCCTCCATCGTTCTGCGGGGAATTGGTCATCATAATATCGGATGGATATCGTAGTTGAACGTGTTTTCCCGTAATACGTACATGTATAGGTAACCTCGCGGCATCGTAATATGTTCGACGTGTTGGTGTTTCAACTTCCTGTACTCGCCGAACTTGCATCGGATTTCACTTTGCTTGCGAATTAAATGCTGTTCGCGGCGGTCCGTGCGATTGTCAGTACGTAATCCGCACGATATTGAGCTGGGGCGAACGATATTTATCGTCGACCGAAGTATTCTAACTATTCACTTTACCAACGTACATAGATCTTTCATGGGAAACATAGTAGAATTCTACGACTTTCTGTGTAACGTTTTTCACAAAACTTATTTGTAATATCGTTTCATCATAAATTTAATATTATTCGGGAAAATGACCAATCCCCTGCTTCTCTACGTGCTACACATCCGTGCTATTCACGGAATAAACAGTCAAATGCACAGCCAAGTTAATAGGAAAAATTCGCAGGCAAAAATATATCACAGCGACAAGGAGAAACTATCGTGTGCGCCACTCTACTATTTAGCCAACTGAAATGTTCACCGAAGAAGTGCAGTTTATTTTCACGGTGGTTTTTCTCGGCAACGATACGCGATCGTTAAATCCGTGTAAACGACGAATCGAAACCGAAGGAAGCGCCGGATTTAGTGAGGCGCTGCACTTCACACAACAACGAGACCGGAGACTCGTGCGTCACGGCTAGGAAGACCTTTAAGTGCAAACAGGAAGATCCTAAATATGCAGCCCTCATACCCGTTACGGCACGTACCACAGTGTATCCTCGCGCCTTGTGAAACGAGATTGCGTCTCGGAAATGTTTCGGAACGCTGGTTGGCCTCCGTTTGCTAAATACATACCATGGACGGCCGGAAATGAGGGCATCCGTTTGTGAATACATTGCCGGTCTTCGTGGTATCCTCAAGAATGAACCGTTTCAGAAAGGGATTTATTCATGGTACGATATTTTATGTTCAAAGCGATCCGGCCAGATCTGTGGACTGGATCCTCCTTGTTTCTCGATAAAAGTAACTGCGTTAGCTATACCATAGGCTCAATTTATATGCTAAATAACGGAACAGTATGCATGGGTATGTTCAATAAGTGTGCCGAATCGAATGCGCTGTTTCAGTTTTACGCATTGGAATATCCGGCGAACAGTGAAAGCCACTTTGAGGTCTGTTTTCTCGCTCGGTTGGAAAGTTATTGGCTCGGTTTATTTTTAAAGACCGGCGCCTGGTTGAAGATCAATGTAAACACGCGCTACGCGGCGGAGTTCGCTGATTTTCAGAGGGAAACCGAGGGATTTTTTCCAACGCTTTCCATAGTTGAAAGGATATCCAATTGTCGTTAAATAATTAACTTGTGCGGCGGCAATGCGATAAATGCAGCTTCAAATACTAGCCATGTACGTATTGATTTTTAACGGAATATAAAAGGGAGGATAGGCGAACCGATATTAATTGTATTTTGGATTGGAGATAGTTCCAAGGTAGTTTCACGTTTCTCTATAAATTGATTAGTTTGGTCGATCAAGTTTCAGTACCTCGTCGCATATGAATCTTTTATACTATTACAAATTTCACGTTATTCTCTTCGAGACGTACAACACGTGTCCTGCGTATCCAAATGATTTACATCGTTTCACCCTACTTTACGCAATCATCCCTTACGCAAACTCAATGTCTCATAGAACCAACACCTTCCCTCTGTCCTGCACGAAAACATTAACGCAATCGTCCATCGCTGTCCCACAAAATTCTACTAACACTAAAATCTGCGTACAAACTTTGCAACTGACACGTCCAAAGTTCTTTGCCTGATCCAGGGCCAAGGGGGCGACAGGATACGCCTCCGACCGTCCGGCACCCTTAACACCTGGAACAGGGCCAAGCTCAGATCCGCCAGGGGCGTCGAACTTATGCCGTCGGCAGACTTTCAAAATTATTACTCGGCCGCGTCAGCAGCTACGATGTTTGTTTTCTTCCCGATAGTGGCTCGCTGTCTCGCCTATTTCTCTTCTTCGCTCCTCCTCCACTTTCGGCGCTATTTTCTGTTAGCTGTCGCGTCCGCTTTCGTCGTTTTCGCACCCCCTCCCCCCTCCCCTCGAAGGATCCTCGCGTTCCTTCGTAACTGGAATTGATGTTCGAGCGATATCGACAAACGTGTCTGGCCCGACGGAAATGAAGTATTCGATGATCGATAGATGTTGCGCGGTGCGCGGCATACGGGGAACTTTTATAGGGAAGTTTCGTTTAAAAACGAAACACGCGGGATCGTCGTGTCGAACAGCAACGACGATGGCAAGAAAAATTCGAGAGCCGGGAAGAAATTGTACACCGGGTTGCGGCGTCACGACCGGTGGCTCGGTGTATAAATGTGCGGGCCGGTCTTCTGCAATCCGATTACGTTGGCCAACTTAAGCGGATTCCCGTGTAAAACTTCGCCGTTCGCTGCGCTTTATATCCACGGCACTTATAAACGGGAAGACGTGCCGCGCTCATTGTTTTCCGATTGCCCGATTGGTCAACTGACGGGAGGCCCGCGGACGGAAAAGTGGTTGATAAAATAGCCCGGCACGGATATGGGTTTGTGTTTATGTAAAGCGAGATCCCGTTCGAACAAAAGTGTCGTTTAATTCGGATCGTATTTGGATTATCTCGAGCGTACGACTGCGAGACAATAGTGAACGCAGCGGCGGTGGGGGGGAGGGGGATTATTTGTTTAATTGCTTTCGCGGTTTAACGACAGGACGCGCAGTTCTTCGAATGTTTTATGAATTGTCGCCGATTGGAAATGGTCTGGAGTAGCAATTAGAGAATACGATTGTTCAAAATGCTCACGATAAGGGGGTGAATTAGCAAGCGTATCAATTATTTTCCGCGAAACGAGGAGGACTAAATAGTAATGGATTTGTGAAAGATGGGGACGATTGAACAATGACGGACAATTGCATCCCGAAATTATATAAAAATTGTTTATTTTTCGATTACGGATATTCGCGGGAATGTAGCAAATCGAAGCAAACATATTCCATCAATTGTCGTACTCGCTGAAATTTGAATGCAGTTGTTTCTGCATACCACATACTGGGACAATCTCTTATGCGTTTCTTAAATAAATTTCGCTAATAATTGTAGCAGAGGCAACGACGGTAAACCTTTAGCCGCCTCTGAAGACAGAATAAACTTTAATGGGCACCCTGCAGCTGTAATTATCTAATTACAATCGTGGTTCACCGGTTTCCCTTAGACCCCTATCAGGAGGACTGCGTGGTTTCAATTATCGACCAATTAGATCAAACGAAATTAACGGTTGACGACGATACTTCGCCACGAGTACTGATCGGAATTGGAAGCGACTCGGGGCCCCGTACTCTGAAGGTTCATTCGATTAAACGTCGCTTACTGCTACTGCGAAGCTATGTTCAAAATTCGATACATAAACTGCGAGATTCATTTCCGAGAATTGCACTAATTTTACATGCTGTTACATGAATTTTCCGAAAAATCCAAGTCACCGTTAACCTCCCTTGCAATGAGGAACACGAATACACTGTTTATTAATGATATCTCTGCAATCATTCAGTAACGATCGTACACAAAATTTACTATGGTTACACAGTTATATAATATTAATGTGATAATGTTATCTTTGTAAAATATTGATAGCACGCGGTACAAAATATAACCTGGCAAACGTTTTTACTTTCAAACGATTGTTAAAGCAGATTTTAATTCAGTCTGTTTCCGTGCTTTCAGATTGAACTACCTGATGTCAGGATTAACGCCAAGCTGGTATCACGCGACGAATATTGCCTTGCACGCCATTGCATGCGTTTTGGTCACAAGAGTGAGCCTAGTGGTGGCATCGCTACGTCCAGGATTTGCTGCCTTGGCAGGCCTGCTGTTCGCTGCCCATCCTGTACATACCGAAGCAGTAAGTAACAGTCGAGGTTGATGCAAATATGAGGAATGCCCGCGACCTTTAAGCCTCCAGATATTAAAAAATGAAATCGTGCGGGTCTTGGCAATGTTTCGCACTTTTTAAATATAGTAAATAATAAGGGCGATCATTAAAACATAAAGCAGCTTTTAGCAAATAAAATGTTGCCTTATGCGCGTGGAAAAGGATAATCTGTCCGAATTGTAAACTGTACTAAAAGTAAAATGATCGATGAAACACGTTCACGATACATGAGAATATTGCCTTGATTAACGTATTCAGAACGAAGAAGTCGATGGTTAAATTTTCAGTAATAATTCCTTGGTCCTAATTATCTAATGCTGCAGCGTAGCGTGTAGTAGTACGAGATTACCGTTCAAATTAATCCAAAATCTTCCCAAGGCATGGGTGGTAAACTTATCTTAAGCCGATCGAGGAACGGGAGCATGATCCACAGGAAATCTCTGGTGCTTTACATCGTATCGCGAACATAATGAGCAAGAACAATGAATTTTGACGTCAACGATAATGTTTGCCCATGGAATTTGCTCCAACTATACTATACATACTTCAGTATACAGAGGTGTCTCCCGTGATAATTATAAATTGGTCAAGAATTACGGACAGACGAACAAAACAGAGGTCGTAATTGATTTCATACAACGACTGACGTATACGCATTTCGAAGTGAAACCTACGATAGAAGAGACAGCAAAAAGACTTCCGCATTACTCAAGTTCCGAATTCCTATAGTATCACACACATTTCACCTATCGCAAAAGGAGTGATTATTGTATATCAAAACTATCGCGTGTCACGATACCGTATTCCTTTTGTTTCGTTTTACTCATTACAACCAAGATCTGCACAGCAATAACTTGAATCGTATCGGTGAAATTTACATTTTACGTACTCCCAGATTCTCGATTGCCCGCGGGTATTCGCACGAAAAAAGAAAGAAAAAAAAACGCGATTACCTTCTCAGCGAACAAATTCACGCAGGAATCGCCGCAGAAGGCGTTTACAGTTTTCAAGGAAAAGTTTCTTGGGGAAAGTAATTAGCGTAAGCTGCAGCCTCGTGAATGAGAATTACCGCCTGCACACGATATCCGTTGCCGGGGGTGGGGGGGGGGGATTGTCCGTTACATGCCCGACTTCGTTTGCTGCTTAGGCACCGCATTCTACTACGTCACGTACGTGCGCGTGTCGTTGCATGTATGACTCGTCGCGTGCGTACCTACCCCTTGCTGGTTGTGCCGTTATTGTGATGTCATGCTCGCGCCACGTTCGCGATTAAAGAAATTGAATACACGCGCGATACATTGCGATGACATTAAGTTGAACGCAATTTTACGTCACGTCTGATTTGATCTATCGTCCTTTAAGTATCTATTAATTGTCCGCCGTGTTTCAATATCATATCACAAATCTGTGGAAGAAGATCGGCAATCGACGAAGGAGAGGATATCAGATTTCTTTCCGGAGAAGGGTGAACGTAACGTGTAAACGTCAAGCAGGAACTATATACTTTTTGTGCACATACTTGAAGAAAGAATTTACTGCAGTTGTGTAAAAACTCAGAGCTTCCGAACACCCGTTAAATTAAGCAAAATTGCGGTAATTATCGTCCGATGCGTGAAGCTTCTCGTCCCGATTATTAATTAACTTAAATTGTCGTCCACGACCATCATTTCAGTCCTCGAGTTTTCCCTCGCACATTAAAAATTTGTTGAATTTTGATCCCCATTAATGATCCCCATTAATTGGCCGCGTAATTCGAAATACACTTTCCGAAGCGTAATCGCTGAACGTCCATGCGCTCGCGTCATAACAGTCTATCATCCTGAAGATACTATGGATGAAAGGCAAATCTCGAAGGCAAACATTCCGCCGCCCTGTACAAGGGAGGGATCGTCGTTAATTCCGCGATATCGAGGGATATTTTGCTTTCTATACCGTTCAATTGGAATTACAGCTCTCGTTGGTGCCCATCCGATTTGCTCGGTAAGCCACATCATATTGATATCCGGCCGCTGCTCTAACAACAGACGCAGAATCCCTTTGTTTGACCGAGCAGCGCGTTGTTTACGAAAATCATCGAACCCCCCGCTCAGAATTGAATCCACGATCGAATGACGCGAGGAGTTGAGCGTTAATCAAGCTGAACGAGGAAAGGCAGAATCCTTTGATCGCGCCTGAGCAACCGTTTATCGCTACGTCGAATTGGGTCAATTCGGACCGAGTTTGGACGCGACATACCGCGGCAACACGTGCACTCTATGCGACTACGTACACTGTCGCCGAATAATTCTGGGCATTCGTGTCCATTCAGATCTTCGCGTGCCCGAACAATTGTTGCAATGCAATTATTAGTTACGCAGACGATCGCACTAGATTCTTTTGCGGGATTGGCCTTGAAAGAATCAACTTCGGGTAAATTAAAAATTGGAACGTGGCATTGTTCAAGCTGCTTGGCTCGAATTCAAATGCTATGCACGAGAATGTGCACAATTTTTCTGTTTGAAAAAAGGCAGGATACAAACGATTCTTACATTCACGTTCCGATTGATCGGACTTTTAACCACGCTTTAAACTTCTCTTGATTTGTATTTCCATTTTTATGCGTAATTCGTTCCGATCGTTGCGAATATACCATATAAAAGTAATCGCCTTTAGTGTTTTTGGTTGTACTAGGTCAAAGTGGTCGACTATGTGCTAACTAAAGTACGTTCGATTGCTTGGTTTCTCGTTTTCAACAGTGGTGAGCTTCCCAAGTACTTATCGAAGTTCCAAAAATGTTTATAAAATTTGAATAATACAACTAATTCGAAAAAGTCTCGCTACATAATCTAGGTAGTCGAAACAGCATTTTCACGCACGAATCCAAACTATTTAACGAACGATTAACAAACAGCCCACCTCGTGCAAAAGTATGGGTTCCCTTTCCAAATTCTACAATGCTGTACACATGTATATACGTACATTTCCCATAGGCGCTGCCCATGCACGCGATTTCCACGACACGACATCGACGCTTATACGTGCAGACGCTGTTCACCGTCGCACGTTTGTCAACGACCAAGACAACGGGACGCGTACCTCCTTGTCAAATCAGTTTGCGCGAACCGGCCGCTGTTTGCCGAAATAATCAAGCGGTGAAAGCACGTCCGGCTTCTGGCTGTCGCATCGAGCCCCGAGACCGAGCGGTGAAAGGAACCGCGTTAATTAAGTACAACAGCAGCGAAACGGCCGTTTCCCGTGTAAACTCCCTCGTACAAAGGATGAACCGGTTCGGAAGAGAGGCGAGCGAGAGAGCCGTCGATGAAGTGGGTCAGCGACCATCCCTGGATTTCGTCGCGTTCGGGGAATCCGCGAATTTCCGCGGTCGATCAATTATCACGCTTGCCGGACACGATATGTGGGTCAGCGTTCTGGACCTAACCCGCCACGAATTGTTTGCGAAAGTACCCGGAAGGATGCAATTGCTGGTCGCGTCGGCGCGGAAACGAGACCGGCCCCTTTGCGCGTTTCCTTCAGGAATGTAAGGCACGTTTCGTACGGGCAGCGCTGCGGCGCTATTTGGTCTCCTTTTTTTTTTAACGCGAGATGTCGGAGTTTATTTGGGTCTTTATGAAAATCTGTGGATTAAGATAAAGGTGTTAATAATAGACTGCAATTTGACGACCCGTGGTGGGATTAAATTGAGGAAACGTAGTTATTTCGCAGTCCACTTGCAAATTATGTAAGTTGGAATATTATTTATGATGGCATGTCGCTTTTGAAACGGAAGACATCATTTTGAACGCGACGGAATGGAACGTGTCCGTATTCGTTTCAAGTAAAACTTGGACAACGCCGCAGTAAAGAGTAACGCGTTCATCAGAAATACTGATGCCGCGTAGTTTTCAGTACGAAACAAGCTTAAGATCGAACCGATGCCGCGACGACTTCCCGATTGGAAGGGTTTCCTTCGCACGCCTTACCTTTCCACGTACATATGTGCCTCTGATTCTGGCCGAGAGTTCAACGTCTTTCTGATAAATCGACCGTGAGTTCACCGATTGCTTTTAGATTGCAGCGAAATTGTGCAGCCCCAACGCTGACTCGTTGCAAGTCACTGAGGGGGTGGAGAAAAATGGTTGTGTTAAGTGTTGCATTGAGTCTGAAGGGTGATTGGTTACTTTCTAGGTAGAATCTTGTGTATGTGGATCGGAGTGGCGCGGATTCGTTGAATTGCTCCTTGCGGTTTGGACTTATGTGGTTAATGACAAAAGTTGTTTGGGTTGAAACCGGGATCAAGTCTTTGGGGCTATTTTCTGTGAAAAGCTTGCTTAGACGGCTAATCGGTAAAGCTACTTATTAGATAAGTAGCAGGGTACGAAAATCTATGGATTAAATGTGGGGCTTATAAGAAGCAGGAGGTTCATGACGGGGGAAAGCTCTAATTATACGATACATGTCTGTACACATATATGTTCGTTGTTGGAACGATTTCTTTTGGTGGAATGAAGATTATTCTGGCGAAGATTGGCGGGGTGGAACTGTGGCATATTAGTTAACGGGCTATGCCGTGTCGAAATATTTGATCCTGTGTGTGCGTTATCGATTCGAACTGGGAACGAAATGAAATGAAAGTGAAACAAAATACAGTACAGCGAGCAAAGCGCATTAGGAAGTTACTGGCCACAATACGTGCGTCCAGGGTGCTACCAGCGAAGCTTGCACAGCTATAAAACTCAAGGCCGTTAACGTGAACTAATACGCCACTCTACGGACATAGGTCAGCGCCAGGAAATTTAATACATTTTACTTCTATAACAATATTATTCCCTTTCTGTCGCATTCAATAAGGGCCCATTAAAAATTTCACCATGGAATGCTATTAAAGGCAACGGAATCCACTTGTCGCCGTTGGAACGTCGCGCATACGTTTACCTCGTTCAGTTGCATTTACGTAACTGAGGGAAATTAAATTCGAAAGAAACTCGAAATATTTTCGTAATTGCTAGGCGTACGTAGCTCTTCGGCGAGCGTTTGTAATCAAAGGAGCATCCCCGAATTCGCGTCTGTCTGGCCCGGGACTGCCGTGCTGCCCATGTAAGGCCCTTAGCAGTTTCGTATTCGCGATAAACACTGGCTATTAAAGCCGGCATCGGTCGATACGTCTCATTTTAGCCCCTTTTCGTTCACAGGAACGTCGAGTCGGTGCCTTTGAATTTGCCCGTTTTCTGCTCTACTAACTCGAGCCGTATCGAAAGTAGCATCAAATGACGCTCGTTTATATCGCGAAATTTCAACGACTTCTACCTGCTATGACGCTTCGAGTCATCTGAAAATTCGATAAACTTGCGGAAATATTTGCCTCGGCCTTCTTCGCGTGCCTTCCTTTCAAAATTCGCATCCCCATCGCACCCTCCATTTATTTGCACGTTTTACATTATAATATATTATACAATACATTATAGTAATAAAATATGTAGGTCAATGTCTGAATAAAGATAATAAAGTAATCATCGTTTGGGGAGGAAGTAGGTATAATGATTGCAAGGGACGCAGCACGACTATTGAATATAAATAGAAAAATGAAAGGAACAGCAATTAAGATCATTACGGGAGCAGGTGAATTGATCGTCCGGATGTATAGCGTTAAAGAATATCCAGTAATGAATGTGTGCCGTGCTGGCTTCAATATACATTGTCGTAATTGGGTCACGTCCATTGTCCTACATTCTAGACGTAAACGAAAAAACGAGCAGTACAGTTTATTCTAGAATAAAATCTTAATATAGCATTCTACCATCAAATAAAACAGGTGTTTTATTGTTGAGTACATAATACATCTTTCTTGCTTGTTGAAATATGGACGTGCAATTGCTTTCTGTTCATAAAACTGTTACGCAATTGGTTTTATGAAAAGGCTGACGATAATGTCTGAAATATATTTTCATGCGAGCCGTGTGAAGGTTAAGCATTAGAACATTTCCTTCAACAGCGCTACGCTAACTTAGCCTAACTTCGTACATTTTCCTTGTAAACACGATGCTAACCCAGAGAGTGAAGTACGAAGTTGAAACTAAGTTGGCGTATGCTTGTCCATTGTACGTACTTTCAAGGTGTAATGTCTGAAAGGTGAATACAAGCAACGTTTAATTTTGGGGGTATTTTTCAGAAAAATGTCAGCACTTGTACTTCCAATTTAGAGACGCGCTGTATAATATTAATATACTTATGAAATTATTATTATATTACTATTACATCTCTTATACTTAGGTTTCTCTGTTTTAAAACAGTCCTCTGAGATGTATTATTATCGATGAATTGCATCTATTTTTATATATTCATTTTACAATACATCATTACGTAAGGAAGACAATTTTTCAAAGTTCCCTACACGCAACGCTATCTTTCAGTGTTCTTGCGCCAGTAAGTGTTACTTTAAATGATTCGTGTCCATTTATTTCTCTATGGTGCAATGAAAACCCGGCGCTTATTCGATAACATCTTACGACCCTCTTTAGATTTCCCTTTCGTTCTCAATTTTCTCACACCGCTTCTGGCTATCAACTTTTCGGTATAATAAATTGCACGTGAAATTGGTTGCATCGATTTTTCTTCGATGCATGGATACTTACGTGTATTTCTATCGCAAGGGTGGACACAACGGATTTCCAACGAACAATAGAAATATTTTATGGGAGAGACCGAAGGAAAATAATGTAACAATTCATTTTCGGATTGCTGCGGCCATTATTTATTTGGTTCGAGGTTTCGTCATTAGTACTCGATATTATATGCATGAAACTGATTTAGTTTAATGTTCTATTTTGTATTGTCCCGTGGTTTGCAAATTTTATAGCGAAGTTACATTTTCGGATAGGAAATTAAAATGAAGAATGCAATTAGTTATTTTTGCTGAAAGGGACCTTCGCTAACGGCACCGGAAATAGAATGAAAAGTTTCAACGGAAAGGAAAAGAAATTTTGTTCCAAAAGCCTTCCGTAATTCGTTCATCTCCTGATAAAATTAGTTGTAATCATTAGAATTTTCTTCCCATTAATTTCAATACTGTTTCTCGAAATATAGTTTCTTAATCACAATATGACTTTTGAGTATAAAAATAAATCGAAACACATTAAGACTAAATACTTTCGTACATGTAAGAATTCTACTACAGTTTTCAATTAAGTGAAAGGTAATTATTTCATTAGTCGTCGAAACATAAAAATTAAGGCCGAGTCCATTCCAAAAAGCATCTGCTTTTCATTGTTGTATTACAAATTTCCAAAGCTTTGCAGAATGAAACAAAACAAAAAATAGAAGAACAGGAGACTTCCTTAAAAAAATTAAGTACTACCATATTATTCGAACAGAAATTCAAATAAATTGAAATCCAAAGTATAGAATGTAAACAGTATACATTACTGCAATATTAATTAATCTACAATAATTATTTTTAAATCGAAAAACTTCCATGCTAACGTTACCACGGCTATCATATCACATTACTGCAACATTAATTAATCTACAATAGTTATATTCAAATGTATAACCTATCATTCTAGCGTTACCACGCTCATCCTATCGCAATAACAAAAGTCTCCACTCCAGCCAGCAAACAGAAAAATTCAACGATACGTATTTCCTACAAAATTCAATTTTCCAAAGCATTTCGACCTTTTGAGAACCGTGCACCCCCATTCCTGCAAAGTCGAATACGCGTAACAGTACTGACTGAAACAATACACGTGTTTCGCCTCACCGTAGGGATATCGTCGACCTAGAATGTTTGCTTCTATGAAGGGTTGGTACGAAACGGTGTCTCCCGTTCTACCTGAAGAAAATCCGGAGCGTGGCACGCAGATCGTTACCCAGCCTTTCACAGAGTTTTGCGCATTCCCGTGAAATCATTCGTGAAATCGCAACCGCTCTTCGTCTTGTCGCAACTCCAAGCACGTCGAATTTCCGCAGCACGATCTGCTTCCCTCGAAAGGCTCGAAAGGTGACGGAGCAGTCGATGATCAAAGTGATGGCAATTAATGAACATCGCAGAACGGTGTCGATATCGTTGAATGTATCGTCGAAGGATATATTAAAGAATTGATATTAATTTCACGCGAACCGAGGATCCGCGATGAAGAATTAATGTCGCTCAGAAGGAAGCCACTCTTCTTTTTATTTATTTACCCTTATCTTTCTCCTTTTTCTACCCAGTTCTACAACCTCCTGCACCGTACTTCGCCGTAGGCGGCGCAACAAGAAATTTTCAAACTGTCATGTATCATCGAACGAGAGTATCCGCTAAAAGTCGAGCTACACGGGTTAAAAGTTCCTTTTAGCGACGGAAAGTGGGGGCGAGAGGCGGCGCGAAGAAGCTGAATTTAAAGTAGGCCGGCAGTATCGATATATGCATGTAATGTAGTGCATCCGTCTGATTTGGAAAGGCGCCCGATGGAATGGAAATATTAATGGCAGTTGGGAGTTTTCTTTTGTACGGAATGTGCAGTGAGTTAATGCACCTGAAATGTTTCAAGAAATTGTAGAGGGAGAAGGTGGACGGTAATTCTGGAACTATATGCGAAAGGCGTAATCGTAAATTGAAATATGAATTGCGATTTTTAGAACAGGAATGTCACGCGTGTATGCAGTCCTTTAATTACAATTTATTTTAATTTTACGAATTCGTGCCGATTTCATTGGGTTCTCTTTTTCATTTTCGTTGTCACCGTATTAGCGTCTTTCAACGATTGAAATAGTATCGTTACAAATTATAGTTTACCATTGATTTTACAGAATTCTACTAACACATTGGTAACATGCGACATACTATTAAGTTATGAACGAATAGAATTCTCGAATATACTGTAGTATGCCTGATATTGTGCATTCTTATTGTATAACGTTAAGTCATAAAATGTTTGCAGATATTATCGCCCGTTTAGTGCAAATGCTTCTATTAACTTCAAAATTATCGGTCGTCGGCGGCTCGCCTCGATATACTACGTGTTAAAACGTGACAATTGCAATTGAATTTATAACTGAAATCCTCCGTACGATATTAAGTCAAATTAACGCATTATGAAGCGAGAAAACACAATAACAATGCTACGTATTATTCCGCACTACTTTATAGCACGATAATTAATACAATGCAAAGATGGACAATGAACATACAAATTATTTACCAACTGGATATATTAATGTCTTCATTCCGGGTACGCATAAAATCCTAACTTATACACTGTCGGAATAATATTCCTTTTAAAACCCCATACGTTTCATTCAAATATTTCGTTCGTCCTCAAACGTGAACAATATTCGCACTAAATAGTTAATTTAATTCGTAGTTCCATCCAAGATATTACAGAAGCAACGAAACGAGAACCGCAAATAGAAAGCACCAACTGCCATTTATCTCTCGGGGGGTACCTAAAGATCCACCTACCATTCCCTTCTAACCTTTTTAATCACCCCCGACCCCACCGCCGGTAGTGGTTCTCGCGATTTTTCGACAAACTGAAAACACGCTCTCGCCTCCCCCGATTAGAAAGCGTTCGCTCGGATAATCGCGGATTGTTACGGACGTGCCATTATTCCCAATGTATGCACGGTTACGCTCTTATTCGTGTTTAGCAAATAGTCGCGCGAACTACCGCTCCCGCGCGATATATTAATGCTCGATAAGGATAACGGCAAGCCCTTGCGTTGAATTAACGTAGAACTCGCCGGGTCGACGAGCATTAACCAGGTAATTTACGAATACTTCTGGGCAACCGTGGGTTATCCAGCTCGTATGTCTTCGGAAACCTTCCGCAGCCCATTCATGCCCAAGCTGACGTTATTATGCCACCTACAGCAGCACCCTCGCCGGAGATAACGACATATCTTTATTGGCAGAGATCCGTTTCCAACGGTTTGCAGCGCACTGTACTTTGTCGTCTATTTTCGTTTCATTCGATTCCCACGGAAATTCGAAGTGTATAATTTATGTCACGCGAATTGCGTGACAATATAGGAAATATAGATTGGGAAATATAGATTGACGCGTTGGCGTGATTGGCAGTTTTAAGTGGGAGCTATGTGCTGGCAAGTTTGGAATGTGAAAATAAAGAAATTAGGGAGAGATGATTTAATTCGGTTGTTGCGGGAAATGAGTTGCCTCGTCATCTGGCTTACCACAATGTAAGACCTTCATTGGTTGAATTGCATTGCCATGCAGTTCCTTATGATATGGTTATAAGTGCTGGAATGTGGATAATAATAATTATTACCTCGTATAAGAAATTTATTCCTCTCAAATTATGATATAGTTTCATTATGGAATACACATTTGCCTAAGGTTAACGCCAGACACAAATTCAACGCGTTCCTCGTTACGTCAAAATGCCAATTACCGTTTCTTGTATCAGAAAGTGTGTTTACAATTTGCTGAAATGCGCAAGCTAAACGAGTACACGGCAATTGATATCATCCTCTAGCAAACGCCATTAAACAGCTACACGTGTAACCAACCACGCCGCCGGAAGTGCAGGGGCATTACGAGCAAACAGCGGGGAAATTGAAGATAAAATGAGCGGTATACCTCGGAGAATGACCTCTTTATCTCGTCGCAAACCGTCCATGATGGTGAATCGGCCGTGTCACGAAAGACACGTAACGCCATTGCGTTGCATGCAACAATGTTGGCCGACGGTCGTGAAAATTATATCGTCGCGGAACGATCGCGGATTTCTGTGGTCGACGGTGTTGCTCGCGAGATTGCTTGTAATTCTTCATTATAATTAATTACCCAGAAAGTGCGCAAGTCGTAAAGCCGAGAACGATTTCGCAGAAAACGAATATCGTGTTTCCTCAAGACATGAAGAATGTTCACGTAAATCCATTAGTCGCGTTCGACTGGTCCGACTAATTTGTATCTTTGCGGTGGTATGATTGATCGGGGGTACTCGTAATTGAGGCTGGCACAGTTGAGCCTCTTTCAGCCCCAGATTGGATTTCACGAGGGGCGTGCTGGTTCCATTTCTCCGTCAAAGCGAGGAAACCGAGCTATTGTATGTGATAGCATTGAGTATTAACCGGAATCGAATATGCCTACGTGCGATTCATACGCGTCTTTGTACTAAACCTATGGGAATATTAATTACAATTACGGACCGGGCTCAAAGAGACACCTGATCGGTTGCGCGAATTGACGTTACTCTAGAAACCTGTTAAAAAATGCCTGAAGAAATAATCGAGCTGCCACATTTTGCAAAGCATAATATTCCACGCGATGCACAAGCAATTGACGTAATGTCCTTTAACTCGCCTATCCAGAAACAATAATTTACCACGGTCTATGACAATCCTCGCGGTCGCCAGTCGAATTGAAAGGCCTCGCAATCATAATCCAATAGCTCACACTACTCGTTCTTCGCCCTTCGAACTGCAGAAAAAATTGAATCCACCCTTCCAAAATCAAACTGCCCCGTTCCCATCGACCACCAATGGTCCGCGGAGTGCTGCGCTTACCGGAAACATGCTCGCCCCCGCCGTAATTCACGACTGACTGGAACCGTTGTATATCGATGCGGTTCGAACGGTAGCAAGGTCGATTGAGGCTTCCTTTGCCGTGTATTATAATAAACGAGCGACCGTGGTGAAACAGTGCCGCGTCATCGGCAACCTAGATACATTACACGGGTACGCGATTCGGGTGATTATCGAATAATGTTAATTATGAACGAGCTGGACCGCGAGTGTCGCAACGTTAAGGGCCACCCGGAGACATATTCATTATCTCGCGGACCATCGATTCACCGACCCCTGGGGGGGAATCCGCGACGCTGGCCGAGCGTCGCGACGACCTGGAGTTAACAGCGCGAGTTTAAAAGTGATTTATCTCTGATTTATGGAGGAAGGAGCCGAACCCCAGAAGCCAAAAGTTTCTCGGCTCCTCGGCGGCCAGGCGGAAAGAATTATCGGCCGAGCAAAATGGACAGGCGGTGATATCGTTTACACGTCGGATCCCATGGAAAAAGGACAATGGCTGTTCTTTCGTTCGCCGGGACGGGGAAAAAAATGGAAAAGAAAAGGAGGAATCGTACCGCGTATCCTGCGATCTATGCAGTTTCGTGGAAGTTAGGGAGCGGGATGATTGAATGGGGATTCTAAATCTTGTATGGATAGCTGGTTATAAATAGTTATGCACTCGCCGCTGAATCATTCCTTATGTATTTACCCATGGCGACGATATATGGGTGTTGCGGGACGTTTCTCACCCGCACGTCTACCGCGCGACAGCTATTGGGTTTGTCCATATTTTATTGCGCCGACGATAATTTGGACGTAATTTTGTATGTATTATGTTTACGAGGGTTTGTAGAAAAAATCTGTATTATTTTTTGTATTGAACTTTTCATAAATTTTGTCGTATTAATAGCGCGGCCCATTTGTCTGCTTCGAAAGGAAGGATTGAAACGCAGACAGACATTCTATTTTTTTAGTCTTGTGTAAGGGATAGGAATAAACTGTCTGTTTGCATTATATATGGTGGGGTATTTAAAACGAACATGACAGTAATAATTTTGTACACTTGGAAAATCTGACCCGATAATGTACATTTCATTTTATAACTGCGAAGTCGTTTCAGTTCTGTGTCACTGTTATCGTCAGTATTACGCTATTAATGGGCGACGAAATTATGTATGAACAAACGTCTTTTACGTTACAGTAAAATGTACATCGCCACTTCCTTAATTGCTCCCCTATAAATAGACTAACTGCTACCACGTCCAATCTAATTAGTTAATATTTAGAATTTCTATTCCATCACTTGCTACTACAATAGCCCCTTGCTTACAACAGGGCCCCGTTGAGAAAATTTCATACACATTGCGCATGTTTGAACAGATTTCGGCAGAATACAAACGGACTCAAGTAAAAATCTAGAATTAATACGGCGCACATGCGTCTGCTACGTAAATGCCCACTTCCGTATTCTGTCACGGACCCGAAACACAAATTCGCCAGCCGTTCTCTCCCCTCCTCGCGGACGGATAATTTGCTTGTGGCGCACTTACGAGAAATGCCGCTGCAAATACATGCATAATTGATCGAAGAAGCATTTCCTTGTTGCCGGTAAAAATTCGTCTCTGCATCTTCCAGCGGGTTGCGCGAGCTCGCGAAATCTCGCGGTGAAATATTCAAGCTGGCTGAATTCGAAACCGTCGCTGTAATCCGTGCACGATTCGCGGGCGACGTCGATTCAAAGAGGAAAGGGTAACTCTCTTTCGTGCGGACGAAAGTTCCTCCCGTTCGTCCCCGGGCAAGTGTTCGCCTCTTTGAATTGACATCCAGTGCACGGGATGAAATATGTTGTTTCCACTCCCGAAAGAAATGTCGACGTACAAGCTACTGTGACTGAAGAGACGAGCGGCTGTTTAAACAGAGCACATCGTCTGGATTCGCGATACACGATCGGGCGGCCACTGTATTTCGCGAACCTTTGTACTCTCTTGTATTTCGATCGAGCATTTCTGTTTATTTTACTACGCGATCGTACCTTGCGCTGGAAAAGTTGTATACTTATTGCGCGGAAATTGAAACGGGATTTTCCGGAATTTTTCTGGAAAATAAATCACGCGTTGAGGATGTTTATATTTTTTAAGCTTGATTATCGATACGATCGTGCAGGCATTCGTTTAAAAATTGAAAGCTTGCTTGTAGCGACATAAGCGTGCACAAAGTAGAGGAAGTTCTAATTTGTTAACGCTCCAGATTTCCGATAGTGATCAATTCAAATATTAAATTAATCATTCCAAATGTCTACGAACAATTAATCATCCTAGTCGTTCCTTCTAGGCGTCCTCAGAACGACAACTATTAGTCAACACACTGTTGGCAAAACGGTGAAAAAATACCGCCACCGATAAAAATATTCAAAAGGCGATCGTCGTGATCTACAAGCGTAAAAGTGTCCACAAATAAAGATGAACGAGGACGAACCTCTTGTCCCAGATAGCCCAGCTTCGAAATGCCACCGGATGATCCCGGGCCCGAAGCGAAACGGTGCAATTACATGACAGTCAAAGAAAACTTATTTACCCTGGTAACCATTTTCGTTAGCATTCAAAGCCGTTTTCGGGGAGGTAATTGTCGAAATTACTCCGTTCATTCGCGCAGAAACGTAGCAGAACAACCGGTCCCACCCTCCGGCTCATCCCCCGTGGCTGAAGTTGCGAATCCCGGTGAACGCTTCCAGCAACAACCGGAAACAGCCAGGCATCAGCTGTCTAAAGTCTGCGTTCAAGAGGCAGCAGCCTTGATTGCTCGATTCATAACGGCGAGGATCCGGCCTGTTCATCCTCTCTCTCCCCCTCTCTCTCCCTCCCTCTCTTTCTATTTTCCGTCCTCGCGTATCCGTTTCTTCGTCGTTACACTCGCGCCACGCTGCTCCCACGGCGAACCCTCCAATCCTTGCTGGCGCTGGATCGCTCGTTACCAGCGAAAAAGCGGAATTTACGCGGCCGGAAGATGACCATGGTCGAACGCCAACTCGGCCAGCTCGGGGGAAAACGATGTAAGGAAAAAAAAGTATATTTCACGGGACCACTAACTCATCCGTAACGACACTTCGGACGAATTTCGTCGTTTTCGCGAATCGCTGCGGTTTAAGACGATCATCCGAGCCGCGATCGTTGCTGGACGAAATTGCCGCGAAAACGTTTGGAATCGCCGTGACTCGAGGTAACGCGAAACTTTGCGACATCCGGCCATCGAGGTTTTTCCCTCTTCTTGGCAGCTTGGCCGGGGTGAAACGGGTTCCAGCTATCGGCAGATGCCCGTTCGATGGCAGCCGATACGATTCTTCGTTGCAGATAGCAGTTGGGGCGCGTTGAGCTTCTCGAGGATTAGTATTTCTAGTTAAGCCGAGGACATGAATAATTTCGGATCGACTCGAAGCAACGAAACTGTTTGTCGAGAAACGAATTCTCTTGGTCGTTACGACGAAAGCGTACTAATTAATATACATCACGATCGCGTTACGGTCCGTCGAGGCTAAACAGGTACTCGCGTGGTCATTTTTAGATACGCTCGACAGCAGCGTCGCAATTCTGCCTATAAATTCGACGAATTCTCTAAATCTCTGACACAATGCTCCGAATCTCGAACCGGTATTTCGAGGATCGTAGAAGTAATACCATTCGACGAACTTAAGATTTCGATCGAACCCCCCCGTGATTTCGCCGTTCGCCGTGCTAGATGAAAGCATTCAATTTCGACGGAAACTATCAAAGTAATCCCATAAGATTACAAACTCTCCGTCGTTACCATCCTTTTTGTCCGTTCCGTTTCACGTCGCCCTTAAAATTCGCCTTATCCCGACCAACTCGGGGTCAAGAGTGCGCCTTCGGCTATCTGGAGGAGCTCGATGACATTAGCCTGGAAATGCATTAGTCCGCATAGCTCAGCCGCTATCAAGGCGATATGGTAGTAACCGGTCGACTCGCTGCCTGGTATTTCAGGTCGAAGATAACAATTTCTCCCTGATAACGTACATCACGACAGACCCTGAGCCCGACATGAACTTGCTGAAAGTTTTGTTGGAAGCGAACAATTTACACCTTGCCGTAATAAGAAATTGATTGTGCCCGGATACGATTAAGATTAGCGATCTTCCGCGACACGTTCGACCGGCGTATTCTCAACGCGCCGCTAATTGCGATTATTAATTAACGAAGCCGCGATGTTATACAGTATGTGACAATTTTAATTAGAACGGTTTCACCTAGCCCGGCTTGGGACTCATATACGTACGCGTTCATCGAATACTACGCGCATAGATTACGGTCATATGCATGTACAGGGTGGGATAAATGTGCAGAATTAATTTGGAAAATTTGGTGCACCATTTATTTCCTATTATTAACAATATGGGTGGGTATCAAATCGTGTATCAAGTGTACACGTATATTGCCAATGATAAATATACGGCAACAGAAATCGATTGCAATATTTGTAATTTACGAATTACAAACATACAGATCGCTTTCTTTAATAACTAATAATGAATGCGTGTGCTCTATCGCCGTAAAGTTGTTCGATTAATTGATAGTCCTGAGAGAAGATTATATTGGATTGAAATTATCGACAATATTGAATTATTTTAATAAGTTAATAAATACTTTGGTAAGTCTGTTCGAGCGTACGAGATTATGGCAATACTGTTCTTTTGAAGAAGCTTGACAAGCCTTTCATATCAAATATCAGAGTTTATTAAACGTCGAAGTTTTGAAAGAAAAGTGTCTACGATGCCGCGAGTGTGTCGGAAATGCTACCGATAAAGAAGTTCGTGACAAATCCCCTATGAATATTACGCTGCTCTATGTATAATACTAAGTAGATTGCATTCGTTTTTTATTGCAAGCTCTAGAATATACGTTTAGTATGTATCTTGAAACTTGCAGAAATACGTACGCTTGAAGATTGGATAAAATATCTTATAGATATTTACATAACTCGAGCTAAACTTGATAAACTTGATATACCACGTTTGCACATGAACAGATGTAGTATCATCCTTGATGTAATCCTAGTGACCCTATTTATTCAATTTTCGCCAAATTATACCTACTAGTTAAGGGGCAAATATTTTCCAACTCACCGGATTCCAATTTACATACAATTACTGCAGCTGTCAAGTATTTTACATTCGCATAAAGTCCAACAAAAAAGAAATATATCGCGATCGTTAAAACTCCTAGCGGCGAATTCAAAGAACATTTAAAAATTAAATTGTTTCGGAACTCGCTTTCAGCAGAACATTCGAGCAACTTCCTACTAATTAATTCGCAGTAGAATAAGTCTATTTTTGTCATCCCCTTTCCGTACGACTGTCCGTACAGTTTCTGCTTCCCCTTTACACTTTTTAAAGATTCCTCTTGCTTGAACGAGAGTAAAAAAAAAAAAGAAAATGGGCAAGCCATCATCGATACTTCACTGAACTGGCCAGGTGTTGTAACTTAAAACACCAGGAGTCTAGCAGCGAGTGTCTGAAACGGCGCATTAGTTGCCCACGGAAGAAAACTTCATAGAAGCCCGTCTTGACTGGGGTTGGAAAATGGTTTTATGCAAGTTGCAAGAAAGAGGCTTGCCAACTTCACTTGGGAAAAGGGCTTTGCCGTTGCATTCGCTTTTCTCGTTTCACTATCGCCGTCTTCTTTTACCAGCATCGGGTTTTCTCTCATTGCTTCTTCTTTTTCTCTGTCATCGTTCACTGACCTTCTTCCCGAATCGTTTCACGATACAAACGGTGAACTTTATATTCCGTGGAATCGCGGGCTCCCGGGTGTGTCGCGTATGCCTGAATAGTAATGCAACATATTTACGTACGTTTCATTTTTTAATCGTCGTATTTATTTTTACACCAAGTCATTGCGGGGAAATTTTGAAATTTTCAGCGTTAACACGTGTCGAGATAATTGAACCCGCGCTGTACTGAACATATAAATGTAAATATATCCAAAAATTCTCCTCGAACTATTATTACACGTAACAAAAGTGTATTGCGTCCAAAGTCTATCTCGACAGATGATCCCCCGAAAAATGCACAGAGTAGGTACCTCTGCCTTAGCAGAACTTCTCAGATTTATCAGTGTTACCCATCGCCCATCACAAACTTGTAACCCGAGGAAAACAGACAGCCCAACGAACATTCTGCCAGCAACTCTGTCGCGAACTCTGTCGCCAAGAGTCACGCCTACAATATCTCACCAACCACTGTTCACTGTAACCGTTCAATCAGCGGAGCTTATAAATCCGAACTTATAAATCGCCGAATGCGCCAGAGAAAATTGCCTCGAAACGTCGTCGTCGCTTACTATCTCACCGGCCGGCATTGTACCAGCCGGAAGAGGTATCGACAGAATTACGTATCGAGCGGAAATCCCTTTGTCGTGGCCGTTGGCTCCACGAATGGGGAAACCGATAGCGCGGTGCATTCCGGTGCATCGACGTTTTGTTCTATAAAAGTCGCAGAGCCAATGGCGACCAATTCCTCGCAGGCTCCCTTTAAGAAGGTCCAGAGAAAGCTTCGACGGTAATTGGAGACAAATAGAGAAAACGTCAGCTACAGTGGGCGAAGCAGCTGGTCATCCTTGTACCCCGATAGATCGGTCCGACGTTTCCTTAGACAACATTAGCCGCGCCTGACCGCCGAGCTTTCGAGGGACAAACGAATGGTGTTGATTCGCTTTTAACGAGCGTTTAGGAAGACCAGCAACGCGTTGCTATGCTCAACGGAGCGACTTCGGGAAATTAGGTGGAAAGATCTTTAAGGGATGTTACGTACTGTGCGTACGTACGTACATACGTACACGTCGATGGAAAACACACCTTATTTTATATAATATTACAAAGAGTATAGGTATTTATTTTTTCGCTGCTATATTAATCGTATGTGTTAATATATTCTGAGAGGAATAATTTATTCGGTCTGAAGTCCCCTATCTTTTTGAACATGTTCGCTGCCATTTCTTATTATCATCCATTCGATTTGATTAATATTATATGTCCATCGATGCATCACGTCGGATACTATTAAATCAGTATAAGGAAGGTAATACACGGTTCAATTGATATTTTGCTGCGACTGTTTCCACGACGCGAGATATTTCCAGGTGACGTCAGCGAGCATCACGGTTACGAACCGCCGGGAACGGGTAATGTCTCTTAAAATCTGGCATTTTTGTCGATAATAATATTCCTCGGGAAGATTTATGCTCGTCACGAAAATAGGATCGCTTCGATTCCCCTTTGGTAGCGAATTCTTCGATGCGGCGAGGATCGCGCGAATTTAACGAAACGTCCATTGTACGTAAAGTCAGACGAGAATTTGATTCAATATTATAAAATCCTCGTGGTATGACAGCCGAAGAATTTGCTCCGCGACAAATATCCTGCACGTAAGGCTGGATCAGAATATTTCCGTGCGGACGTGCATTAGCTGTCGGATTATGAGTAATAATTTTAAGTACTGACATCATTGGAGAATGCTGGATGTAAATCTGAATCTGTGGGCTCTTTCATATCTTATACATGCATCGATCAAGCGTTTCATTATAAAATTGAACTTCTGTTTAATAAATACTTTATGAAATTTAGATGATCGTCTAAACCGACATCGTGTTCTTGCACGTTTTACATTGATGCACTTCCGAGAATATTTTAATGGAAATCAAGGGAAGTGCAACTGAAAGCCATTATTATAAATATAATATTTATACGCCACACAGCCCCGATTATAATGACAAAAATACATCTTGTACTTGTGCCACGTTTGTGCATAAAATCGAAGATATACAAAAGAAAGTCTACAAATCCTACATCTTCGCATTATAAACGACAGTCCCGCAAATTTTCGCCAACGTCTCAGCAAAATTCAATATCCCCTCCCAAAAATGGCGCAACGATGTAATTAGTTCTTCCGAATATACATATGCATGCGAAACAACGAGATCTACTTACAGACTCGCAGTCGCGTAATTAAGAAGACAGCGAAAACAGTGGAGATAGAATCGCGGGATGCGCTTCTCGTTCAGAATTTCCATTCCATTACTGTTCCCCGTTGGCAGACTGCTGTCGCTGAAGTCGAACGAGGTTAACAGCCTCGTTGTCACAATGTAGAGCAGAATGGGAATAGAAGCAGGGGTACGAAAGTAGGCGATATTGTCACGTTCCAAACCGCCGCGTTATAAACGCTTTAACGTCCTTAATAAGCCTGTTGTAGCCGTACGGATTATTGGCCACGATGTTTTCCAGGATGAAATTCGTGGAAAAGGTGACGACATCGTTGGTGGGGTCGCAAACAGGAATGGGGTTGGTAGATAGCAAGCAGATGGAGCTTTAATAAAGACCGTCGCAATAATGTTAAAGCAGTGGATTGTCCGCAACGAGAAGCCGCGAATCACGCTGCTTCAAGGATGCTTCTGCGAAAGACGGCAATATGTGTAAACTTCCTTCTTCCGAAACGCGTGTACATAAATGTGTATACAAAGGAAAGGGAAGTTTGTTATAATTTAGCATTGTCCACTCGTAGAAATATAAGTCGACAGTAGAAACCTTTGTTATGCGAAACTGTTGCAAAAAGGCAATTTTGTTATCCCAAGGCCCTACTCAATTTCCTATGTTATTAGCACGTATTACATAATGTGATGGAATTAATTAACTTGTGGGCGTGGTGATATTGAATGGGTAACCACAGTTGATCATCCCCCAACAGGTACATTAATTACATATAACGTACACATTATAATGTGTGTATATATCGGCGCAGATCTATACATAGAAGCACCTTACCGATACAAAAAGTTTCGAAAAATTATAACTCTGCCTACGGTAGAGCCTACAAATATAACTCTGTCCTACGTTAGAACTAAAATACTTTGCCTCGTATCAGCAACAAATAATTAATTGTTCTTCTTTCATCCTGAACATAGTATTAAAAACACAAACATACAAATTCTATCTCGCCTCTTAGTTGTATTATTCTACGCATTATCTCTGCGTACAGTAGACGTACTTATTATGAAAACAACTATGTGTACAAACCCGTTTTTGATCCACTGTAGAAGAGTTACGGGAAAATCATTGGTCACAACCGCTTCGACGGATCCGACCCGTGTCAGAGCCCTCAGGTGAATTAGCTCTGTTTGCCGGTACGAAAAATTTCGGGAAAGTGAAAGGAATTGAACCTGCCATCGGAGAGTGACGGGGAGCCTCAAGGCGGGGGTAGTGGGGGATGAACCACCTCCGAGTAACGAGCGAACTCCTGCGGAACTACCACCTCACATAATCAATTAGAACTCTTGAACGAGTGAGATGGTAATGGAGTTGAGCTAAGTACAAACTGGAGCAAACTGGCGGCGTCGACTCCAGCGAACGTATCAACCACGGCATCCTCTTGGTGTCGACTCCTTCACCCTGTCCACTTCTCCGAGAATCGGAGATCTTCCATAACTTGAACTTTCCTTAGATATCGTGTAAAATTTCATTCCACGATCTTATTGTTGTACTTGCGATAAGTTTCTGCCACGGTGCGTGACATAATTTAACGACGGACTGAAAGTAATAACGAGAATGGATAAGGCGTGAATAATAAAGATTCAACGGAGGGTGGTCTTGAAAAGGGACGGTAGGGATAATCGAGGGCGATTAGCAGCCAGCGGCATTGTTAGCGAAGTATTTATTATTTTTTGTTAGAGAGTTGAAGATGTACGTGGGAATTGTGCGTTGAAAGTAACACGTGACTGTGAAGGACGTGGTTTATTCTACTGCGTGTTAGGATATTTTGTAAGTTTTGTCTTTTAGATTTGCTAAACATATTGAAGCGAATCAATCATTCGTTCAAATCAATCGTTCACAACAAACTTATACTAAAAAAATTAATCCTCACGCGCCACCCTTTTTCACACATTTGCCTGTCTTATTATTAATTTTGAGAATTTTCTTCGTGTATATGGGGCCGAAAATTTTCGATGAATGTAAGAAAGGATTTAGGATATATTTCGAAATAAATTGTTCCTCTCTCTACCTTTGTCTAGTAAACAGCTATTTATGAAATGCCGTAACATTTTGACTTTCCCATTAAAATTACGCGGCATTATTATAAGAATGCCAGAATTTTTCTTGCTTTCCCTGCCGCCACTTTAATTTCCCATCCCGCTATTTCCCCGCGAGCTATAGGCACTTAGGATAATAGCACTTAGGATAATCATCGTCTGGTGTTTTTTTGGAAATTGCCCATTATCCCCGGCCATAAATTGGAGGGACATTGAAGACGCGTGAAAAAATCTATCAGAAAGTGGCCAAGGCGATCTCTATTATCTTAAGTAGACCCTTCATTTATGGTTCCTTGGCCCTCTACGAGGCCACTTTCGACTCCTTTCTCATCCCTCTGACGTTGACGGAGCATTGTTCCACGACCGTGATTTTCCTTACACTCCTTCCTATAAACTCTGAGCGGATGGGGTAGATAAGAAGACGAAGGCACAGACGACACACAGGAATAGACAAGACATCTTATGGACTTTCGTGGCCCAGCGCGACTGGCATACCGATTCAGAAATATCACGCTGATTTGAGCGTCCTATGCTCATGAACAGTGATCACTCGAAGAACTATTATTTACTGAAGTAGTGTTGGGGACAGAATTCATACGATTGTGTGAATACATGTGAACGCTAAAAGGGGAATCAGGGAAGCAATTTCCACAAACAAGATATATGAATTCTTATATCTCGTCGCTGTCTGTGTCAAAAGCACCGCCGAGATATTGGAATAGACGAATCAGCCAATGTCTTTTTTCGGCCCGTATTCCCGAGTCACCAACAATTTAGCCGATCTGTCTATTCCTAAAATCGCAGCCTATTCGCTCGACGCTTTTATCGTGCATTAAAATAAATAACTGGAACGAAAGCTGAAAATAAAAATTTCGTTGCACCTTTTGAAGTAAAACATAAAGATTATAATGGACATTAGCGCATAGTTAGTTTAAGTAAATAGGACATATCGAAATGATTAGTTACGGCGAAAGCCGAAAATAAAAATTCTGTTCGACCGGACTAAAGAATATAGATTATAATATGAATTGGCATGCACGTAGTTCGAATAAATCCACATATACGTAAGTTAAATTAAATCTTAACTTAAAACATACCTGTCTAAACAGCTAATTTTATTTGGAAATTGATTTGATTTAGATATATGATTCTGATCATGCACCTGAAACACATCAAAGTTTATAAGAATTTAGTGATATTTCAGAGGTATGATAGACCGATTGTTTTCTACCACTTCCATTGAATCATATGATTTCCTTCCATTTATTTGATCCATACAGCATCCCTTTTGAGCTTCTGATTACTTACATATTGCAATTTACTTGCGGTAGTATTGTACTATATTGACATCTTCTTTAACTTAATAATTCTGTAACAAACTTATTTACGGGATTAGTAACTGCGAGAACATAGTACAGTAGTATAATTATGAATTACAAATAGAAGCATTTACTTGGATACTAAGATGAAACAACTCGTTTTTAGTGTTAATAAAAAGGTGAGAGGCAAAAGACAATAACAAATAGACAGAGAGACACTTTACTATTAATTGTTGTCCACTTGTTATAAGCCCAATTGAAAACCGTAAGAGGATTTTCTCTTACTGCATTACTTGCAAAGTCGATCGCGTACGTTATCTCTCATTTAGTATTTCGTATGCATTAAAAAAAATAGTAATTCACTGCACCCATCATTTTTAATTCGCAAGACAAATAACGGAGAAGCCATGGTAGTCGCATCCAGGACTACCATCGAAGCCATCACCATAGGCTGCGGTTTCAGTGGCTGCGTATTCTGACCACTATGTAATTCACATCTCTATGACGCACGCCGTATAAAATGGACGTCGAATTGGCTAATTATTATTATTTTTGCGGCAATCGTTCACAAAACGACAAAACGATGAAATTTAATTTTTTCGTTTACGGCGTATAAATATTTTAATACTGCTAAACGTTTTGGCTCGACCATGGGACGAAACCTTCCGGGGAACTTTACACCGTGCGTATATACACTTTATAAGATACTTTGGCTTTCTGAAGGAAAACCAGATAACAGCTGTAAAATAGCATTCGATCGTTGTACATGCAATTTCGATAGGATTTTTTTGGACGGAATATCAACTTATCAACACCCTGGGTTGTCTTATGGAATATGTGACGTTTAATAAGAAACATTAATAACGAAATGTGCTAGGGAGATTTTCTTCTAAAGCGACATATCAGAGAGTAGAGCGATCGACTCAATCACAAAGTAATAAAAGAACGTCGAAATATTGACGTCGTGAAAATATTACTTAAACATTGTGTTTGACACTGTCATATCATTACATACAAGCAGTAGGCCAAAAACTCAAAAAATGTTCCTCCAAATTTCCCTTTATTCTGAATCGAAAGGTCTGAGGGCCTCACTAAATTTACTGATATAGATTTTGGTTGTCTATGATTGTTTACGAGCTTACGTATTTTGTAATAAATTAATTTATAGCTCTAAACTTTCGTCGTGCTAATGAACGGAGTTAATAAATACTCCCGTTCTATAAAATAGTTGCCAATGGAGGACTGCAAACAAACATTATCATGAGCATAGTACTTCTTTGCAAGAGGACTGTACATATGTATTGTGGTCAAGTGTGCTTTATAACGTGCCAATTTTTTTTCATTCACACCAAAATACGAGAACTTGCAATTATTCTCATTGCCGCGTCCAATCGTCGATTTTCCTTGCGCAAACCTTTCTTCGCGAGCGAGCGAAATTTATCGAAAAAAACTCTGCGCAATTACAATGGGGTTGACAATTGCATGAGATATATAATAATTGGAAGTCCTCGTATAAATACAAAAATTGGCACCATATGGCTGGTATGAAGCGAACCTGGGCACAAAATGTATAGCACGCTTTAAGAAGCAACAACTTTACCTGTTTAAACAACAGTTCCTATTCGCCTATTTCGTTATCGTACCAGAATTAATGCTATCTCTAATTTGTAATGCAAACTAATTTAATGTAAAAGGTATACTATCTAAATAATTTAATTCAAATTTATAGTCATAGGCAACCAATATAAATATGTTTCCCTTGTACCGATAGCCGGTACTGTCTAATGAACTAACAATATGTGACGTACAATAAGAAACATTAGCAAGAAAATTTGCTGATGACTGAAAATATCGAGATTTTCTCTTAAAGGAACAACATTTCCAACAGCAGAGCAACCGGTTCTATCACAAAATAATAATAAAACGTCGTAAAATTATATAAAAACGAAGAACTGAGCAACTTAAAAACAGAGTTTGACTCTATCACGTGATGAAATAAAACCACTAGCAATAAGGGATTCCTATTAATTTCTCCCTCCGGGTAATGAGTTTTTGCAGAGTGGCAAATACTGTCGTACTAAATTTACTGGCATACGTGTTAGGTGTCTATGATGATTGGTAATTTGCATGATATTATTTAATAAAATAAGTTGCGGATCTAAACTTCCGTCCTACTAATGAACGGTCCATTAGTTTCCATATTATAAAATAGTTGCCAATAGGGGACCGCAGGAAAGGATTGAAACATGCAGAGAAAGATTGAAACATGCAGAAAAAGATTGAAACATGCAGAAGCATGAGCATAGTGCTTGTTTTCCAGCGCGCTATACATATGTATTCTGTTCAAGTATCCGTTTTAGCATGTCAATTTCTTTTCAATTCGCACGCAAATAACCGAACTTGCCATTATTATCATTACCATGTGCAATCGTCAGTTTCCTTTGCGCAAACCTTTCTTCACATGCGAGCGTAATGCTTCAAAAGCTTGGCGCAATTACAGTAGGATTGACTGTTACAAATCGGATATAATAATTAGCAGTCCATGATGAACTTCAGTAGGGTAGTATTAGCCAACCAACAAAAACTCATTACCCAGAAGGAGTAAAATAGCAGGAACCTCACCTTGTAAATTCAGTACATAAGTTACGGAGCTATCATAATGGCCTAGGGTAAACATGAACTTACTGAAAAATACATTGTAGAATATAATAGTGAATGAGATATGTAGTATACAATTGAAAACTCTTTTCAACAATTATAGTGGGGTGCAACATCAAGTCATTAAATGCAATATCTGTTTACATAGATTCCAATAGGTATTTCCAGAAAAAATTACCATCATTCCATGACAACAACCGTTTCGATTTGGCAAACTCGAAGCTGCTCAATTAATCTACTCCGACCACGCGTATTAAAGAAGTCAATGCCGTGTCAGAATCATACTTGCAATGGAGTTATTAAACATTTTCATTTAGCAGAATGCGATCATCACACCAGTCAATCTACGTTTAGTTGTACTAAAATAATTATACACTGTAAACGCAAAAATTGAATTTCCTCGTTTTAATCTTTCATTTGTTAACAAGGTTGTTAATAAAAGATTGTCCCAAAAGTAATAATAATAACCAAATCCATGTCTATTTTATACGGCGCGCGACATAGAAATGCAAAATACATAGTCGTCCGAATACGCACCAACTGTAACCGTAGCCTTATACAGCTTTAAAAGCTGCCTTTGGTGACTCAGGAACCAATTTGGGCATTTAATTGTGGTCGCAACGCTACTTCAAAATCACGATCATTTATCATCGCAAGACTAAATGAAACTATAAGAGAAATATTTCCGAAAATGGTAAATTAAAACCTGTGTAGAATAGGAGCACGAAAATTATTATCGCGGCGCCGAAAGCAAGTATATACATATGGCAAGTAAAATTTAATATAAAAGCTACTCCAATACAAACCACGATATACTTAATCGCAACGCTAGTTGCAATTGCAATTCGATTTTATTCGCAACTCTAATGCAACCCGCTTTCAATCGTACGCGACGCCTGCTGGAAAGAATAAACTACAACTACAGCGTACAAAAGCGAGCATAGTGACAAAATAGTAACAAAGAATGGCTCTCCATCCAAAGGATGCAGAGCCATTGGTAGTTGCCCTCTTGAGCGACAGTTTGTCGGGCCCCTTCGGCTTTTAGCCTCTTCTTTTCTTCGGGCGCAATGCCCGCTGAAACTTAATCTAGGCTCGAGACTCTATTCGCAAACAAACAAAAACATAAAATAAAAATCTAAACCGCGTAGCTAAACGAAACACACGTGGACGAATCACGACCAAATACAATCGTAAAAATTGCGATCATGGAAAATCGTAAGGATTACGATCAAAATTGTAATCGATCTTCGCCTACACGTGCAGCCTCGAGCATAATGTAACGTTCGTTTCGAAGCCAAATCGCGACCACGACCGCGAAAAATTCGAAAAATCGATGGGAAAAACCAGAGGCGAACGCATTTTCGTACGCGCCGCAGCTTCACCGTCGACTTTTCAAATCAGATTTCCTGAAACAGGTTGAACACGCGAAATATTGCCTACCCGATCAGAGACTGTGTCAACCTGCCCGGCCCTACCTACTTATATCTATCAGGCATACCAGAAGGTATACTACCTATCCTACCTGGACCTATATTTAAAAAATGGCAAAGCATTCACACAAACACACAGCATTCCACGTTTCTCACTCAAACACCCGGGTGCAAGGGCCTACACTAGAGAGACGTCCCGGGACGCCTCCGACACCCGAGCTTGGCATACAATCATTCACACTCTAAGGGTACGTACCAATTCCTGAAATCGGCTGACAAAGGCTAGCGACCATTGTGTAAATGTGCGTAAATGTATATGCTTGTGTATTACTTTCGCATAAAATATTGATTACTAAAATATATTGTACATTTTCTTTCAACTAAGCATAGTTGGTTCGTACAGTACTCTATTCTTTGTCATATTTTCATAATTGCCGAGCCGGCGCAATTCCACAGCCTAACCACACATACATAATGTGGAAAATACGTCGTGCACGGTGCACTAGCAAATGTCAGCCGCCAAACATTGTTATTTTAAAAACTATACGATCATCGTGCCCATTGCCTTTCACTCGCCCAAGTAGCACCTGGGCACGTGAGTGAGTTCCTGGCAATGAACACGGAAGGGATTAAATCTGAAAATTCTGATCTAAAAAGATGATTAGTATACGTACAGTTGCAATAGTACATTTTATTTTTAATCTCTTTAAAAATGACTCGACTTTGTAATTTATGAAATATTAATAATAACTCGAAACTTACTGATAAATAATTTATTTATTAAGAAAAATGACTCTAATTGAAATTGACTTTCCTTGAATAAGTAATGCAACCAAAAAATATATGCAACAGAATATTTACTTGAAAAATTGACAAGGTATTAAATATGCCTCAGGTGATTCCTTAATCGAAGTAAATTGTTCAAGATAGCTACTCCGATTTAAAAATATGCCCATATACAAAGTGCCTTCTTGTATATAATTTGTAATTTTCATACGAAAAGGACTCGACTATAGCATATGAAAATTAATATTAAATGCTATCATTGGCTACGCATATTTAATGCTGATTTTAATATACGTATCGTTACATTTATTTATTTCAATGTATGATTACCATAATCATAAAACACTTGCAGTAACGAAGTCGGAGGGTATCCGACTTCTGCACTGCTTAACAGTGATAACAAATTTCAATTGATTATAAGTGCAATTATAAATTTAGTATACAAGGGCCTCAGTATATATAGATTTGTTCAACGTATTTATTAATGACGTAATATATTTTTATGAAAATAGGGGAACCTACGTGAACAGTGCTTATTTGTTCAAATATTTATTTGAGTAAGGAATATTTCTATGGTTCTTAATTTTTTTATAGTAAAAAACGCGGCGTACAAGAAGGCAGATCTATCCTCGTATAAGAAATAATAGACAAGAACATAATGATGGTCACTATACTCGCAAAACTACTAAAAAATACAACCAGTCACCCGTGCCGGTTCGGACCAATCGTCCTACGGCATGATTGGGGACTGGAGGAACCAAAACGCATGCGACTCATCAACTCGTTGATTGTAAAAATAGGACAAATACTCGTGGAAGACATCAGGAGCATCACTGAGGCCAGCTGAATAGGACTGATTCGTCAGGAAGCGTAGAAACTGTAACTAAACAGAAAATCAAAGCACATTAAAATCTACTGTTAAATCTACATAGTTTAATTCTTCATAGGAAACTGAGAATTGTTTAAAATATACTTACATTATTCACTGTATCGGTGTCGCATAAAACATCCCCTTCAGTGATGCACTGACTCTACTTCCGATGGCGAATATAAGAAAAAAATAAAAATAAAAGACTATGTACGCGACCGCAAGATTATATCGGCGAACAAATTAAGATGCTACTTTCGCGATTAAAATAATTGAAAAGGAGCACCGGTGCTGTGATGATAGTATTAATAACTAGTACGCGAAAAACACTGACTTTACAATCGCGTGTAGCTACAGTGTAAAAGAAATTTAAGCAGAGCCAGTTGCTCCGAAAAAGCTAGGAAACTTCGAAGCAAATACTGACTTTACCGACCGCATTGCGCGCGGTCACAAAATTATCTGAAAGAAAACATGTTCATCCTATCGAGTGTTTATCAGGACATTTATGAAAACCAGATACGCACGAAAAATATGTACATATGCATTAGAAATGTGAAAACATGCATTAGAAATATGTAACTATGCATTGAATATATGCAAATATGCAGGAATAATGTGCAAGTGTGCACGAAAAATGTGTAAATATATATTAAAAATATGAAACTATGCACGAAAAGTATGCAACTGTGCATTAAAAATATGCAAATATGCCGCGAAAATGTACAAGATCAACAACGCAATAAAAAATGCAATATGTTATTGCATATGTTTTTAAATATAAAACATAAAAACATATGCATTATGCAAAAAGTGCAAGATAAAGAATGCCATTTCAATTGCAATTACTTAATTGTAATTGGTATAGAAAATATAATTGTTTTTACAAGTATTATAACTGTGATTGTTTCATCTTAGTATCAATTACACATCATATAAAACCAATATGAAAATATGTATAATTAAAATGCTCACATACACGGGCCTTGGCTGCATTGAATTATCAGGTTTCATTGTATCTATTGGCTTACTCCTTTCTCTATTCCATGTAATCAACTCTGTGGATACTCCTGTGACAAAGAATAACAAGGAAATTAAACAAGTGCACCAAAGTAATGATAATTGTGATATACTAAAGCAATAATTCAACTCGAATTCTGTAGAAAATGTTAATATTCGATTTGTAAATGTATAAGCACAGGATGTTAAAAAAATATTTAGTATGGAAGCCATATTATGTAAAGTGGTATTAACAATCCTATTAAATAAACAGCAGCCGTAATAGAGATCAAATAATTGTGATATAGCTATTATAAACGTACCTCACTGAGATGTCTTCCATATCTTTTGTCAGCAGGGTGTCAAGTAGTACAATGACAACCCACGCTATTGTCCGTTCCCGTTAGGCTATGTTCGATGACCGCCAAACACCATGCTTGTTTATGATTGCTTGCGTTCCCTAGAAATATTACAACGCATAAGTCACTGGATAAGTATCCTTTTTTGCTTGGCGATAAAGTGTCGATATTTTCGAGGAAAAACAAGCTTCCCGACCACCGGCAGAAACAATAAAGAAATACTCGGAAATAATTGCGCGTATCACGTTACTCCTTGTTTACAACACGACTCTATATCATACAAGTACTATACGTGGTATGAATTATAATTTAATAAAGATATATTGCTATAATTCTACTTATTTCAACAAGCAATTTGAAGAACGCTTACCTGTCAGCGAGAAGTGATGTAACAATATACATATGTATCGCGACGTCAGTTCGGTACTGCCCATTCCCCCCTGTCAACGTCACGTTCGAACACGTTCCGCCAATCCTGCAAACGAAGCAAACGAAAGGAACGTCGTGGAACAGAATCGAACTGAAATTAGGGATAAATGTATTAAGAATGATCGATATTATAATAATATTGCTAGAAACTGCAGAATATCCTGCAAGATAATGGAATTCTGAGCTGAGATACATAACACGTAGGTAAAAGATAATACGTATATGCACACACGAGTCGATTTGAAAATGCACGTTCCGTTCGCTGCGCAATATTTTCTTAATTTCTTGCAAAATATTCATTAATATTAGCACAGAAACTACAGAAAACTTGGGAGACAGGGAAATGAAAACAATGCGTATGTCATTTCCTGTTTTCGAGAATATATTACACTATGTGACATACCTCAATTTGCCGGACACTCTGAGCACGTCTATTCACTACGAGATCCATTGGGCGAAAGAGGCAGATTTTTGAAACAGATTGCGCTAATTGACTGGCAAGTGGGTAGGTGGTGGGGGGCATTGCTCCTTCTTTAAGGCGGGTGTTTTTTGTATATCGCTACGAACTGCACATTTTCTGTTACAAGTATTAAAGAATGGATATTAGTCGAATAGAGCACGAAGCGAAAGGGTTAACAGATTTTTAATTAAAATTATTTGTTTGATATCCTTTGTCGCCCTCCATTGCGGCAAAGAACAAGAGAATTCTTTAAAATTATTCATTTTTCGGATCGTTTTCTCTAATCTGTTGGTAATCAAATGTCTGTTGTAACATATAAAGAGCTATATGTACATATGTATATGGTTTACATATTGTCGCACATCCGGAGACAATATGACAGAACATCTCCTTCAAGTAATACCATTGCAATTTAGGCAAAATTGGTTATTTAACGCTACGTGCACGTTACGCGCATGAAAATTTATATAGGAAAGTTAATGCGGTTGCATTCTCTATTTCTTATAATCCGCATAATCCTTTTTAAGGTATCTTATAAGGTTTTTTTTATAAGGTTTTCTTATCCCCGTATGATCAAAGACGTGACACGTTGACTTCTGATGCAGCCGTAAGGTTGACAGTCACATTCGTCAATGTCCATCACGGACACAATTACAGTCGAAATTTATTAAAAACATCAGCAACGGTACCGGTTTGGCTTCTGTGGATCCTTGAACCGTCCATAAAACATATGAAATTAGCGGATCGGGGTATGGGTCGGTGCTTCATTAACGGTGACGTAATTTATTGCTGCGCAGGGCAGTTAATAATGATGAGAATTTAATGGGAACGGGGGAACTTCGATATTTCGCAGATGAACGTTAATCATTTTTCGAACGCGAAGAATATGCATAGCTGCACACGAGCATTGTTAATCACGATGTCACGCGTCGATGCGAAATTAATGCACCTAAATGGAAAAGTGCGACATCGCAATGCTTGACGTTCGCACGAGTTCCCTGTTTGTCGGCCGAAATTAAACGGAATAAAATGTTTCGCAATCGACGCTGTTCTACATGCGAATGTAATAAAACAAATTGAGACAGAAATTAATCAGTCAGATGCTGAAATAACTTGCGAATAATAAATAGAGCGTGAGCAAGAAAAATTGCCACAATTGTTCATAATTTTGTCGAACCGCTCGACAATGAACCATTCTTATTAGCAGTTTGAAACGATAAAACATCCCCTAAAACGAATAACTGATTTCGACATCTTCTATCTATAACCAAAGCTTTTACTCGTAATGCTCGTGAAATTGTAAATCCATTATTCCATCGCCCGTCACCGCATAATCACGCCTCTATTTTCGTTCAATCCGCTAGACATGCATCACTAGCGATTCTCGCACCACTGAAGAGGAAGTTTAATATTCTACGCCGATAACAAGTACAACGGTCGCGCCCCAAATATAAGTACGTCACCGTGGAACAAGCGCAGCCCATTACAACTGCAGATTAACGGAGTTGAAATTGAAAATCGCTGTTCCCAAACAGAAACGCAAATTCCTGCAGACGGCATTGCAAATTAACAGGAAACAATTAGCAGGCGCGATGAAGTTGCGTACACGCATACGAGCTTGCCAGCCGCATTCAAGATTGAAAGATCAATTCGAAACGTAAGTTAGCCAAATAGAATCCCCCCGCGGAATGATCTTGAACAAACGAGATTCAGCAACTGTTGCAAATTCAATTAAACAGTGATTTGATCTCTCGCATCTATCGCCGCCGAGAATCGTCGACGCGAACGATTCCCCGAGTTTCTTCCATTTCGCACTGAACGAGAAAGGACGAGGGGAAACGATAGACAAGAATAGAACAAAGATGGATAAAAGGTCGAACAGTAGGCGGTAGTGATCTAGTGGCACATACGAATCTATGGTCGGGGACGGTCCTCGAGAATCTTGGCACGCGTGACTCACCGATTGGAGACGATCCTCGAGCAGTTCCGTTATTCACTGGTGGCTGGCTGTCAATAACTTGGACAGACTCTCTTCTTTTTCAATTCGTGCACCCCTTTGACTCACGTGGCCGTAGACCGTAATCGGGTGTGCCGTGAAAGAGAGGCCAGTCGTTGGCTTTCAGCGTCGCTTTCTCGCTCGGCTTTCTCCGTTTTACACCGCTAAATCCAATTTCAGTTTACCGTCCGCCGTACACCCCGAAAGGATCTTCGCGGTGACTTGACTGGCCATTGAGTCCTCTCGACGTTTCTCGTCCCTCGTGTCGGGGTCTAACTCGAACTGGTTTGTTCTCTTGTTGTAATCTCTTCTCGATGAACCAGCCTTTCGAACTTTCACGGATGTTTCGGCCTCCGTTTGTATTCGAAGCGCTGCGAACCAAAGGGGCGGGGGTTGGTGGTAATGGACGATTTTTATTCTCAATTATTTATACGAAGTTTCCTCTGGATAAAATTTGACGATTGGAGTGAAGGCAGGAAATAAATGACTGGTGCTGTTTGATTTCAATGCATCGATACAAGAATAATTTGGTACATCTGTGTTATTATGAAGGTCTGTACCTTCGTATATAATTTTGTCCTGTGTACCTTTATCGAAAGTTTATTAATCAGCATGAAAGAACATTTTAAAACGCGGCGAACATTTTATTTCATACTCTGGTGTACAATCATTTCACATGGTTGTCGTACTACCATTATTATCGTTACATTTCCCAGAACAGGCATTAATTGCGATACTTTATTTGCATTTCAGGTGACTGGCATCGTAGGACGAGCGGACGTTCTTGCTTGCATCTTCTTCTTGTTGTCGTTTCTCGCTTATCACGGGTAAGTGCAGCCTCATTGAAAATGACCCTAATCTTCTTCACTCCTTGAACGCTTTCTTTGTAATTACATACGGCGTACCTGCAATTGAGCTAAAAAAAAGAACGCACCGCACCTTATTTTATTTAACCAGGCAAGTTCAGCTTCGATGCCCCCCTTTGCATACACCAACCATACATTCAACGTTACTTCACACAAAGGATCTCCGTGAAATCAGTCCCTCTTTAATACCATTCATCCTTACGATGAATGTTACAAAATTCAGTAAGTGCTTTCGACCCCGCACTTCTTTACACAAACCGCCCTTCGACAATTATTAACCATCACCATCGGTTCGTTACGCCCTCCCTGCATCCTATCATTCCCTGCCGTTCCACTTCAATTACACTGTTCCTTCCCTTCCAACTTATCAAATCCCAAAATAAAATAAATTATTCATCGGTGAATTAATCCGTCGACACTCCAGATCTGAAATTCTACAAGACGTACCGGCGAGTCCTCCCATGCATACGTATGCCCATATCTGCCCAACGAAAAAGCTTAACGATACCCCGTTCCGCCCATTACTCACCGCGCCTCGTTTCCTTTGGTCGTATCCCTACGTTCAAGTTGCGAATAACCTAATAAGGTAGCGTGTCAGAGGCATAATACACCCATAACTCCGTGGAGCTTGCCGGCTGCACATACATACATGCATGCGTACGTACGTGCATACGTCAGCGACGCCGGGCGTCGTTTAGAGGCAGGGCGACGCCAGTCTGACGCCGAAACAGCGGCCCATTCATTCCCATGAGCGCCGGGGCGGTGTGTGGAAATTATAAACTAAACTAATTTACCCGGGCCCAGAAGCAACATGCCACCAGAGGGTACAGCGTGTGCGAGTATGCGTGCACGTACGCTGGCTGCTTGGACGGTTTTGCGAAAATTTTACCAACCACCCCACCGCGCCCCTCGTCCATATCGACCCTTAACCGTGAAAATATAAAGTGCTTACGAGCACGATCCCGCGAACTCACCGCGAGAATCTTTTTATCGCCGGTCTAAGAGGATTTCGGACTTATGCACGGTAAGTGATGTAAGGGCGACCCTGACAGGGCGAACGGGGGACTTCTGGGTGAGCCGGTTGACTTTGCCGGCCGACGTCGTGGGATGTTAAAGAGCTTTTCCGTAGTCATGGTTCATGCCCGATTTTCTTTTATTCGGAGCATGATACGGGGACGTGATAAAAGAAAACTGTTCTTGGGGGAATTTTTAATGGTTGGGGGACAGAAACGGTTTCGTAGTTATTGATTTTAGGAAGAAATGTTCTGTACGGATTATGCTGAATTTAATGGAGGTTATTAGGCAGAGGTGCGTCAGTTTTTTAATTTCTTATACTTTCTTTCTTCCGGTATCGAAGTGACATTGAATTTCTTGAACAGAGTCGGATAAGTTTGTATATTAATACTGCGACTGTCGTCCATCGGAGATTAACAGAGCACATGGGATAGAGCAGTGTTATTTTCGATTTTAGAGCGTGTCAGAAATTTCTGGCGATGTTTAAACGGATATATAAATAGCGACGAACAGAAGCTTCGGAAATCTTTTGCATTCTGTTGCGGCCAGTGATCGGGTGAGAAGTTCGCATGTCTATTCCAATCAATATTCGCGATCACATTATGGAAACGGGACTACCGCCGCGAGAACATAATCCAATGAAAGTAACACCGCTGGCCCAGTTAAATTAATTAGCACGCGAGACGTCCGCGTAATTAAACTTGAACTTTTCGAAATGAGCGAGGCCCTGTTCCCCTTTCGAAAATCGATACGAGCGTTCAGGGCGAGGAGTGAACGCGTGTTTCTCCTTTTTTTTTTCGCCGTCGATCTCGATACCAGAAGAGAAAACTGCATGGGGAAAGCCATGCGACCCGCGCACAGCGCGCCGTATAGGTAACGAATATCAAAAATGACCGTGCTTTTAGGTAATGAATCTCGAATGAATATTAAAAATAGGAGAAAGGGAGAAAGCGCGCGGATAGTAATGAGAGAGAATCCGAAACGTTTGGGAACAAACGTTCATTGTTCGAAATCGGTGACATCCTTCGTCGAATTACAGAAACGCATTCGACTGTTCGCGAACGTCACGAGGCCGCTGAATCCTTGGAGTCTTTAGCTACGCTCGAGTCGCTCCGCTGGCCTTTTTTTCTTGCAGGTTCACGGGGGTAATAAGCTGCTAGCCAAATGCCTGACGGATATGACGCTTGACGTTCCGATGGGATTTTGAGATGCCGTTAATCGGAATAACTTTTTTACACGGATACCTTTTCGTCGGAGAAATTCTACGAAAAGGAACGCGGATGCATCGCAAATTATGTTACGTCTTCCTGTCACGACGTAGAGAGGACAAACATCAAGTTCGGTTTATCAATGCTGCCTCCAATTGTCGTATTTAGTTCAGAACGTATTTCGTATCATTATGCGGCGAGAAGCTGCTTAAACTATTTCAGGAGTGTTACGGATTTCCGTCGGGAAGTTTTGAATTGAAGGCGATGTTTCAAAGAACTTTCGGAAAGAAGGTAAATCTGCCGCTGCGTCGGCCGATTGACAGCCGGATGCCGGATAAAGCGACCGTCTCGAAATCAGAACAATCCATTCTCCCATTTCTATTTCCTTGCGGTTTAGCCTGTCCTTTTAAAGAAGGCACTTCACTTTTCCGTAATTGCCGCCCTTTAAATCCGTCGACGCGAATCGATTCTCTCGCGCGGCAGCTTATGCTCACTTACTCGGAAATTAAGTGGCGGACAATTTATGTTGCCCGGGCATTCCGATTGAACGTTTCGTTCAGTTTCTTCGATTTATCGCATCAACGTTTCGTCACTTTTAAGATATCCAAACTGCTGCACTTTAGATAAATTAGTTTCGCAACCGATTTCCAACTGCGTTATAAACTTCGATTAATTCAGAATTTTAGGACGGAATTAAATTCGATCGCGTTTGCTTTCCATGCGAAAATTTATCGATAATTCGTAGTTTATCGCTTAGTGGCTGTTTCATTGCTTCAATTAATTTGCATTCGACTGGACAATTTGATTTATATGCTACGTACAATCTGGAATACCGTGAAAAATTATTACAGCCGTATCCTTTTCACGAATTTGTTCGCCAAAGTAAAAGCTGAGTTTCGTTTTCGCAGGAAAAAAATGTACCTCGCCTTCGTCTTAATATTTCCATCGAATAGTCCATTAATATTCATGCGCCCGAATGTTCGACGTACCGATGCTCATATCGCAAATGATCGATTATCCGCAACCGATCTTTCAATCGTTCAGACAATTACTCCTCGGCCGCGTGCAGACTACGAAATTGCTAAATCACTCACAATTAGGTACTCTCCCAGCGAACTCCGTAAACAAAGGAGTTTCCATTCGCAGAACGAATAACTGCGATGAATCTATTGTTGGGCACGGAGAACATGCTCCGATAAATCACAGGATCAACGGCCTTGTCGCTTATACCATTATTCCGTTCAGCGTTCGTCCTTTGTCCGCGCGAGTACTTACAATACGCTAAACAGCGCTCTTTTTCGGCCCGGCTTCTTTCTCCGAGGTAATTACCGGTGGATTATCCAATAAGTAATAATTTCTGAGCGTAATCCCACCATCTTCCGGCACGAGCATACGGCCGACGGTTTTTGCCATCGCCCGAGGAACTCGGCACCAAGCCTCGTTACGACAACCTTCCATTAATCTTACTTACGGGGCTTTGATGCAAATTGTAAGAAACTCCGCGCCGCCCTGTTCCGGACGTCCTCGTCGTTTTTACGACTCCGTGGTTCGCGCTTTTGCCTTCTGGATCCGGGGAGACGACCTGTTCCGTGTTAATTCCGTCGAATGAAATTCCGCGCCGCATCGTTTGCCGATGATTGAAAGAACGGCCGCGTCGTGAAAGCGAAATTCGGCCGACCGTAATATTAATTATTTCGAGATGAATACATGTGCGGGGGCAGTTCGATTTTTGTTATTACAATGCGAGCTGAAATTGACTTCGTTGGAATTTATCGAATGTTTAATGGAACATTTTTACAGCGTTTTGAGGAATGACGGTAGTTTGTAGTTTGACTGTATAATATTAGTTCGTACGTAATAGCAATTGTACTGTGCTTTGTCCAGCATAATCGTTGAGTTATTCGAGATGTTAAATGACGTAGCAAAGTGGGAATTTATATTGATTTGTAGGCAAATGAATCGTGCGTTTCAGTGTACCTCGAATCAACGTATTGTTGATACCCTTTACTAGCAATACCCGTGTTTGCAACATTAATTATTAAACTTTACATTGAGGAAGAGATAAATTATTTATGTATTACACAGGGATTTAGTAATTCCTGTTTCGCTATGTGCGAAGTACACATTCCAAACGTTCCTTTATTGTGAAATGCTATAGATTTTTAAGCTTTCAATTGAAACGTAGCTCCAATACGCTCCGGGGAGCAATGCGGACCGATTTAATTATTTATTAAAGCTCAGATAAAACGTAGAAACCGGCAGAATTTTGAAAAACAATTCTGTAGTTCCGAGAAGGGTTTGAAGTTAATATAGATACGAGCACCGCGTAGAAAAAAGAATAATTAGTCTCGAAAGTTCGTGAACGCGTAATTGTTGCCACCGATATGCACGTTATTCCTTTCGCCTCCCCTTTCTCATTGCTCTTTCGTCGCTCCTTGAATGCAGAATTATCTTTTACGTTCCGTCAGAATGTTTCCATGCTTTGCTATTCGACTTTTTCGAAGTTTCCGGGCCGCCGCCGCGTTTCAAAGATATCCTAATTTAATTTCAAGAAGTTCACATAGTTTCGGCCGTACTCTAGCTTTAGCGAGGACGATAAAAAAGCCAGAGAGAGGGAAACGAACGACGAGCTTCTTCGTGCCATTGTTATCGACAATATACCTTTAACCTTCTTTTTCTTCGACTCGAAAGGAAACCCTTCTGTGTTGTCACGTTCAAATAATAAGTTACGAACTTTCTTAATAACAATTCACTCTTACAAGTAGTAAAAGCTGAAACATTCATTTGTTTAGCTGGGGGAATAAGACAGATCTTTTAAAGAATGTATATTTATTGTTAATATTATAGAATTTGTAACAGTCTTGCAAGTATAAGAACGTAGGGACGACATCGGAAGCACTTTTTAGTCGAGATGAAGGTTTCCGAAGTTCACATAATTGTGTGAGGTAAATTATCGTCTTTTCATAGTCATTGTTAATTCATTACCAAGTTTCTCATTATCTCCCGTCCTCAATAATATTGGCACTAGTGAAATATTGACAATAAATATCGAGCCCCTGAAAATCAGTTTCTATCTTCGCTCTCCATCGCACATTGCTCTGACGGTTCCCCTTTATTCGCACAATTTAAATAAACCTACGATATAGTATATCAATATCGAGCAAAGGCTAATACTTGCAGTCTCAAAAACACTTTTTCTCCTTCAGAAACCCCGTACTTAAACATTCAAAGAAATAATGAATCCTACCAATTGCAACTATACGAGAAATAATTGTTCATAATGACAGCAAGGTGTTTGAACAAAATTCAGCGTTTGTTAAATTCAATATAAATTTAAAACAATATACCGTCATCCACTGGCGCTTTCTTAAACCGAGACGTATCGCGAGATTTTCCTGTATATTATATTTCACCTACTTTCCGCGATCGTCCAGTCCAGTACAATAGAATTTAAATATATCGGGCATAGTATGAATACAATTGTTTCCCCCAGTGTTGTGATACAAAAGATGGTCGAAATTTATTATGCGTCATAATGATCCTCGTTAACATTTATTCGGGACGCGATATTAACCCCGTGAGCGGTCTTTTAATTCGAACGTTTTTCAGCGATGATTACATTCAGAACCCGAATCCCGCTCGGTGGTAGGTAAATTTTTAATAGAGGCACGAGAAGTTCGCGGTCTAAAGGCCGCGTCCAAAATCCTTTGAATACAGGCCGCTGTTTGTGCACCTTTTATGCCTCTTCTTTCATTCCCTAGCTTTTGTCGCGGTTAGAATCTTGTTATGATATAGAGGCGTGCCTTTCTGCCGCATCAAGCAGGTTAACAAATGAGAAGCACAAATTCAGCACTGATTTTCTGCCTATAATGTATCAATTTTACGCGCTAGCATTGTTCGAGCGCGAGGTAATCAAATAATGCAATGCAATGATAACAACTGAATGTGAAAGGAACGAATATATATTCGGTCTCATATGAATCGGTAATTTCTTGAATGTATTTATTATGGTATTTATTGAAAGCCTTTTGCGAAAACGGCGTATTTTCCGAAACGACAAGTGATGTAAGGGATACTTGTGTTCTTCCGTTTGTCCTCGACCCCTTCGATATTATTTACAACAGCTATGACAGATTATGAAAATAGTAATGATAAGCGAAGTGGTAAAATAAAATAATACTAATAAGTCAATCTCTAAATATGAATTTATGAATTTTATAACGAAATATTTCGCATGACGAATGTCGTAAAATTCGAGCCACCCGCTTAACAAATTTCGGTCCTACGGGGAATTCGATTGATTCCTGTTGAAGCATATGTATATTTCTATTTCGAATTATTATAATCCATCCCGCAAAGGAACTTTGCAACGCGGGAACAAAGCTTCTACGCGCACTTTGCCGTCTGTATCGCACGGATAACTCAATGAAGCTTTTGCTTCTGCTGGCGAAATATTTATTTCCACGCGAATGTGGAGCAATTTTGTAGCGTGATGCGATTTACTCCGTTGGTGCAGCAGTCAGTTCGAAATACAAATGTGTGCGATCAGACACGCTCGTACGTCTACGATTTAATCATCGACTGATGCACACGTTTCGTGCCATCGATTCACGTTTCCTAATACCAATTATTACGAACCTCATTTTCATTTCACCGTGAAAAAAAGCTTTGAAGGTCTATTGCATAAAAATTACACAATTTTCGTTTGTTCTAAAAGCTCGTAATGTGTGCGCCGTGCGAAATCTTTCCAATCGTTGCAGTCCAATTTTGCCCTGCTTTGAATTATTTACGGGGTTACAGGTTTTTTTTATTCTCTTATAATATGTCGTGTCTCAGTAATTAAAAAATAGAAGAGAAGAGAAGCGACGCAAACTTTGTCGATATATAGGCAATCAATCAATTAGTATATTTTTATTTCTACATTTTCAACGAAGCAATTCGGGATACAATTATGAATGGTGCACGTATGCAGCAGCCCCAACATGTATATTGTTCTCTCCTATCCAAGAGTTGAAACGAATTTTCTTGATGCCTTACTTAATACGACCACATATTACGTTTCTACAACTGCCGTGTTACGTTCAAAGCATTATATGTCTCCCAAAGAATAGCTATCCATTTATCTCAAGAGACTATGTCAACGAAGATAATGCGAGGAATATATCAAGGTGAAAAAAAACTCTGAAACGTGCAACTTCAGTCCGAAATGAAATAAGACAAGTAGTATAAGAATTACGAAATTTACTTCAGACAAACATTTAACGTAAATATAATATTTTACATTTTTTATACTAGCTATTAAGACGGTATACTGGCAGAGAGTCGGAAAGTAATTGATGTGACAGGTCCGGTTAACCATCAGTCTTAAAAGAGCCGGGGTCGTTAAGTTGTTTATCATGCTGCAAACAACATCGCCCATCCCTATAAAATATACAAAATGGTAATTAGCAAGCTGAAGGTTGGTCCACCGTCAACGTAGTTCGGAGGGTACACAAGCATACCCCCGAATATGAATTTTCTTTATTCCACGTGTAGATTGCGTGCTTTCTTGCGCTTGATTAGATATATTAGAAATACGTGGAACAAAAGAATGATTATGTTTCTACCTTTCCACCATAAATTTATGAATTCTGCAAATTCCTCATTACTCTACTAATATACAGATTTCAATGATCTATTTGTCAAGCAAAATTTTCTCAAACAGAAATACAATTTATAAATATGCGTACATTTCGAGACCGCTCATTACTTCTCCAATTCCTCTTGCCCAAAATAAAATAAATCCTTCCATCTACATTGATCTACATTCCACATTATCCACCGCATCCACATATCGTCAAAGGACCGACCGACTTCCATTGTCCAGATCGAGCAACGCGTTAAACAATGCCGGCTCGATAAACGAACTTTACGCTCAGCGGAATTAAATGAAATTTTTTCGCGCTTCTTGTTCCAGGCAGCAGACGGCTTACGTGTGGAGCAGCGTGTGCCTGGGGGCTTTGTCGATGCTCGCCAAGGAAACAGGCATTACTGTTTTGCCTCTAAACCTTCTTTACGACCTCTGTCGCTCCTGGCATTCAATCAAGAGGTAAGCGTTTAAGGCGCCCGTTTCTGGAGCAGTTTGGAGACGCGACACGTAGCGCTCGCCAATAAATCCTAAAATAAGAAGTAACACTGTCGCTCGTACTTCGCTCGATTTTATGCGACCTTGCATGCTCGCCTCAACCCCCGACGATTTCCTTCATAACGAGAACTTCGCGGTGGTAAATTCTACGCGGCCGGTAGGCTAATACGGAGCAGCTTTGATTCAGGTGGGGAGGCTTAGTTAGTAGTAGAGGACGTATTAAAGTCGGACGAACGGCGAAACGAGAGCGTTACTGTGACAAGTATTAGCTTGGCGCAGTGCGATGCTATATGTGCATTGGCTGGAAAAATGGGCGTTACGTGGAATAAAAGTAGTAAATATGATGGACGAAATACATGTTATATTTTTTTTTATACTGTACACACTTGCAACCTTAATTTCTTGGCACCGCCTGCTTTCTTTAGCAGGTACTTATAACAGCGAAAATAGCTGCACGATATTAAGGAACAACCAGCAGGTTATGAAGCTAATAATATTCGGTGTTCACCGAAATTTCATTTCCCCGGCCATGGTATTATTACGTTCTCGATCCATTCAGTAGTGTTCCACTTTCGAGCTCCATGGCCAGTTCCGTGAAATTACGTTTGTTCACGAAACATTCCGAAAAAGAGTGAATACGTACGTCACGTGACATTTATCTACGCGTCCCGGCTCAAACACATAGACAGCAAACTGTACATCGAAGTTCATTTATTTGAACCTCCATTACGTAGTTTCTTCCGGGCATTAAAAACAATCAGCGCCATTATTTCCGCGAACAACGACGGCAAACAACGTGTATTCGAGCGACGATCGTAAAGTGTCTCCATTCACCGGCGGCTGGGTGGGTGGGGCTATTAAAATTGACGAGAAATTTGGCGAAACGAGCACGAGAAATTACTCGCCCCGATTCTGTTGCGACAGCGCGAATAAAATTGCGCTTAAAAGTGAAATATAAAATCGGGCCCGGCCATATGCAGCGTGAAACGTGAAATACGAATACCGTTGGTCGCTCCTTTGCATACGCGCGGAAAATAGGATTTGCGCGCGGAAGATTTGCGTTAATGGGGGTGGGTTTCGGCTATCAGCTTTAGACAAAGACGATCCGATGCTCGGCCGTAAAACAGCGAAATCGGATTATCTGTTTACACCGGGCTGTGCGGGACAGGCGTATTTGAATAGCAATGCACGAAGTAACATGAATCGGAGACAGCGAATTCACGAACGTTACCTGGCTTTCAAGCAGGGATGGTACAATTATTCGGGTTTTTAAAATATGACGCGAAGGGGCGAGAATAGACTGGGATATTGAGGCTAGGTTAATTCTTATTAGCACTTCGATATTCATAAGTTTTGCTCTTTTTTTTATCTAGGACAAGGAAACTCACTTGGGGCTCGTCTCCCTTTTATGTTCCAGGTCTATTTTCGAAGCAAGGTGGAACGACGACTCGAGACACTTTTCTCGTCGCGCCGCAGCGTTGCTGGTCTCGGTGAGTTCTACAGATGTACAAAATATCGACGACACTCGGCAGAGTTAAGCGTAGGTTCAACGCGCGACAGGTGACGCGTCCCTCTCGTGGTCCCTTTTCAATAAACATTTGACAGCGACTTATACGACAATTGTACACGCGCATTAAGTTTTTAACATCTGGATCAAGTGCATCATGTATAAACTCTAACACCTTCACCTTCGCGTGCATAAAGACGAAAGAGCAGCAGCCGCGACAACGCCTTCAGTTCCAGCCTAATTCAATTACCCCCGCGTTCGAATTTAATTCCGTAATCGTAATCAGTCACCTGGCCTGTCCGCTGACAATAAGAGAAACTACCGTCCCATTGCGAAACCACGAAGGGGACGTGGGCACAGTCGGATCCTCTTAACGTGTCGCAAGCGGTCAGTCGTGCGTGCAGAAGCCCCGCATGATTTTCCGTCGGACCGGGGGACGCGCGTGTTTTACCCAATGCCTGTGCCGCTATCGCATTACCGGCGATGTCTACACTCGTGTCAGTCGGAGACGAATGGAGCGGTCGAGGAAAGTCGACGGTACCCGTTTATCCGTTTATACTGGCCGGAGCACGATCGTTTCCTCGAGACGTTGCCCAGAAAATTTCCGCCCCCCGCCGGACGGGACGATAATGAAATTGAAATGGGACCCAGCGTGGAATCGATACCGCGAGCGTCGGCTTTTCCCGGGGAATTTGTTCGCACGTTTACACAGAACCATCGTAGGGGTCGTTCGCAAGGGTTGTGCAACCGCGATTGCAATCCCGGCGGGGAACACGCACGTGGAATATAATGCGAACGTATGGTTGCGTTCGAGCAAGCGTTTGAAAATTCGCAGAAGTTCCATCGTTATGCCCGATCGAGAATGGGGTACACTTGTTTTCGCAGCTCGCGTGCCGCGTATCGTTTCTGGAAGCCCGATGATTCTCGTGTTCTGTAATTATTCGAACGTGATTGGGAATTTAAGGATAAACGAATCTAAGGGTGGCATTATCGCGCCGCTCTCGAGATTGGAGAATTTTCTGATTACGTCGATTTTTTGTTTCCCTTCGCGATGATATGGAGTTCGAGTGGGGGAAACGAGAGGCGCACCTCGTGAAGCGTAATAAGAGAGTTTTGCACGGAAGTCAGTGGAGTGAATGTGGAAATCTATATTCTTCTGGTTAAAGTAGAATCCTTTTTGAAATAATCCGTACAAGCGTAAGTACCTATGTGAGAAGACATACTATTATCTCAATCCGTGATAAGAAGATTGCAGCATTGCATTGATACCAATGGCAAACACTTTGAACACCTTCTGTAAATGCAACTTTACTTCGCCTGTTTTTGTCATAAATCACCTTTGCGGAACTTCAAAGATCTTAATATTGCACCTCGTTGAATTCGTCTCAATAAAAAAAACAAAGATAACCTTCACATCTCTGAAGCGACTCAACGTAGGAACAAAAGATTCATGCCATATTATAGCCCCTGTTGTCCCATGCATCTTTTGCTTCGAAAACTTTTCTGCTACTATCATACTTTCGGAGTTATCGTAGGTGGCAGTAGTTAGTGGCTCACTCTGTATACTCCGCCTGACTATGCACCGACCGTAACTACTGGCGGCATGGCTAGATATTCGACCAAGCTCGTTGTAATCTTACATGTTTGTACGTTCCATTCGCGCGCCCTTACTATTTTAAACCATTCTAGCTATTTTAATCTCGCGAAGCATCTCACGCCAATAATAATAATTAGTACAATTCATTACACAATTGACAACTTATTACTCGAGAAATTAATACTCTCGTGCGGTAACTTGCGACGCGAGCACGTGGTTCGAACTATTATGAAAATATGCTTAAGAACTAACATTGTTTTCTATTATGTTTAACAAATCTAGCCCGTACTATTTAGCCCTATTAACCCTTTGCTCCAGTGTTACAGTCAAATGATACTCCATGCTCGCTCCATGCTCATCAATAGTTTGCATGTTCTTACCTGCAACCGTTAAAACTTTTTGCACAAGACAATAACCATAAAGTACAGGCACCGCGAATGACCAAGTGACAGGGCAGAACACGTGAATTGTGCGTAAAAACTTACAATTGCCTGAACAGGCGATCGTGACCGTCAAGGAGATTCGAAACTCTGCCTCGTAGCATTTGCAAACGGCCTCAGATTCGCGTCGTTAATTCTTAACGACCGATATCATTCGTTTTTATCGTTTGGTCACAGCCGACCTCTGATGTTTGCAGCATCTCATAGCTTAAGTAAGTTTAACGATCGTTAACGTAGATACACTCACGGCCGAGAGTTTCCTTTTACGATCGCGCAAGAGATAGACTACGTTCTCTCGAATTGTGTCGACCGACCTACAGTAACTGCTTACGCTATTACATCGCGACATAAAGTGTGCCTGCTTATAAAAGATGAAATAGGAGACAGACGGAGAGTAACTGCGGATACGACGGTTCGGTGCTTTTGTATGTTTCAAGACAGCGCTTGATGGTCCATAAAGGAATTCCTGAAATAATAGCTGTATCGCCGTATGTATTAATACCCGAAAGGGAAATAATCGACTCCTCGTCGTTTTTCAATAAATTATCACGGAGCAGCTTTATAAAAGAGTACGGCAAGGTCGGGTTAAGTACAATCTTGTCAGTTTTTGTGAATACTTGCGAATTTAAAATTGCAGTACGATTACAGAACAGGTACATAAAGTTACTGAGAAACTTCGACCAACAAATAAAATGCGTATGTACATATATACAATTGCGTGCATGGAATAAAATACACAGTTGTCGAAGCCAATTTCGAACGTAAAATTCATTAGAATCTAAGAATTAAGAAAAAACATTCCCAAAGCTCTGAAAAAATTGCCCCGCAAGACGACGTTAAAAACACGTGTACCCTCTTAAGTTTTCGTTCTGGAAAGATGTGCTATAGTGTAAACCGTGGACAATTTAACGAATACAAGCGCCAGCACAAAATTTTCCACGAATTATCCGATCATCGCGTTGTTCATTTTGTTCGTTCATTTCATAGAGTACAAGTGCCGGTGTCAATCGCGTGACAGCAGCGTCTCGTTCTCTGCACCGTGCCGAATTAATTCAAACGATATTTCCGCGAGGATCGTCGTTAAAGGTATGCAAAGTACAGTCGCACAAGTCTCAACTGCTCTTTCAACGTTACTTTAGCTACTCCGGATCCTTCGCGACTGAAGGATGACTCTACGACTTCCGGTGGAGAACGTTACCGTAACTGTAACTTCGTCAATTAACACTGCCAAAGTGTGTCGTGGAAGTAATAAATTGTTTCTAATTAAGATAACGCGACAAGTGAATGACGGATCGCGCGTTACAAATTTTACAGTCCGCGAGGGCAAACTTGATTGGCAAGACATTCATTTAATTAACGAACAGATCCATGGTGAATTTTAACGGAAAAGTATTGTCGTTTATAAAATAGAACTGCGCCTTCGCGTTTATTTTATATCGCGCTGCCATTATTATCATCTTCGCGAGGTCGACGGACCAGTCGGGGGAGACATTTCGGTGATTACTTTTGTACATGTACCTCTGCTTCAACCGATAAATATTGCGACAGCGAACGGGTATGAAATGTATCTGAGAAACGTGTGTAACATGTTCTCCGAATCTATTCGCTGATAATATGCCGCTGTCGCCGTTCGTGTTTCTCAAAATTAAATAATACAACCCCACCAATCTGCCCGGTACGAAAATACGCAGCAATCCACGATTTCCGCAAAGGAACACACATTTCTTCCCAACATCTACAGCCAGATTATAACACCACCCCGGGCTTTTTCCTGCAAAGACTAACAAGAGGGAATTCCTACGGGTAAACGGTTCAGCGATGTTCCACGCGCATCGGATATTTACCGAAATTGAATTTCTGCTTCGTTCCCGATGCTCGTGGCACGGGTCAGCGAGCCCTGTGGCGACATAACACAATATTTCTCGTTGTCGAAGGGCGAGGGCTTCGTGCACGGTGGATGATCACGGGACGAGAACAGTTCGACGTGTAGACGCCGGGTCGAGACGTGTATCGATTGCGTCCATGCGCCTCGACGGTCGTAGATCGAAAGGAGGAATATGAATACCTTTGTCTGCATTGGCAGACATTGTTCGGCCCTGGAACTCTTCTAAAACCCACTCGTCCTCCGTCTGTCGAGGAACGCAACGGACATGAAGGGATCGTACCGAAGACAGGAGGAGAAAGGGTGTAGAGCTCCGGGGTGAGGTGGGACAGTAAGGCGTGCAGAGTGGTTTCTCTATTGGAGGGATGAGTCGGTGTATTGGGTTAGCGAACTGGCACCGGACGTGACGGAAATGCGACCAAGGACCGTCGTGTAATCTTGCTGCGTAAACGCGACGACGAGGTGACTCGTTCGAGAACATTGGCATGCGACCCGAATGTTACGAACTTTTCGACGACCTACATGTTGCGAGGCGAGGGATTGTATTTTAATACGGTCTACGGAAGGCGACACGGCGATTCTTGGATTCGATTGATTTCGGTGCTCTTTTGCCGGTGGAAACTTGGCGAGGAAAGTGTGTGTGTGTGTGTGTATGCGAGAAACACTTCAGAGAGCATCGATGTTTATTGCTTTCTGAATACACGATTTTATACGGCATTCGAAGGCAGCAACTGGAATTTAAATATATAACAAATTCAATCCTATTGCTTGCAGAATATTTTGTATAAATATTTCGATGAATAGGGAAGTGGGTAGGGGCTTTGTTATATGCGACACAGATTACATTGCAAGTTATGCAACTATTATTGCAATAAATACAAGTTCAATACGGCACTCAAGATAAAGTTAATGGTCACGCTTGGAATGATGCCAGCACGCTGACTATTATGCTCTTGTCCAAGAAAGCCTATCAATTTCCACTTTCTACTAAAGTTTCCTCGACAATTTCTTGCGCCAAAGGTGGGCCATTAGAGAAGCAAATTTTATTAAGGGCAATTAACGTAGAAAGCCCTCTTTGTTGCAGCACATTCGAGGTCTTTATAACGATTTCGTTCCATTTAAAGAGGCAGGATTTTTCAGTTCTGCTTGTTGTTTTCTCACCTCTCTCTTCTTTTCATTTAAGAGCCATGTAATATATATATTATACTCTTATCGCAGCGAGGCCTCGATGTCTTTCAAAAGCATCATTTCCCGACCGACGATTTCAATGCAATAAAATTAAAATAGACAGTGAAGGAATACAGAACATTCGTTTCATTAAGATAATTGTTCATACTTTTTATTTACTCTGCGCATCGAATTGAATGAAATGAAACAGAAATATAAGGGCGCACTTGATTAACCCATATTCCTCGCACAGTTCGACAGTAATTTACATTATTTGACCGCGCATCGAATTCTACTTACACCCACCTCACAGTGATGTTTGCGAATTGCGTATTCGATCCACGAGATCATACGGAAAGGGTTAAATATGTTAGCATATCGAAATAAAGACGGAATAAGAGTACAACCAAGTCGGTCAGTATATCGGCGCGTGAGATTTTTAGCTTGCGGCCACCTTTCTTGTTTCCCGTTTTCCAAGCTAACTAATGAAAGCTTCCAATGCCTCTAGTAGTGTAGCGAGCCATTGAGCCGCGAGTCGAGATGCTTCTGCAGAAGGGGCTAGTAAGAGGCTCTCCCGCAATCTGGATTCCCTTTTGTTTCACTCTCATTCATCTTTTAAGCCGTGTAAACGGCAGATAGAAAATTTGGGTTGTAGGACGGGGTGAATGTCAGAGAAAGAGTACGCGGAAAATTCAAGCGGGGAAAAGTCAATCCTGCAGGGGAAAATATAAAATGAGTAAACGGAACATTGTATTCTTATTCAAGCATGGAATTAGTAACAATATATGTATAGTACAATTTCAGCATTTAGTCAACGATTGATATATTATTCTGTTAGATATTTGTGCAATTTAATACATACTATGCCTAGAAGTTTTATAATCTCAAAAATTAGCGCAATTTAGGTATCGAAGATTAAAGTGCTCTGGTTTTATTTAACCTTCGCATTTACATGTACGTCTGTCAAACAAGTGCACTCTTATTATCAAAGTTGCATTGCTGCATTGTATAAGTCCTTTTTTTTAAATACCGTCCAAGCATCGAAATTTCTCGCCCAATAACACGAGCAGAAGACCGTTACAAAAATTGTCGCAATATTTTGAAAAAATAGCCTCGTCCTCGATAATAGTATATTAATATCCTCGCAGCAGCTCGTTCAAACGACGCTCTCGATTTCCCACAATTTGAATTCAAAATTGTTTCACGAAAAATAAACATACGCGAGTGAGTAAACAGCTGTGCAAACATCGCCCGTATTTTTAATGGAAGCAACGTAACGCGTTGGCGTGAAATCACGTTTGACCGGCGATAAGAATTTTCGCGTAGACACACATTGCCGGTGGCAATTAAAGGGTTTCGGGTTGTTAAAGGATTGCTCTCATTTGCAGTTTGGCGTGCTGCTGGTGGTACGACTAGCCCTCCTTCACGGCGCTCTACCGAAGTTCTCGCCGCAGGATAATCCGGCAGCTTTTCATCCCTGTTTCCACGTCAGGTGAGTGTCTGTATAAGTCCTTTATGTTACACGAGTCGTAACAAGGAATCCTATTACAATGTTTCAAAACTCATGGCGGCTGCGGACATGGGGAAACCGTATATGCTTGACGTCTACCTCCGGAAGCAGCAAATGGTATCGTGTAAACACGCTATCAAAATGGGAAACTACTTTGTCTTCAGCCCAATTATTTTATAGATCGATTATGCGTACTCGAAATATGCTTCGTGTATACATGTTATCAGAAGCACCAATTATGTACTTTGTTTCTACCTAGCATATTGTTAAAGAATAGTTCATCTCTCATTCAACATACACGCGCATCATGTACGATAATCGAAGGAGTTTTGGACAGATGATCAAATGATTCTGTAGTCGTGTATCTGTCAAAAAGTTGTTCTGTTGATTAAACTGTGCTCTCACGACCGTAGTATGTACAAGAATGCCTTTCCTTGATAAAAGCGTTGGTCGTGAGGACGTCTACGTCACCATGTCCTTTTTTGACCATTTTATGCTTCGCCCTAAGGTAAAGCTATGGTACACAAAGATATTGTGCATAGACGAAATGCACATGACCTGCATCGGCCGTTCATGTTTCTTCCATTCTTCCAATATTCTAACAATTACGCTGCTTCGATTACTAACGCTTTACATCTCTATTAAATGATTATTCAACGACTTTCGTGTTCTTAATCTGTCCAACGTATGCCATCCGAATGGTACCAAAATACATCGGTAGTTCAAGTGTTAAAGACTCTTTACTACTTCGTCATTTCCAAAGCTTCTTAACTCCACTGTTCGAAAGCTCCGCCTGTACATCTCGCCATCTATCGCGGCCAACAATACCTGCATTTTCCATCTATACGTTGCCCTGAGAAAATCGCAAGAATTGCTCGGCAGTCCCGATCGACGAAATAGTTATTCCCCAGGTCGGGCAAACACTGCACCGCCCCGAACCCCGTTTCCTGCAGGATATCCTTCGTGCGCCGTGGATATTTCTCTGTTTCCCGCCTTGTGGGCAGAGGTCATCGTTTATATTGCGCCGCTGCTTTCAGGCTGACCCGAATCTACGATAGTGCTCGAGTTAAAACGCCCGGCTCTTCCCCCTTTCGGCCGTGCTGCCAGCGATATCTCTAACTTCCGAATCCATCGTCGGCGAGCAGTCTCTCGATTCGTGCCCCGGTTAAAGCTACCGACTCGTCTTCAACTTTCCCACTTTCTCGCCCCCTCGCCTCCCGTAGTAACGGGTGTAACGAGGATCGAGGAAAGGATGGAAGGTAAGTCGGTGGCTGGTTACCTCGTCGAAGGTCGTGGAACTTTTCGAATTTCGCGGACGAGTCCCGGAAGCGCGGGGTCAGCTTTGAGCGGAGTGGAATAAAAGGACACCGCTTCGATTCGCGTCAATCATTTCGTAGCATCGTTAGAGGCTTGCACAAATTTACCTCGACCCGATTTGCCCTCAACAATTTTGTCACGTCGGTCGTCGTATGTTTTTTTTCGGCGTTTACGACTCGTTCCATTCTATCGCTGCACTTTTAACCCTGATATCTCGAAACCAGTCTGAAGAAAGAAAGAGGTTCCGAGGTAGCCAGAGATAATTCTCGCTGTATGTTCATTTTCGTCTAATAGTTTGAATGGTTGGTCGCAACATTCCCTCCACGATTGCACATCGGGTGCAAATGCACGTGGTTACGAAACGCTGCACCGGTGCAACAGCGTCGCCGTAGCGGTGCGTCAAATTCTGAGCCGTGCTCGAAAACCTGCCCCCGTGTCGCGAACCTCCGGAAACGTCACAGAACCGAACGCTTCCCATCGGATATTACCACGACGCGGCGGCCTGACACTAAATTATTCTATCTAAGCGGGCAACACACCGCGAAAGCAGCAGAAAGAAAAGGGACGGGTCGTCGGATGTTCGCCGAAAAATTCCGAAATATACGACTCGATTTTACGGTCCGCCGGTCATGTCCGGCGAATCCGATTTCGCTATCTCCCCAAAGACTGGCGATATCGACTGGACGGGGGTGTAGCCATCGCGTCCCGAGAAAGGAATATGTCCCGGTGGTTTACGTGGCCGGGAAAATAGAACCGGCCCCGATGTAACGCTCCATTTCGATATCTCGATATGACGGGGTATACTTCCTTCGGGCTTGAACCGTGTTCGAACGCGTTACGCTGAAGCGTCCGTTCCTACTTCCGTCGTCCTGTCGACGGAAGAATTATTGCATTATTCGGGGAAGGGGAACGTGGCCTGTCCGTTTTCGATTTCGTGTCCTCGTTTTTATTCGGTTCTCATCTTCTTTTTTTTTCGTTTCTCCCTTTTTTTTTGGACGATCGCGTATCGGGGGCACGATAACGAATGACCATTCGTTCCGATAACGCGATCCCGGAGTTGATACGCAGATTGCCGTTTTTGCTCGCCTTTCTGACGGCGGCGTTATAAATAGGCGTTGATGTTGGCTGGTAATAAATATCGTGTGTCGGCCGTCCCGGTTAACGCTGGCAGTTGATACGTTTTCAGTGTGTTCCGGGGATCGAAACCGGAGATACGTTTCATGAAGCGAATGTTGAAATTCGGAGTGTATGCTGCTTGGTCTAATGGTTTCGGCGAGAACTCTGGGTAAATGATTCTTTTTTTTTTTGGAGGATGGTCGTATCCGGGACACGATAACGGTAACATTTGTGGTAGCAAGCGTTTGAGTGCAAGTTACGATCATCTGTCATTGCAAACTTTGTTGTACTCGGAATAATATATAATTATAGGCATAACTATAAGTTTCTATAGATACATTTTTGGAAGTGCCGTTTTGCAATGGTCCGATATGCACTATTTTTGTTCAACTGTTCAACTGTTTTGTTCGATACTTTCTTCTACTTCCGTTGTTCTTCGAATTTAATAGAATATTTTCATCGTCGTCGCATTGGAGGGTGGTCACCATCCCCCAGACCCGAATATCGACCGAGTAAAAGATCTGCGCGGAACGCTTTTAACTCATTTACATTTATGTCACGTTTCGACAAAAATTGAACACCGTCTGTTATGTACTCATGAAGTATTACATCTTTCTGGAACATTGTACTATAATGCGTCAGTGTTTCCTCGCAAATACGAACAAAGACGTTTCGTGCTGTGCGATCGATCAAGCTCAACGCAAAATATTAAAAATAATAAAGAGAAAAAAAAACATTCCTTAAAAGAAAAGCATGCGTCAATTCGTGTTCGCAAACGGCGAAATTGGAAACAATTCAATCGGCCGCGAATAAAACTATCAATCCGTTTCGCCAACCCCACCGATCCACGTTACACTCCCACGCAATCCCTTCGAACGAATCCTCGAGGCTCGCCGCCCGTTAAACAGATAGATCCTCCTCACTCGTCGAAGCGAGAAGCTAAATGCCGGGACCGAAGGGTCCGCTTATTGTTAGCAGAAGTACAGCCGGAGGAAACGCTCGATAATTTTTGCATATTGAAATATTGTTTTGTTCTTTCCGTTCTGCCCCGTAGTATCGGGCGTATCGGAAAGGTCGCTGTTCCTCCGTTCCCTCGACCTCCGATCTCGTATTTATTCTCTATCCCCTCACCCCTTGCACCGCGCACCAGACTTCTACTTCTTCTTCGCCGTGCTTTCCTCCTTTCCGCCGTAGCCAACCGAGCGGACCGACAGGGGTTGTCTCCCCTTTCTATCCTGCGAACACCCTCCCGTGCAACGTGGCCGGGGGAGATATTATGCGAAATACTTTCTGCTCGGCTTCGAGAAACCGGCCGGGAATACTTTATGAGATGTATAATTTGGCCGGATGTACCGTCGTCTCGCGGAATTTACGATCGTTGGAGCCTACCAAGGCGGGCCAACCTTCGAGCACGCGTGTTGCGCGTTTATTTTTTTTTTTTTCTTCTTTATATCTTTCTTCTTTCGCGTGTATGCTCAAGCAGATCCGGATTCGCCGCGCTATCAAGTTTTCTGCACGAGAATTCCGTGGACCGGCTGGCCTCCTACGTACGGTACACGCGGCACAAGGCAGACGAACACGTGCCCCGGAGATGACGGTGCGAGGCGTGGAAATTCGTCCGCGATATTTCGTTTCTCGCCGCGGTTCGTTCATATTGCGCTACCTGGAATGATTTGTGAAATTACTCCAAGAGGGGGGTGGGGACAAATCGATGGGGCCGGGTCTGTTAGTTTTTACGGCAAACGTGGCCTATTTCTCTCGAGGGTGAAGGCTTTGCGGTTTTCCATGAATTGTACACCCGTTACTTTCGTTCGTTTTTATCGAATTCGACAGCGCGTATGTTTTTCTGACGTGCGATTAATCGACTGGAGTTTTACAGTAAATTGTAATAACAGGAATGGCGGTGGTAATAATGCCGAGAATTAATATTTCCCGGACCGCGTTGTCGTTCGCTTGTCCAGTGAAAGTAATATGTCTGTTCTGCGTCTTTTATTGGGCAGCGTTATGCAGAATTCTTTCGCGGGATTCATATTAAACGGAGAATTCGTATTATTGTTATAGGCGTTCGACGCACCATTACGAATAACTCGTTGTCAATTTTTGTACAGATTGAGAATTACTCGTCGCTGCGAAGATATCTCGCGTCCGTCACTATTTCACGTCGCGGAAAATGTCGACAGATGCGTGAAAATAGATTGGCAAAAGGGTTGGACAGCGAGTATCGCGGTTTAGAGGACGAGGATGGTTCAAGGCTGAGCGATGGTGTCGAGCAATGTGAACTTTGTCACCGTCGCTCACTTTCGGAGAATGCCGCAATTATGGCTTTATTGCGGCATGCACGAAAGTACAATTTCAGGCAAAGCTGGTTCAGCTATGCTCAACGTTATTTTCGCTCGGATCGTAAACGACAGGTTCGACAAGAATGCCCCCGCGAAAAAGGGGAAAACGCTGACGAAATTGAGCACGATATTTGTCAAAGATATTGCAATTTTGAACGCATAATGCATTGCCCTCTTTTCATTGAATAATCCATGATGCAAAGTACTGAAGAACTTGACGTGAAAGTTTTACCTAGTGCAATAATATGCTTCTGCGAAATTTCGTTTTACGTTACGTCTTTCGTACCATTAAATTATCCAACGTTTAAAGCACTGGACGAATTCATCTTGTTCTCTTTATGGTAGTAGTAATGATAACATAAAACTTCTACCACGGGCATATTTTCAGGAACTTCAACGTTCTCCCTTCCATTTTATCTTCCGAATATGTAATCTCAAGTGCCACTCAAATAGCGTACTCTCTTTTACGAAAGCCCGATAATCTTCAATACATTCTGGTTCGGGTTTGTAAAAAGATCCATGCAAATCATTCGGATGGTTACAGCAATTCATTTCGCGTTGCTCAGTGTTTATGTTAAACTCGTCGTAAAAAAATGCGGTTCCACGTTTATGGAAGTCAATTATTGTTTCAGCCGTGAAGTAAGTGCACATTGAACCATTTTCATGGCTAAAAGCTTAACGCATAAAATTCAGTTCCCGGTTAATTATCCTTCGCTTTGTCACGGGCACGGTTTCACTTCACACGATTTCCACTTATCTTTACTATCCACTTTGAAAAAGCATCGTAATAGCAGCGAAATATTCCTCCTAAAATCGCACTATCCGTCATGAATATCCAATGGGGAATCGGATAACACGTAGAACAGGCTTCGACGACGATCGATATCAAGTCGCCGCGAGACGTAAAGGGCAGACTGGAGGGTTGAAGAACAGCCGAGGAGTCGCGGGTGCAAGTCTGATTCGACGGTCAGAGTGGTTGAAAAGGTGCGTCACATTCGCGTGGCGTATTCGGGACCCAGTAATTAATTCTCCGCGGAATTCAGTCTATCAAACGCAACTCGCCGCTGTAAACGCGCGCCGATTCTGGCACAATTGTACGCGGTTACGCGAGAGTTCGCGGAAATTTGGATCGCTTAAAATATTAATTGTTGGCGCCTGTGCAACCGGGAGTCGGTCGAACGCGTATCGCGAGCTGTCTCGCGGATGGAACAATGCCGTTGTGAATTTTCGGGAAACATTCCCCACCGGTTTTTACTGGGTGAGCGTTGTCGCTGAATAGCATTATCCGAAGAAAAATAAACGGGCCGGCAATTGAATTTTGTTTTCAACCGAATCGCCGATATAGAGTATAGAGGAACGCGAATGCGAAAGCGTCCCGATCGAACGTGAATTTATGAAGCACTCGCCGCCGAGAGGATGGAAATGTTATTAATTCCTTCTGGAGCAATTGTTCTGCTGGTGAATGCATTAATTAGCTCACTGCAAATCCGATTTTTTACTTACTGAAATCGGCTACTGCAGTGTCGTTCGGCAAGCTTGCTTTATTGAGCAACGATGTAAATAGTTAGGTGATAACTACATATGCATTAACAGTCGTATCGGAAAGTATATATTATTATTGTAATGTATATGTACATGTTTCAATGTATTCTTTATAGAACAAGTACATACGAAAGTAAGTTACAAAAATGTACATACATCGTTGTTATTAAACATACAGTGTCTTCATTCGCACGTAAATTCCAATCGTTAACTTGCTTTCCGAGGCGACTGTATGTATACATCATAAAATTAACGAGGTAATCAAGCATGTCTTTTTAACGAAGAGGACTATTCGCTCACTGCTCAAGAAATGGGTTCTTTTATTCAGCGAACCGATTGAAATCCATCGTTGTAGCAAGCTGGCTGTTCCTGGTTGGATAATTCGACGAGGCGTTAAATACGCGGATCCAGTGTCGCGAGGGCCGAAGAACAATTAATTTCCACTGCTGCTCGAGCTCTCCGCTGAAAAGGTTCGCGAGACCCGTTTCACCATTGCCACTCGAACTTTCGCCGTAGTCCATTTATCTGTTTAACGTGTCAGTCTTTATCTCCCTAAATGCGACTTCCTCCCTTCGTTCGGGGAAATCTCTCGACCAGCTGGTATCGCGTTAACGAGTATTGCGGCGTGCATTAAGTCCGCGAGATTAGAACGATTTTCGAAGTTCAGATGTAGGACAGCGTGCCTCGGAGACAGAGTAGCTGGTTGAATTGCTGCTGGTCCATGCAGTTGAGCGTGCATTACAAAATATATGGTAACGTATTTATAAATGTAGAAAACTGCAGTGGATTTCCTTTTAATGTTTAGCGAGGGATATGGGTTGATTAAAGTCCGCCATGAACAGTCAGAAAATAAGAATAAGAATATAAAATGAATCGTTAAGCGTTAATAAAATTCAGTCTGACAACGTGCTTTCATGATAAATGGTTTTATAGAAACGGTTCACTATAAAAGACGGATCAGTATACTTATTCCATTGGGTCTGCGAGTTTACTACTGCAAAACAACACTGTTTGCTGCTATGCACAACGCGAGGGCAATAAATTTTCGAAGGAAATCCATTTAGTTGCCAAACCAAAATGCAGTATACGTTCATAAGGAATATTCCATAAAACTGTATTTTAGAGGAAACGCCAACCGACCCGATAAACGTTGACCCGTTAACACTTTCCGCTGGCTCTTTGTTAATAAACGTTCAAGATCTTTATCATGGGCGGTGAACTAACTCTTACGGTATTGATTTATCGTAAGGGCAGCGTCCATTCCCGAGCAACTAGCAACCAGCGATCAATGAAATCGTTACGACTACCCACGATCGTTGGACGTAAATTTTTCCGGCGGATGGATAAATTTCGTTCGATACAACAACAAAAATTTATTCGTCGTAAAAGCTTTTATGACGGGAATAAAAGTTCCCTGTGAACAAATTCTTGCCAGTGAGAAACGTCCTGGCTTTATTTTTCTACCATTTTTTATTCCTCTCGCCATACACGTGTGTATACATGCATGTAAATGCATATTTCTCCATCCCTTTTTTCTCTGCAGTGTCTATCTTTCTCGTTTAGCCTACTGTGATGTATTTTGCAAGGGTAGAAGCTATGACCGAGACGATAAACAATTTGAAGCAGCTCGTACTCGGTTGCACGGCCGTACCGTAATCTCTGAAATTTAGAATGGCTGTTGTGTATACGTACACAGCAGCTGGGTCGCTAAAGTTTGCTCCGACCCGATTTTTTAAACAGTCGCGAATTTAAACGGCGTCGCGGAAACTAAAAAAAGAATCTATGGAAATTCAGCGAAGGATTAAGCAACAGCGATTATGGTGATCTTGCGTTTTGTTATGTAGTCAGTATGGTGTCACAAATAAGTTTCTCGCAGACAAATTTTTTTACAGGATATCGTACGAACATGCAATTTCACTTTTGTAGCACTTGCGTATTGGTGCACGTTCATGTATAATGCATTGATACATGCAATTTTATACGGCACTGCCAAAGAGAAATACGGCTAATTAAAATAAGACGGAGCAGTAGTTTAATAATTAAAATACTGCGTGCACCCAATAACGTGTATTGCATGCAATAAAAATTAGACTGCGACATAAATATAAAGTTGCATTTAATCAGTTGCATTTGTTGCAAAATCCATTTTACCATACTGACCACGTGTAACATAAAATACCATACAGTTGAATTTATTCAATAACGTGCTACGAATATACTAATATACTAATGCACATGTTCCAACCCTTCGAATGCATGCAACGTCTCCCCGACTGCAGGCTTTTGTCTGAAACGATACGCTCCGAAATTATTCCGCTGCAAGCAGGAGCCCAACGGTATGTGTACGCGTATACCGTATCAGATATTCAGAGACTCAATTCAAAGGCTATAGAGGCGCGTTCAAAAGTCGGCAAAGGCAAGTGGTTCGAGGTAACGGCGAGAGCTCGAAACACAACGACCACGGGAGAATCAAAACTCGCCGAGTGCTCTCCTGGAAAATATCTTCTGGCGTTGATTTAAGCATCAGCGCCGAATTTACGATTTAAACGGCACTTTTATACGGGTGTATTCAGAGAGCGCAAGTTCGAGCACGAATTCATAGATGCTCCTTTCTTTCGCGAACGCTTTCTCATGGCTGGCTCGTGCGATTTATGCGCCCGTTTGAGTGTCTGGCCGCTTTGGCGCGCGGAATTTCGTCCGGGAACAACTCGAGTCGAGAGATTCACGCCCACGATTGCGAGTAAAGATACTTGAACTGCACATAATAATTGCTGCCAATCGTAAGCTCTTCTCCTCTCGAGGCGCAAATGACGCGCTCTTCTTTATCGTGAAAATTGTACGACCCATATTTCTGAAATTTTAATATTCCCCATACATCCGAATTATTTTCCAAGTTACCCATGTATGCTGTTCGCTTCAGCACTTACGAATAATTATTATTTTCCTGGTTTCCTTCCTAAGAGGATTTTACTGTAATCGAAATATTATGAACGAGACGTGTTTGCGTGAATATTACGAATGTTTCCAGGTTATGATGGTGTGCGATTTTATCCGCGTACCTTTAACTTCGTTCAAATTAATTGCAGGTGTTTGTACACTTTTTTGAATTACAGAGGAAGCGACGTATGCTTGTGATGTATCGCAATTCATTTATAATAGAGTGTTTTATTTTTTACTACAATACGAAGGCCTCTTTGAAGAGGATACGTTTGACGTTTGAACGGCAAGAATTTTTTTCCGGAACTCTCTATATATATGTGTGCGCAGATGCATATACATGCACATCGTGTGACCTGCTTGTGAGTGACGATGCGCACGTATACACGTGAATCCTTAAGGGCGAGCAAAGCGTAGCGTACGAAACTCTTTAGCGGGCGAGTTTAGAAGGAAAGTAGAACTTAGGGAAAGAGTCGGAAGAAAAGGCCATGGAAGAGAATCGTGAAAGAGTTTGTAGCAGGACTTTGAAGACGAGGAGATCACTACGAGGCCGCACCACATATAAATATTGTAGAAAGAATTTCGGTACAAAGTAAAGTGAATGCAGATTAGGTATCCCGTCTCTCGCGATTCCTCTATAAAAATTCAATTCGAAACTATTAATCCAGGAAAATTTTCACTGAAAAGCTTCAGTCGCGAGACCGCCTTTTGGAAGTCAAAAGCCAACCCGCTATCTGCTTTTTAGCATCGTGCCTTTCAATCCTTGGTTAATTAATCTCCTTTCTCGAAACGTTTTACCGAAGAAGACGGATAAAGTGCAACATTCGGCAGAAGCTGTAACGTCAACATACGTTACGCGCGTATCAAATTCTCGAATAAACCGTGCCAACGAGTTCTTCCTTTATATTCCTCTGCAGGCGCACTCGCACACGGTTGAACCGATCATTCGAGCCGGATATAACCTTTTAACAATGAAATCGTGAAAAGCAGTAGATCATTTCAGTAAGAGGGGCGACCGTTTCCGCGTTACAACTCAATAATAATAATAATAACACTGCTTCCTGAACGGGGCTACATCAAACGCAAATTCCCCAGAATAATATCGCGACGTTCGAGGAAGCGTAAAGCAAGATTTTACGACACCGTGAAATGTTTCTTTGCAAATACCTGCTGGTCCTGAACGAAGCAGTAATATTTGCAAAATATCCTCGAGGCTGGCCTTACGTTTAATACGGATGAATTCATTTTGTACGACGACCGTGAACTGTCATAATTCGAGCTGGCCGAACGCGAAATAATTAATCAGTTCATTCGAATACGCGGCGACTAATCGAACCTCGCCGATACCGTTGCAGGCGTTTAATGGAGGCTTTCGGTCGGGACAGAACGAAAGGAGAACGGCAGGCGAAATGTGCTTTCACTCCGCGGTGATCTTGTGATTTCCACGAAGGAGAAGAACAACGTCAACTAGTAACGTTATTAGGCTATTTCTGTCGAGTCCCGAGGGCACACGCGAAACGCGAAATGTCCCCGGTACTGAAAATTCTGGCGCTGGGTAGATAAAGCGTTTCTGACAAAGGTAGCATGACGACACCGCTGAGTGCACGTAATTAGTTATATCCGCCGGGCCTAGCTGTATCCCTCTTTACGCTTCTCCCCCTCTCCCGCTCCGTGCACCTTTCTTTCTCTTACCCAGCTTGCCATTCCCTTCTCTCCCGTGTCTCCCGACGAGTCCCCGTGGTAGTAAATTTTATACTTAGCGACAGGACAAAGGAGGATAATATCAAACAGTTTTTGCAACTTTCCCAGAACCACCTGGACCCGCCTCGACATCAAAGAATTAGCGACCGTCTCCCGTTAGATCCGTCCCTCTTTGCCCGCGGAAATCTTATTTTTGACACAGCCACGGTGAATGCGATATGAAACGCCGGGCAAAGCTATTCGCGTCGACGCTAAACTGACGCTTCCCTTCTGTCCGTGCCGTGACCGTCTTGTTCTACTGCGCGACCGTGCCGCTGTATACGTGAACCTGAACTACTTGAAATTTCCCGACATCAACGCTGCGGAGTGATTCGATTGGGGTGTCGGTCTGTTTTTGTCTGCGTTTGGAGTATTTAACAAAGTAATGGAATTAAAAAGCGAATTCCGCGAATGGATCTGTTTCCGATCGGTCCCGTTATTAACACGGGCTCAATAAATTGTCAAGAATAGAAGAGCAATTTGAAAGTCAGCGCAAAGAGTAGAATGCAAACTAATAATAAATTGTATTCCAAGTCGAATGAATATCGAAGATCACTTCGCATCCCGTTTAACCGTCGAATTTCTAATTTCATTACCCGGACAGTTCGTGCTCTAAATATAAATTATCCAGCGACATTTTCACCGCGAACGAGATTTATCCACGATCTTTACCCTCTCCAATTCTGTGATGTAAACAACACTAAGTGCATCGGGGGCCCGAACTGCCCTTTCGCGGTCAACGATTTTCCATTCGAACGAAGGGTGGGTAGTCTGCATCCCTCGCGCGTAATCATCGCAACGCGGAACAAAGGTCGACGCGATGGAACGGAAAACGGAGACGAAGCGGGGAAACAACAGAACGGGAGGACAGAAGGGAGGCTGACTCGCGAGGAGGAACTAGTGTCGGCTGCAGAGTATCCAATTAGCCGGTCCTCGACCGAAGACAGTAGACGCTTCGAGGCTGAAGATCGCCTACGGCCTTCTTAGCCTACAACTTTGTCTCCGTTCTCGTCAGCCCTGTACGTCTCGTCAGCACACTTGACTCATCCTCTGCGCGCGTTTCCCACGAGGCGTTACGGTTTCTAGTGCGCGGAAGCACTGCTTATGTCCGCTCGGTTGACCCTCAACGGGCATCGTTGCGGCCCTACCCCTAGGGGCGACGCATTTCCCCTTCTGGTCCCGTTCGACGGTTTTCATTCAAGGCTACGAACGAGAAGAGAATGGCGCGGTGTACGCGCGTCGTCCACAAGAATGGGGCAGTGACGTCTGTGTCGGGGTTGTCGGATGTCGAGGATATCCTGGCCCTTCTGCCTGCGATATTAAAGGCTGCCGACTGTTACATCGCGCTGGAAAGGTTCCGATAAAAACCGCTGCGTGTTATGCAACTGGCAAATATCAGTTTGGTTAGGTTTGGGTAGCAGGAGCGTACCGTGGATTTGTGTAGCAGAGTGTTAATTGATGTTTGTTGGTTGTTCCGTTAGGTGGTAAATTTGTGGTGTTTCGCTCGGAGTTACGATGAGTATTTCTTTCCCATTGTTTATATTAATTTTTCAACGCGATTATAGTTGCGTTTGTTTGCAACGGTGAGTGTTTGGTTCGTCCATTTCGTTTCTTTTTATTTGCTTAATTATATACCACGTTTGTTCGTTTGAACGAAATCAAATTAACGTTGCGAGTTTACTCGGATTGTCTGCATTTTCTCTACCGTTCTGTTCGAATTGATTAAACATTAAACGATATTGAATTGAAAATCCAGCGTTGCTATAATACAATTGGCCTCAAGTTGGAATGCAAATAAATTTAGGACAGATCCAAGTAAAATAGAGATCAATCCTGTACGTCCATTCTTCTCACCGTTGACTTCTCTCCAAAAACGTTTCCAATCGAATTCACCCAAAGGTCGATTGAGCCCGCTTCAATTATCAACCCCTTGAATCCATTCTTCAGCGCCATTTCACTGCCCCCGCCGCGGCGATCGCCCTACTTTGAGGCAACACGACGCTGTTACCGGGTGTTTTACGCTCGTCTACGACGCCGCGGAATGCAACCGAGTTGCCGAAACGACTCCGCGGCGTAAATTCTTCGCAACCCTCCACGCACGCAAACACAGATACGCGTTCGCACCCGCGCGAACTGTCGTCGCGACCGGGGGTTCCGTTTACATCGGTGCGTGTTCCCACGAGCGTGTTCACGTATCGTCGAGCGGCCCGGTACTGAATTACGAGCCGGTGCCCGTGACGGAGACGGTTTCAAGTGCAACGAGACGAGAACGGCAACGAAGGGTTGCGGTGCTCCCTGATGAGACGTCACAGAACGACATAATGGGTTAGCTTTGCAGTCTTAACGACGCTCCAGAATACTGTATCATCGTTGACTGGGAACAGGATAAATCTAACGCCTTGCGGGATTTCTTGTTCGCCGGGGTAATGGCGGCTCGAGGGTCCCATTACCATTTTCGATTTACGGCCGGCGTCGCCGATATTTCACCAGAAATACCGCGTAATACAAAATTCGTGTAGAATTCCAGGGGACGGTATTAGTATTCCGGACGCGCGGCTGGGCTCGTGTTGTACGTCGTGTCAAGGATGTTAGCGGCGTGCTATTCCACGATTTCTGGAGACCGATGCGAATACGTCGGGTTGTGTCTAGTTACCACCCCGGCGACTAGATCGCGAGGTTCGCTCGCGATAAATATTCCAAGCGGCGCGAGCTCAACAGAAAACGGTCTGAATCTTTATTTTCCGGCGAGGATCAGTATATTGAAGTTTTGAAGATACTCCAGACCTTCCGTGTGCAGTGCGATTGTTTCGAATCAGGGATATTTGTAGCGTGAACGTTTCAACCCGTCTTGCGCTACACTTATGAAAAGGTAGTTTTGTTTCGTTGTTCGTGAAATGTATCGGATGAGGTGTTTGTGGACTAGTAAGGGGGGGTTTTTGTGAATTTTTAAATAATGGAAACGGCTCGTGCGTTAATGTTAACCTACCCAGAATAATATTGTATTATCATATTACGTTTACTTTGCTGTCATTGAACAGACCTATAGATTTATTATATCTGGTATTACATCGGCTAGCATTTCGGCGAGCAATATAATCGTATTTGTGCAATATTAACTACCTTGTCATTTGCAGTATCCCCTATTTATATAGCTTTTGCGGTCCCATGTATAAATTAATTCGTGCAACGTTATGGATATTTTCAGATATAATGAAGCAACCGCTTATTGCATTTGTACAATCTAAATTATATATTAAAATGTTTTAAATATTCGTACATTACTCTCGATCGTTCATATCTCGTGAACATCGAGCCATTCTGGCTTAGTTGCTCTGAGCAGAGAACATCGAACATTGCCCCACGTTATTATTTTCCCTGTGAGATTCATTAACCAAAAGCTCAATATTTTAAGCACAAGTTTTTTTTACAAAAGACAAATATAAGAAATTTTTTTGTGGGTACCATTCTGTTTTATACGACAGTTGCTGCAAAAAATAGGACCTCCCTTCATATTACATGTTCCAATCAATTTTAATTCCAGCGTTACTGAAAATGATATTTCACTGTTTTCTCAATTTACTGATTATCAAAGATTAATTCGCAATTCGATGGCAAATCATTCACACAGTTCTCAATACCACCATAATGTACATATAATTAATACTTTCATAAATGCTAATAAGATAACTGACAAGTGTCAAGCACTTCTTTTCCGCTAATTTCAACTGCAGGTCGTAAACTTGATTCCCTCGGAGGCCTCACCTGTGTCTACCATTGTACCATAACAGGAACAGGATCGGTCGGATGACGTGGATACCACAGGGGATGTCGTTGACATCCCTCAACAACGGCTCCCATAGACCGTGGTCGCACACCGAACCCGAATATTTGGTAGCACCTTGAAACCTCTGTTCATCATCATCCACGTCGACGTCTTGCATTCATTGCAATCTGACACCAGATACAGTGCAGTATGTGTCGCAAACAAAGATAGAGCCGGGGTGACTTGCAAACGGAACGAAACAATAAAAACAAAAGTCATTCGGAGCATGTGGTTAGAAAATGATATTACACAACATATACATAGGTATTACCATTGCAGACAAGCAATATAGAAGTTTCTTAAGGTTTATAAATAATATCGGATAGCATTGCGTTCAGAGAAATGTTTCGCTCGTGTGAAAAGAAGTTACTCTGATCTTTCCTGTCCGAGGTATAATAAAATAATGATTATATAGGCAACCTAATTTATTTCATTATATTTTCGGCAGATCCTCTTCCAGTACCTATAAGTGTTATTCACGGTTCAAAGAAACATATCCCACGTGCATACGAAAATTTTCACGCTCAAAATAATTCCATGTCGCGATAACATAATATCTGAAACACACACAGTTCAGCGGTCTTTGATCATTTACAATTTCTTTCATACTACTCGAATCGTTTGGTCCCGACCGAACGCCCTTAATGGAGTAACACGATCCACTTCGTATTCGATCAATCAATTAGCCCACTGTAATACTGTACTCGTTCGTCCTGGGCCCTGGGGTTGCCGAGTAAATTACTACGAAACGGGCACAGCTACGCCTTAGCTATCCGGTAGATGGCGGAGCCGAGATTGCACGCCACAAATTATCTGCGTAGAGAACCACCCACTAATTCTCTCGCCTCCTACCACTATACCATAGCGAACGCCGTCTTCCACCTTGTACTCCTCCGCCCACCTTTCTGTTCCTGGCGGCGCCTCCTCTACGCCCTGGGGGAATAGGTTCTCCAGGATGGCCCGTTCGTTTTTTGCCAGTTCCTCGACGGGGCGCTTTCCACCGCATCTGCGATTGATTTCACGAAATATCCGGTCGAAACATTCATTGATGTGTGCGTTTGCGTCTTCGGGGTAAATCATCGTGGCGCGAATAAAGAAATCAGTTTCAGAGAAATAAGGAGTTGGATTACGTTGATAATTAGTTTGTGTTGCGAGCTTTTCGCGATGAATTGTGGAACGTTTCCGGAAAGGATAAAATAAAAGGACTCGTACTTTTAGAGAACGTGTTGTGTGACCTAAGAGGACGATGAGAAACAATTCGCTTAATTTTCGTTCGTTCGATGAAGCCACGTTTTCTGAAACCACGTAATAAGCCCCTTTGCTCTGGCTGTCGCGAACTCCTTTCGGCCTGATAGATATAAAGTGCGACAATACCGTGCACAGAAAGGGTTGTCTGGTGCGATCTGGCAGATGGCACGAAGTATTGCGTTTATCCGGCTTGTATGTGCTTGCGGGACGATGTATCTCCCGCAGCAATCTTGGAATTATTATGGACAACGTAAATATCAAGTATGTATTTTTGTAAGCGTATATAAATTTGGAATGTGTAATAATTATTGGAACTAAGATAAGCATGCAAACAAAACGAAAATTTCATCCGATTTCATCTGGTGTCTTAACATCTCAAGGAAGTTTACCTTATACTGATCCAATTGAAGTTCGTATGTATTAACTATTTAAACTGAATAATATATACATGAATTAATTCAACGCTGCGATGAATACTGCTGTATTTAGAATATTACGCAAAGAAATTATTAGCAACATTACAACGATGCATCCATCGACGATATTGTTTAACCGATGCACAAACGGATAGTTGCAACTGCCTAATTTCCCTGTAACATGATTCTCCATAAGCGATAACATCGCATCCTTTGGATGAGAAGGCGCGTGAATTGATTCGGCAGTATGATGCGTCGCGAATAAACGGTGCTCCGCTGCAATTGATCGTTTGCAGCCTGCCGTGGTAAGTTAACAAATACAATTCTCGAAATAGTATTGCTGCCGGATATACGCTATTCGAACCGTATTGAACCGCTCGTAGTGTATCGGGTTATAACACAGCGTGGATGATCTTCTCGCAATGATTATTCGGTGTAAATCGTTTATTGGCATTTCAAGCGGTTCAATTGGCGAGATACAACATACTATTGAATTGCAGGCTTATTGTTTAATGCCTTGCATGCCAACATCGCTAGTTAATTGTCGAGAAAGCCAGGGGAAGGAAGTTCATAATCCTGAGGGGCAGAATAGAGAAATAATTCTTTGTTCAGCTGTGTTAATCAATCTTGTTAATACATTTTGCATGTCCTGCCATTAGTCACCTATTCCCGAATGCTATTAAGAATAGAATGAAGACAATTGTTTTAATTCGTTGAGAATATAATGATCTAATTAGGGATCCAGCATATTCCCAACGAAACCATTTGATAAATCACTGTGCCACGTGTCATAACTTCAGAAGTATGTCTAACAGGTTCAATTAATATCCAAGATATCGTTAAGTTGATCTATTTTTCTGTCACCTGTTTTTCTCTTTTAGTATTCGACCCGGCACACTCCCATTCAGTCCTTCTTGAACCTCTCAAACGTTCAATCAATCATTTACGCCGTAAAAATCGATTTCTTAGTTTCCTTCGCGCGTGTTCGAGCATCGCTACGTTTGACAGCTGACACGTCGAAAGCACGTCGAATAGATGTTCCTAAGTTTATCGCGGAAAATAGGTGTTATTGTGATCATCGATGGAAAGAATACGATGAAATCGCTTACTAATCTTGGATATTGCTCAACAGAGGGAGTTCGAAAGACCTTCATTAACTACGTAGGTACATATCCGCTGTTGATGCTTACTCTCCGTTATGAATTCTACCACGCGTCTTCGTTAATACTCCCTCGTATTACAAATTGCGAGGCACATTCCCCGTTATAACACGATAGGTGGGTGTTGATCCAACCTGGGTGCATTTGTTCCAGCAATCCCGGGTCTAAGCGACGTCGACGTTATTGTCCCTCCACTCGCTGGTAATTATTCTGCTGTTCACGCCGCGGACGAGTCTCGATGCTCGTGTGCCCGTTCAATTAAAACGAGTCAGGGGGTACGGATTAATACGAGCGCGGTCATTAACGACCTGCGAAGAAAACTCTTCTCTTGAAGTGGCGAGCTGCTCGTGGCGGGGGTATAGTGCGACACAGAGTAAAGAAGAGGGCTGGCAAGGGGGAGGGAGGGGGTCTCAGAGTCGAGTTGCAGGCAACACCTCTGTGCGCCACTCTTGGCTTCGATCCATTTCTCCTTTCACCTCCGCGAAGGGGATCGCTGGTTAAAGGGGAACACCGTTGCCGTTTCTAGAAGCCGATGCTGGAAAATGGGAGGAAATTCAACGGCTTGATCGAAATTTGTCTTCAAGTCGTGTGTATAATTGATTGGTGCGATTCGATGGACGTGCACGTTTCTAAAAGTTGTCGAACTCTTAATGTTCCTTTTAAGTATTACAAGTACAATATCACGATGACTATACGTTTGCAATTTATAAACCTTGCATTTCGGATTTCTATTTGTTATTTATTTTATTTTATTTTATTGCAACAAGCCTTGCGATTTGTTACACAAATTTGTTAATCCCTCATACATATTTTACAATCGCGTTGCAACGTTTTCTAGCTATTCCACTCTTTATTCCTCTATCTACGAAGAATCTGAAAAAGTTCAATTAAACAGAGTTACGTTAATCTCCCAAATCGGTAGCAACCTAATAATACTAGCATCCGTTGGAAGATTTATACACCCAATTAATATCCCATTAACAACCCGTAATCCACAATCAGGGGTCCAGTCGAACGCTGAAATCTCTGCTAACGTCCCACTCGACAGAAACAATCGTCACGCGCCTCCCCCTCCAAGACACGATCTTCAGCCACGCGAAATCGCTATTAAGGACAACATCCTGTCGCAGGATACAACAGACCTATCATCGATCACGTTTGCCACCAGGTAACCCTCCTTCCTATCCGATTTCCTTGATGGACCGCTCTTGGAAGATCTGCGCCGCCCTCTGGTCTTGCAGTTCATTCGATTACCCCCGTGGATACCAACGGAACTCGTACATATCCAGCTGAAATGTATTCGTCGCTGAACGCAAACACTCGGCCGCACAGGTGAATCCCTGTCGTCACAGCTCGGCTGTGCGGATCGGCTGGAGACGGGAGTCTGCGGCGACCGACACGGTCGAGGGACGTATACGTATACGCAAGTGTACAGGTTTGATTCCGTGAGTCGATGCAATGCATCTCTTGTCGGTTCGCCGGTAGCTGTGCGAGACGGAAGTGTATCGTGGCCGGCGAAGCAGGCACATCCGGTCCACAAGATTAATTGCCAATAAACCTCCATTACAGGGACCTCTTCCTATAACCGTCACTCTTCTCGTGGCGCGGCCTCGTTTCCCGACTATGTACCTGCTTCCTACTTTGGCTGTTCGTGGCGTGGCTTTTGCTCGCGTGGAATTTCGTTACGCGTTTTACGCGGCGAAACTTCGTTATAAGGGCGAAGGTTTAACGTGGAAAGGGGGGGGGGCGAAAGCTTGTTGTTAACGAGCTATCTAGTATGTGTTGCGGTGTAACCAGGTTTTGCTCTCGGTGCAGGGAAATCGGGTAGGGTGGTTGTTTTCGTACGACGGGGAATACATGTGTACAGCGGAATGTTCTGACGCGGTGGCTGCGTTGAATTTAACGACGTCGTCGATAATCGACTGTAGAATAATTCGGTTTGCGAGAAGCTGATATCGGTAATCTATTTGTTGGATCGTTTCGGGCCTGATCCGGCCTCTAAGTCTTGCGACGTGGCGAATGGCACGACGCGGTCCACGACGACAGAGATAAACAAGGGAAATTCAAAAGATGTGCTTCCGATGAGAACTCGCTGCCTCGAAGGATGCGACAGAATTGTGTAAGTCATTGATGCACACACCTCCACAAAATTAAAGAGGAACGAAATTTTTACCGCAAATCGGTCTTTCGATTGCTGTGCGGGACACGAAATTGTGTAACTGTCTAAGCCTGGGCTGTCATACAATTTTCGTTTTCTCTCGTAGTTATATCAACTGAAAGGTCGACAATTTTGAGGCGAAATATGTAGTGATTTAGTGATTAAATATATATAAGTTCTCACGTTTAGTGTGGATTATAAAATAGAGTCTTCGGCCGGGACGAGCCATTCTTCGTACGACTGTTCGCGCAACAAATAATCCTCGTCCGCGAGGAACCACTGATTACCAAATATTCTCTAAATGGAAACGAACGACGAAATGTACGAGGGTTCATTTCCTCCTTGAGAAAGACAGTTCTTCCATAGCCGAGAATAAATCTCATAAAAGGAAGACCCGTTATTAGAGACACTTTGTAGCTGTACTTAACTCCGTTCATCTATTTCTATTCACCCGCGTACGAAGATCATTCGGCGGGGCTTTGCAGCACGGCTGAAGTTTAAAACCCCTCTTATCTTTCGCAAATTTTCCACGGTATTTCTTTGGAAGGGCCCCTTGTATTCAGTGTAACGCGGGCTACGAGCGAACGGAAGTATTTCGTGCTCCCATCGTTCCCAGCGAGACTTTCATTAACTTTTCCCTCTTACCCAACGGATCTGCAGACCAACCAAATGCGCCTTTTATGCAAACTCTTTTTCCCAACCGAAGCCGTCCAGTCATCGTCGAATAGGCGATGCAGGAATAAAGAAACAGGTGCACGGGGGTGTACGTGACTAATTTGTCATTGAGGTACAGGTGAGAACCATCGCGTGTCTAACAGCAGCGTGATATTATGCGCGCGATTAATTTTACTACCAAATTGCCGAGCAAACGCTTAGACGTGCACCGGGCGCAGGGGTTGTTGCGTCGTTTCTCGGTCGAGACCCGTCATTTAACGGGGAATTGCTTTCGCATGAATCAAAGGCGTGTACATTCATCGGGGAACGAGTTCGAATGTGCTGCGGCGTGAGGGCAAGAAACAGGCCCGCGAACCTATCCACGAGATCGTCGATTAAAGTTATCACTCCGCGCCTGCTGTCGGGGGCTGCTCGAATTATGATCGATCTAATCGAATGTCGGAAGCGATTAATATCCACTTCATATCCCGGCGTGGAAGTCACGAGAGAAGTCAAGATGTTCTTTCATAAGTTCGTGTTTTCGTAACACGGACGAAATATTAGTCGACTGCTTATGTTATCAATAATTGGAAATTCTTCGTACGCTTTGAAGCATCGCGAAGACCAACGAATGGACCAGCAGGTCTTACAATAAACAGGTAATAATATCATTGGGTATAGGATATTTATTTGGAATGAAATTCCAGTATCAATCTTTACATTATACTTATCATCCTTTAGGCGCCAACGTTATTGAGTTATCGTGCGCCGCGCACGGGTTCTGAATATCCAGTACGTATTATGGCCCGCAGTTGAATATCTACTGTATTGATCACTACGTTTCTAAGTGCTCTGTATCACGTCTCACAAAGACAGACTGACGATGCCGTTCCCCATCTGCCCAGGCGTGCTTATAATGCCCAATGTTAAATTTCACACGGTATATACCCTTCCGGCGTTCGATATTATAACAATTACGATTATACGATGCCTCGAGAGCGTGATGTTCGAATTTCCCGCACAATTGAATATCGCTACAAATTCCTCCCCGATTCGTATATCGTACTCCAAGATAGACAAATATTTTCATTCCCGCAGAAATTTGATATCACCCAGCGAAGTATTTCTTGCGTGTCCTGCCGGACGATACTTCTCTGCCGTCCAACTGTTAGTCATGACGCTTCGCAGGGATCGCTTCCAGGTTGAATAGGTGCATACCGTAGTGCATGGAACCTAAGAATGGCACAGCTGCTTGAATACTAATACGTCGTAATAACGCTCCGTAATGTACGGTTATTACGTCGCGGTATAGCCGTGCTCATTGTTCAAATTTTGCTACCATAAAACTCGGAACGCGCGATCATAATACGCGTACGTGTCGGGAATACTTCTCCGCTTTACCTGCCAATTTGTATTCCAATTTCGAACGAATCCGACGGAGAGCTACCTGTTAGAGCCTTCCAGTTTCCCGCGGAACCGTTCCCCTATTCCCCCAATGGCAATCGAGTTTAACGACGGAAAGATAGGAACCGAAACATACGGAAATGCGGTGGAAGTTCCTAAAAGGAAAAAAAGAAAAATCGTCGTCTTAACGGGGGAAAGCGTAACACGCGGCTGATAAGTAAACATTGGACGTTGCTTCGCTGTCCGACACATCGTTGGTTTCTCCTTTTGTTTTCGCACGGCCATTATGTTTCCATGCCGCATCACGCATTGTGCACCCTAATGGCGAAAGTTCGTGAAACTTTTAGTAGCCCCGTCCTTACGTATAATGTTCCGAAGGTAAAGTGGATTAACAATTTCCTACTGCGTACCGGCAGTTACCGTGCCAATTTTAACGCGTCGCGAGACTGCGAAAGTTTTCTTTTACTGCTTCGTTTTAATTTTTAATAAAATCACTCTTGCGAACGCCCGACACTGCGACACCTTTTAGCATCGAAGTGTTGCACGGAGCAAAACGAAATAAATACTTTGTATATGTTATTAGATCGTTTGAATAGATTTCTTTATCAGATTCGAGGATTTTTCGAATGGTTTTATACTTCATGGAATCTTTGCACGCGTACTGGAATCATCGAATTATAGCAGCGTGCAAATCGTAAGTTAATGATAAGTGAGACGGACTACTGTGTGAACTCTTGGTTAAATACTTTTATGAACGCTTCAACAAATTTTAACAAAGTACGTATAGTTGCACTCTGATATGGAAATTATTTTAAAGGATTGTAAAGGAATATTAATTTTCTTTTCCTTCAACAGGGAGGACTTCGTTCAATTAGCTTCCAACATATGGTGTAATTCGGGTACCAAGTAAATGAAATTCTGCGAACGTGTGTCGCGTACCTTCTATACATGCGTATTTATTCCTTTTTTCCGTTTGCTCTTTCTTATTTTTACTCCTGAACGTTGAAATATTTGGGGTAGAATGCAAATCGGACCCGACAAGGTGTCGCGAGAATTTAAATTACGCGTGCATTTAATTTGTGAACCAGTAATTATTCCGTAACGTCATTTCCGTTTGAAATTTCCTCGCTAGCATTTCCGTGGACTGTGTGCAAATCATTTCGAGAAACACGCATACTATAGCTAACGAAATTCGATTCTTGCGTAAAATTCTTAACAATATCAGATTTTCCGAGTACCTTCGTACGCTTCAATTGCAAGGGGGGCGAAGTACCACGCTTATTGCACTCACAATACAGTGTCGGAATTAAAAATGATTATCATTGACAGTTTCATAATGTTTGCCGCGCCGTCATTAAAATACGCGCGATTAAAATAAAATGCACCTCCGCGACGCAATTTAATAACCGCTTGAGGCATTAGTATTAGCACAATCGGGAGTCCACCTCAGAATCGACACCGTACGCCAAGGTGAATCAGTTTTTCCTTTCCTACCTAACCAACGCTACGCTTCCACCGTTCGTCTGCCACCTTTCTATCGCGTTTGATTCATACGTCGCGCGAAACGAGCACAACAATATGCATCCGTTCTAAATAACGAGTAAAAGCCTATAAATTCTCGAGTATTCGGTATACGTTCTCCGCAATATCCGGCTTGGGGTGCACGTTATTCAAAAACTCGCGGCCGTTCGCGTGTACGCGTACTGCGCGTGTACATATTATGCCCGTACAATGCACGTCAGACAGGAATTGTAAAATTGTCTCTGACACACAGAACCGAAGAATATCCAGCCCGTTCACGTGACGGTACGTGCCACGCGGCTTGATATATATTCGGAATTATTATTTTGACGTTTCAGGTCAGCCCTTCTTCTTGCATCTCGAGTGCACGCTTCTTAAGCCGGCTGGGACCATTAATCATGTCGGCGAAATAAAAGTGCGGCCAAGTGGCGAGAAAAATGATATGTCGGAAAGGAGATCGTCGGTTACCGAGTGGAATACATTATTGTCATTGTTTTTCACGGCCAGTTCGCACGACCCGGTTTTTATTGCCCGACCGGGACATTAATTAGCATGCCGGTGACGCACGATCGTGCCCGGCGTACGTAGGTGTGATATCGGGGATATTCAGGGAGGAACTTTTCTATTGAATAATGGTTAAACCGTCCCGCTTTGATCGATGAGCGAAGATGGAGGGGTGTACCGGAATTTTCAAAGACAATTTGTCAGTCCTCGTAAAGCGTTTATTGATTCGTCGATCGTTTCCTGGGAATTGCTGCCCCGAATGCATTTATTATTGCGCGTAACGTAGATCGCAACCCTATTCAACCCTTATACTATTCGGGCCGCGAAATGAGAATAATAATACAAATATTTCTGTACGAGTAACATTCTTTGGCGAAGTAAATGCAAATAGTAAATACAAACGTAACCGTCCCTTATTAATAATAATTTGTTCGATCGAATTTGCGATGCACATCGTACGTGGATCACGGAGTCAAACAATTTTGCATTTTATATTTATTTTCCAGCGAGTAACGGGAAAAAGTTTATAGAACCCGGAATAATATTTCACAACTCTAGACACCGTTCCCAAGTGTAAACATAATGATCTTCGGGGAAGGGTAACGCAGTTTCTGCAGCTCTTTCCATTGTCGGGGGGCCCTTAAATATTAATCTTCGCCGGAGGAAAATAACCCGGCCATATTTTCCTCCGGCGTGCGCAATGTTTGGACTGAAAATTCTTTTAGCCGGATACGCGTAGCAAAGTTAACCGGGGTAAACAGTTGTCGTGTTCCTTCTGAATCCTTGCGCTTCCCGTTACGCTGCGTGTATAGTCCTTCCGCGCCATTGTACGTAATATATAGCGATGTGGTTTGGCAGGAGGTCGAGAACGCAATATTTGAAGAGCAGACGCATTGTTAAAGGGTTACGATGGAACTAGCGTGTAATACTGGATGCACTCGCGAAATGGCGCCTGCGTTAGACACGGGGGGACTTAATGAAAAGGAAATTCTAGTCGTCAACGACACATACACGTTCGCTATAAATAATGTATTCTCTTCTCAGTTCACTTTGAAGCAGAGAATTACATGTTCCTCCATCAAGAAGCATTATACATTTTTAATTGACAAAGCAAAGATTTTTCGTGGAATTAAAATTAATTCCGGCGAAGCTTAAACTTATCCATTGCGTTGTTGTAATTTTTCATGCGAGGAGATGTTAGTACGAAAGGAAAGTTTAAGGAAGCTACGAATTGGAAGACAGGTTCTTTTTCCTTTGAAACGCAGCAAGCCTAACCGCGCAGAATGGAAGAAATTCTTCTCTTTGGTAAGCACATCGCGAACGAGAAATGCGAAACAGTTTTTATGGAAAATCCGATGCAGCGTTCCAATTAGTTGAAATGTTCGGTGCGAACTTTGTAAATCGTTGAAGTCGCGGAATACACTTTGACTATACATCTCTTCCGATTTCAAGCCGGACTTGACGCCGATATTTTTAACGAGGATGGAATATTGCACGGGGCACGAATACTCTCGACTGTAAAGCGTCCGTTCGAAAAAGTACCGGGATCGCATTTGTCCAGCCCGTTTCCTCCATGACAAGAACAATTCCGCAGTGACGTTGGAGTGAATCTTATATAAAAGGGCTGTCCGTTTCGCTGGGCACCTCGCAGTTAATTTCACCTGTGCCCATCTATCTTCATCTGTAAAACAAGAACGTCCAATTGAACCCGTCCGGCGTTTCACGACGTTCACTTGCCACGAGATAAAGGATAACATCGCAAGAAATACCTTCTTCGATCCAACGAAACGAACTCACAACCGTTTTCACTGTGTCATCCGATCAATTTATTAATGGCGTGACTCGAGCAACGTGTATCCCTATATGTTGGCGCTATGTGATCACGGGACAAGAAACGATTCAAAGGGATGTCCAGAATAAGCTAACACAGGGAGGAAAGGGGTTTTTGGTGTTGAAAATCCGGACTTGATAGGGCAAACGAAGACACATTGTATCGAGCAAAGGTGGGTTCGCTGCTCCGTGACGGAATCTGAAGCGGAAGGTCATCTTTACTCCACAGGAAGTCGAGTATACCGCAATGCAGTTCGGGACGCCGCGTATCCCATGTACCGTGTCCCATATCCTTCGTCTGAAACATTGCTGCTTCCGTGCACACAATACCATCACCCTGGGCTGTCGTTTCTGTTGGAGAACTTCTGGGAGCGGTTGACCAAGACAAGGGACAACTTTCTGTCTCGTGACTTCTGCTGGTAACTGATGATTCTTCGGGGACAGACCGATCTTGCCGGGGAAATTCAGATCGTTGGTGTTATCGTTTGTAACAATCTGTTAAAGACTAAAGACGCTGCAGCGTTTATCTCGTGGAAAAAAAGATGGCTAACTTTTTGGATATTGGTTAATTGTAGTCTGGTGTATTTTAATTGGTATGCACTGAATTTGACGATAGCACGTATCTGTTAGTTCGATATTGGAAATATTACAATCGATATATGTGTCGAGTTTAATGTTGCCCTTTTTTAACATTTTCCACGGTTAATGCACAATTTGGCTACGCCTTTAAGGACCGTGAACTGCACATTGTGCAGCGCGTCGGTTCTTAGATACATAAACACTTGATGTTATGCTAAAAGTTCTGTATGTACCCGAAATCGGGAACAAACACAGAACTTATGAAACTACAGATTGATGGAAAGCCTTCTGCCGCTGGAAACTTAGGCTATGTACTTTAAAAGTTGTTCGCTGCTTTCGTTTCGCTCCCTGCCAAACAAATACGGAAAGAATGGAAAACAAATATACGAAACGTATTGAAACTGTTTGCATTAAAGCTGTTACACAGAAACCCTGCAACAAACAGCGTCACGTTTGTAGCGTAACGCACTTAGTAATTCAGGTACTCGTTAGTTCGTCGTTGAATGGAAATTATGTCTCTTTCCTTTCTCGCGCACCAACTACGCAAGAATAACAATCGCAAAGAATTATCCCAGAGAAGTGTACTTATAACGACACAATGCGTGCCGTTTTCGTGGCGCATACATACGTGTACATGCATGTTTCCCCATTCAATGCAAAGCAACGCACGGCCCTCGCTTCTAGGGTGTTAATAATCCTGAGTAAGACTCTTTTAAAACAAATCCGGCGATGCTCCATTGTTGAGCAAACGTGCATGCCTCCGCGATGAAAGCGGGAAATGTTGATCACTGCTCTTTACGCACGCTAGCAGGTAACTAGAAGGGGAACAATGCCACTTTACACTCTTCATATTTATATTTTTCATTCGTCACGCGTTATTTCCCTCGTCTCCCCCTTCCTCTCTTTCTCATTCCCTATATTTCTCTCTGCCTCCCTTTTCCTCCCCCGTTTCTGGCCCTATACCGCCCTCCTATTTCGGCCAGTTCGTTAATGCGAATAATTATATCCCTCAGAATTTCGCGTACACTGTGTAGCCCGACATACAGTCAAATGTAGTACGCCTCATTACCCGGCTTTCTGGGCGGCATTATTAAATCCAGAAAATGGGCCGAACATACGTGAAAGTCGTTATCCGAATGTTTTGTATGCAAATGGAAACACGTTAAGTGGAGCAGTGTTTAATAACGTACACGACTTCCGGCATAGTTTTTCTTTTCTTTTTCGCCGTTGGCTAATTTCAAACCGAGCAGCGCAGGATTTGTTGCAAATTAGAATCCTTTAATGGGTCGGCGCGGTACGATCTCAATGGAGTGAACGTGTTGATACGATTGCGAAGGGGCAAATAAAGATTTTATTACGATAAGGCGCGCGCTTAATACAATTATCTGCGGCAAAAACGAAATTTTATTTACAGGTATTTAAGATCCGATTTCGCCCGGATCAGAATGTTAGAAAACGATCTTTTTGTTCTTTTTGGCGAATTCATGCTGTATTTTTAAATACTTCGGTCGATCGTTCGGGATTAAATAATCGATGGTTACCTCGATATAAAGTACAGGTGCGGGGAAATATATTTATACATCACTGTTCTGCAAATAAAATAAAGCGAGCTCTCGCCACGCGAATGAATTAAACAATCTTTACTATAATACAACTTTGCAAATCGTTTTATTGCCTTACTCAGATGAACATTTCGAAATCTCGTTTATCTCAGTATCAACTAAATCTCCTTGAACAATAAATGTTCTTCTAATTATTCTTCATTCCCTATACCAGAAAAACATCAATCGCGAAATTTCAAGGAATTATCGTACACTCACCCCACGATCGTCTCTAACGGCAGACCACGCATTAGAAAATCAGGTTTCACCGACCGCACCCTTCAAGAAATCTTCGTCATCCATTCCATACAAAATTCCGCCGTCGAACCCTTTCAGTCAGAGCCAAGCGTCCGCTTTGCCACGTGACACATCGCTACCCACCTGCATAATCCTAAACACGGCCAATTCCGATTACACCTTATCTTATGGCGATCACAATTAGCAACGACTACGCGGTAGCCGGATTAACGATACCCGGGAACGATACGAATATTTACCAGGGCTTCGCGTCGGCTGCGTAGCCTGCACGTCCGCCTGTGTACTCTAAACAATAGACTTGCCGCGTAAGCTGCTCATAGACACCGCGATACACCACGGCTATCCTCCTCGAAGATGGCAGAGGTGCTTGCCATGGCTATTATATCGGTGATTATATCGGTGGGTGCTGATAGCGGGGAAAATGGAAGCTCCGCGTCAGCATTCGAGGTGGCTCTTCAGCGGCGCCGTTCGACCTCTTCAGCGTCGCCACCAGTCGAACAATACCAGTCGCGAGAAACCACTATTCGCGGGAAGTATGGTCGACCAATTTACGCTGCGAGAAGGGATGGAAAATAAGGGGAAGGAAAATTGTAAGAGGCGGTGGAACGATGCACGAGAAGGGTGTAGAGGAAGTGGTTCTGGATTGGGATATTCCAATTTTTTTGCCGATCATCTTTTATGCTCAGAGGAACGATTACGGTGAAACCGTCGTGTAAAGTATAGGGAAGTAATTGTAATTCTTTTCGTAAGTATTAATTGTTACGCCACTACCATTGAAGACACGGGAAAATCGAAAAAACTGATCACAGAATTATATCTACTTCGATTAGTTTAGGGAAACTTCAAGCGGTCTGTAGACAATAGTATTTTGTCAAGTATTTTCTAATTTTTCAACTACATGTACCTTCCTTTCCTTCTGTCGTCCTCGTTCTCTTATTACATCGTTCCGTTATTTTTTTACAATAACCGCGCTTAAAATTAGAACGCAATCCACCGTCTAATCTGCCCCCTAAATTAACGAACCATGCGCATACGTGCGTGTGCGCATCGCGCGTTAACACGGTGATCGCATTAACGTAAAAAGACAATGCAAAGTGTGTTGCTCAACGCAGCCCCATAGGGAGCTGAGTTTGACAAGTCTGACCCAGCACCCCGGTGACACGTGATTGACGCTTCTGGGTAGTAATAAGCCGTACGTGCCGGTAGCATGGCTGCGACACGAGCGTCGCAGTGAAATACGATTATTTCGCGAAAATCTCCCAATACATCAATGTTATATTTCCGCCCCCTTTTTTTCTGTCGATTTCGTTCACACATATCGACATCGTTAACGAGAGCCGCTCGCGCTTTTTGATTGCAGGTTATTGACGTTCTGCTATCTGGCGGCACTGAACTGCTGGCTGCTGCTGTGCCCGGCGACTCTGTCGCACGATTGGCAAATGGGATCCGTTCCTCTGGTTGCATCGTTGGGCGACACCAGAAATCTGGCTACCTGCCTCTTCTTCGGCGGCTGCCTGATCCTCACGTATAAAGCTTTCACGGATTTCGAGGTGAGCGACGCGAATAAGTAGCGAAATTCTGTGTGGCTTATGCAAATCTCGGGACGGCTCCACGCCAGGTGGAACAAAACCGGGGATCCGTCGCAAAAACGTCGGGGAATGTACTGTACGATGCGTGTGTAGGCAAATTAATGGGTTTGTTTGAAGAGGACGCTGCGCCGTGCATCCGGGCGTTAAACGTTGAGTTTAATCGCCGTAACTGGAAATTATGGGATAACGGGGAACGGAACGTACCGAACAGTTATCTGGCTTTCTGTACCGAAATTTATTTCGTCCTTACCAACGACGACGCACGAATGTTCGCTTGATATTTCTGTAAATCTTGAGTATCTGTTTGTACCGGTATTGATGGAGAGTTAAATTTCACGAACGGGAGTCGTATATTATCAGCGACGAACAGTTTCGACAGGGCAATAAATAATTGAATTGGCCAGTAATTCTGCCAGTTTCTCCGTACACCAGAAAGGGTTTCATCGCACAATCGTGTAGCTCCTCTGCAAAAAGGCAGTCCCTCTATCCCCAAGGAACTCATTAAAATGTCTGCTACGAGAACTCTGGTCAACTTCCACCCCCTCTCAGTCGATGCAATCTTTCCCCGCACCGAAGCCACCCGCTATCACCTGCTCCCCTAATACCGAATAATACCTTTTAAACGGCGGCGCAACAAAACTACCCCGTTCCCATCCGTCTCGACGATTAATAGCGCGAAATTAATAACTTTCACCGTGTGGTCGTGTGCGGTGCAACGTTCGAAGCGGTCGACGCGCCTGCGAAAAGAAAGTTGGCTAATTGGACCGGCCCGAGGTAGTAACGGCGCCACGTCGATGTTGAACACGCCGCTCTGGTGCACGTAGCAACAAGGAAAGTTAAATGACCAGCCAGTTATCGTCCGCGAGAAGTCATTTCGTTGCTAAACGTTTCGGCCACGAATGGGCCGAACAACGAACCGCGAAGTTTCGCGGGGTCCCCCGGAGGCGACCAGCCTACGATGAAGCTGTACTTGCCGCGAAAGTCGCGAAGAAAGTTAAGTGCCACCGACGGTGGCACGGTCGTCGGGCGAATTGAAGGATCGTCCGGGTCATACGTCAGTGACGCGGCTGTGCGTTCGAAGCGGCGACCCTTCTAACCCTTTCCCTGCGGATGTGGCTAATCGCGAAGCGTCCACGCTATTTGCAGGGGCGCGAAACGCTACGATTCAACCCCCTTGTGCAGACACTGTGAAGCTTTCGCTGGGTGCTGCCCCGGAAACGTTTTAGGCTCAATTGAAGCGACCGCGGGGCTCCTTGGACGAGTTTGGTTTAATGCTTGATAACGAAGAGTCCCCGGTTTTATTCGCGACAAAGAGGAATTTCTCACTCGCCAAAGAAAATAATAGTTGCAATGTGATAACGTGTTCGCATTATGCAGTACGCCTTGCACAATATGCGCTCGATAGCAAATTGCTACGGTTGCTTTGAGTAGCGAAAGGGGTAGGTTGAAACGTGCGTGGCTACCTTCTCCAAATGGGGTCACATCTGCGCTTTCAACGCGGTCTTGTTCCACTCTTTTCAGTGAACGTTCCCCACTGACGTTTGAAAAGCCGGCGAGATCAAGACACTGGGCAGCTGCACGTGAAACAGCGATCGGATGTCATTTTATAATTAGAGGGAAGAGGTGTCGTTCTCTTTTGTCATCGCCGTGGCAATCTGTGCGCCTAACATCCTATTTGACATACGTTTCTGTAATAACACTTCTATGCATTGTTCTCGTTGCTTGTGCTGTCTGCATTCATCGTGCATTTTTCACGCACTTCTATGTCGAGACTGAGAGAGACGTTTCATTGAATGCAACGACGGAACGTGTTACATGCAGGGTGGGACAGAACTTGGACCGCCTAGAACATTTCTGTCATTTGTAATAATATGAAGAAATATGATGCACAAAACTTCCGCGATATGGAAGGGGTGCGTAATGTTGTGCATCGCTGTCCATAACACGCTTCTTGGAGGATTAAACGCTGCATTTGTCCTTTGCTTTATAATTGTAGCGTTCCATTTGCGTTTCGATAAGTTTAATTTAAGGGGAGATAATGTAAATGTGTTCAGCAGAGTAGCTTTCAATTTTTAACTAAGAATGGCATTGGTGTTCTCGCTTAATCGTTTTATAAGAAGGTGTGCAAACGCGTTTAATAAAGTGAAATAATAAAAGAACCGCCCGTCTGCAAATTTTTTAAATTCGTGGACGAAGCTGAAATCGTATTTTATGAAATGTTCCATAGAACGTTGATTCCGCCGCGGTGTGTTAAATGCCAATGGGCCAATGGTTTTTTCGCGGACAGTCGTTAAATAGTTCACTTTTTATTTTCGCCCGGAAGGTGGGGTCAACAGTTCGATTTTCTGCTCACAGAAGATCTTAAACATTTCGAGATTTTCTAAAAGATAGTTTTTTCATGAAAAGAAGAGCTACATGCCTAGGATACAGGTTGGAAGAAAAGGAAATTGCAAGAAAATACTTTGAAATCCAAATGAAAAGTCAACGGAGATGAATTAATAATTTAAAGTTAGAATCATAATCCAATGTATTGTCAATTCAATTATTCATTATTACTATCGTATGTCATTAATCTTGCACGTCAATAGTTTCACAGAACTTCCTGCTTCAGCCGTTTTGAGAACAAATGTATCAATCCCAAATGCAAATATACTGCCGATAACAATCAACCTACTGATGAAACAATAATTACACGAAAAGTGACGCGAACAATCTTTATGAAATTAATTCTGCTGTGAATTTATGATGGTTTCCACGAAGATATGCAAATGTGTCGGATAGTTATTCTCTTGATTGTCTCGCGGAGTCCATTGGTACGGACCACGCACACTGATCGCGAAACTGCTGACCCGAAATTGATTCACGTCTAACACATCTTTGAAATACGTGACAACTGGTCGGCTGCTGCCTAGCATTTACTCATTTCCTACCGCGTGATCGTTTCACCGTCTATTTCCCTTCTTTCGTATTTATTTACTCGCGTCACACGTAACAAACGCTGGTAATTTTTCAACGAAAAAGACGAATGAGAAACGGTGCAATTTGTGGAGACGTGTTTCGAGCGTTCTATAAAAATTAACTTTGCAAAAAAATTAGTGTGCTGTAGTATACTAAATGAAAAACCAACGTAGTTGAATTATATTGATAGGATTGTCAACGGTGATCTGTGTTGAAATATTGCTGCCTTCATTGGTTATAACAGACTTTTATAAAACCAGAATTAGTTTAGAAGCGGGAAGAGGAAGAATATGAATGCCTTTGTTAAGAATAATAGTTTTATAGTTGCTTCGAAACATTTCACGCGTTCGAGGAATTCAAAGCCATTCTCTTTCTTATTTTTCACACACAAGCCGATACCAGTCTGCGTTTCTATTTTCCAAGCTTAGAGACTCAGCTAAGGTAGTGCTATCTTGATAGGATCGTAAAAGTGATAGGATAGAAGGACAGTATATATATTGGCTTGAGTAAAGCAGGGGAAGGGTCCTCTACTATAACTAAAACCATGAATTTAACTTATAGCTGGAAAAAAATGTTATTCCCATGAATAAGTATTGAAAAATATTGTTCAATAATATTTAAGCAACGGAAAATATTTTTACGCACGCACAATATATAATTCGAACGAAAATTGATTCGCTTAAATTATCCGCTTCGCGACATCTGCGTCGCTAAAAGTACAGACGACAGCTCTCCGTATTTTCGACAGAAACTGTTCCAATCTGCCTGTCACTTTCGTCGAGTAACACAATTACACGTGACGTATTCGAAGCACTCTTCGTGGGTTCATCTGCATTCATTGTCTCTCCACGTTCCTCGTTACTCTTCATGAAAACGTCGTTACAGTTTCTTCATCCATATTTCCATATTTCCTATTTCATTTCCTCTTAGAACCCATCCACTACTTTCCAACGCAACTTCCGTTGATGCGATGTTCTCTACCGCGGCATTTCTTATTTTATCCAGAGAATTTTCGAATCCGAAATTTCAAGCTTCAGATCTGTCTACGAATTCCAAGTTGGGTTGGGGTGTCTTCCTAATGATCGTACGCATACGTACATTAGTGTAAGCCAGCGTCTTGTCGCGTGTCCGAACAGCTTCAGTCGATAGCTCCTTACATCGCCCGTTATCAGTCCAATTAATTTGATGCGCCACGGATCCTTCAGCTAAACGACGTATAATTGGATTTTCATCCATGCCTGAAGGGTGTGCTTCGTTGGTCGTTTTGGTATTCAAAGCAGTTCGAATAGCTGGAGCGGGAGGGTGCCTCGAATTCGTTGTCTTCGATTAATTACCACGCTGCCGGTGGCGTCTTGTGTTCGCCGTTCTCTTCTCTATTGTTTCTCATCATTTTTCCCCTTCTTTCAATTTTGTTTCTTTGACACTCGAATAGTTCGTATTATCCTCCTTTCGCGCGGAATTCATTGTTCGTCACCAAATTGCCCGTGCTCGGATTGCAAAACAAAGCTTTGTCCTGTGACACCTTTTGCATGAACAGTGTAGGGTAGAGTGTCGGTGATAACCCTTTAATAACTCCAATAACTCCAATAACTACCTTCAGTTCGTGTCATCATTATTTTTATTTGACAACGAATTCTTCCATTGCGATATTACTGCTATATTCTACTTCGTGTCTTCTAATGTACAGTCATGTAATACGAAAAAAAATTTGTTCGTGGCAATAATTTTTATGCGATAGTATGTACTTTATAATCTTTCTGTAATTGGACACATTGGATGATTGGTAAGCTTGTTCTTTTAATTCATGCATTCATAAATGCGAATTTTCTTCCGCGTAGATCTCTAAAATCGGATTTCCCTTTTCGTGAATTCTTTAACTCCAGTCGCTTTCTTTCCAGCATGTCTGCTTTAAATTCTTCATTTCCTACATCTTTTGTCGCAACTCCGTTCTAGATTTTTCGACTCAAATTTCCTTTATTCTCCGCACCTGACCCGAATTTGTTTCCCTTTATATTCTTCATCTTGAATTTCTCTTTCCTTCCTACCGTCCTTAAAATTTTATTTGAATTTCTATTTTTCCGTGCTCGCTACTGTGGCCCGTCCTTTTATCAATTAGTAAATTAAAATTCTTACTTTACTTCCACGTTAACATCTTTTGCCCTATGGCTTCTTGATATAAATTTTCTTCCCCTCTAAATTTCGTAATTAAAATTTGCGCCCTTTTATATTTTCAACCACAGTTCTTCGTTCACCACTTAGCATATACCTACTCTGCTTCCTTAATTTATTTTCTTTAAAATTCCGCCTTTCGCCGCAACTTTTCCTCTCGGTTTCTACCTTCCCGAGACTTCCTCTTTTTCCCAATCTTCCTCTTCAAACTTCATCTTTCCTGCGTTTCCAACTCGAAACATCCGGATTTATAAATTTCCAACATCTATTACTTTCTGTCTCTTCTCCAGCGGCGTCTATTCATGTTTAATATTTTCTTGAGAATCCACTCCGTAATCGCTGCGATCCCCTGATGGAACATTACGATCGTCTTCCGCTTCGTTTCGTCGCGCATCGGGATTCACAGCTTTTCTACTCTACTCCGTCTCAGCGAACATTTCTTCGCCAGATGTTGATTCCTCCCCAATACACCCACGATGTTTCACACAGCTACGTTCGTTCGTGTTCGAGCGATTTTATGTTACAGCTGCAATTTTGTACTATATTTCGCTCGAATATTTCCGCGATGGTTTATGCTCATTGATTCATCGATACGATTGGATTTCAATGGAGAATTTATGTCGATTGGATCATACAAATTAGAGTCTCTCCAATTGTTCTCCATGTCTTGCCTATATTTTCGTTTTTAGTTCTTTCTATCCTTTTGGACACAATATCGTTTGCGCTATTATTTTGTTCAATCCTTTTTACTTTATCGCCGCATTTCAATGTTCTGGCCTCAAGATTCTTGCCTGCTGTTCGTGCATTCGATTTCTAGAACATTGAATCGATATTCTTTTTCTGATGCCTCGCATCGCGTTCCAATTTCGCCAACGAAATAAACCGATCCGAAATGAGGGGAGATTCATCGTTCGAAGATCGTTTATTTAATCGTTCTTCGTTGCACGATTTAGGTATTTTCACTGGCAGCTCTGCAGTTGACAGTTTATCACTCCGCGCAACGTTCTCCATTGTGTTATCGATTGAAGTATCGCCAAATAATATCACGCCATTTTTTATGCCGCCGTTGACTTTTATGTCATGATAATCTTCTTTTCGATTTCTCTACTCATCATTTTTGATGTAGTGTCCACTGTTCAATAAATTCCAATCGCACGATTCGAAATGTGTGATATAGTCAATAAATTGTTTTCCATCCCCTATTCTGAAAATCATTTCTCTCTCTCTCTCTCTCTCTCTCTATTTGTTATCTATTTATTCACCTTACTCAAAAGCAATTGTTAAACATCATAGATATCTTTCAATCAATATTATTGACGAGACCCGACAAAACTTAACGTACGATATATCAAACTGCCACCGATGAATATTCTCTTCAGTTTTTGTTTCCGCGGAAATCGACTTTTCAACGAATCTGCCAAACGGGAAGAAAATCAAATGAAACGCAATTTTCTTCCTCGTTTGTGGAAACTTGCTTCAGCGCGCGGCTAGACTCTGACACAACGCACTACGGGAGCCCCGAACAATTTCGTTCCAAGATAGAATGCTTTTCGTAGTTTCTAACGCAGCAACTTGTGTCTCATTTTCAGCAACAGAGACACCCGCCCCTTCTTCTTGGTTGGATGTTCCTGGTACTACCGTTTCTGCCCGCGTCCAATCTTTTTATTACCGTTGGGTTCGTCGTCGCGGAACGGGTACTGTACATGCCCAGGTAATTATCAGTAATCTTTCGTTAATCGTTACTGTTTCGACAGTGAACTCAGTAAGTGAAGTCAGCCATTGAACTGTCTAAAGAGACAAATATTTCACAGCGTTGGATGGATCCTTCTGATCGTGTACGGGATGCAAATCAGCTGGACGGCCATTCCACGCAGAAGAAGTCTGATCACGACAGGGATCATTCTACTTCTACTCCTAGGTTGTTACAAAACGGTACTCCGAAACCGAGACTGGACGTCTCGGGAGACGTTGCTCAGGTTTGTCATTTAATCAAAAATTAATTACGCAAAAGCTCTTCGTTTTCGATCGTGGCCATGCATCTGACCTCGAATCATCGTGTTACAGATCGGGCTTGCGGTCTCTTCCTCATAACGCCAAGATGCACTACAATTTCGCCAACTTCCTACGAGACACGTCGCAACCGAACCGTGCGATTCTACATTACCAGCTGGCCCTTTGGTGAGTACCTTGACTTCGACGTAAATATATTCCTCGTTGGCAAACGGCGATCTACAATGAATATTATTTTTATCGTAATAAGAAGCGTTCGGACGAGGTATTGGAATAATATAAATATTTGTACTTTGACAACTTGTGTATCATACGTTCTTAGTATTGCAGATACGGGTAGTGTTCCGTATCTGAATTAATGTGGTAACTGTATGTAAGTTGAAAATGTGTAGTTACCAGTGGTCTTAAAATAAATTTATAGACTGCCGCTATGAAAAGCCGCGAGACGGAAGTTTTTTTGCGCGCTGCATACGAACAACTTCCAACACAACTATTGTCACTTCGTGATTTGGCCCCTGTTCGTAATTAGTTCGAAAGTGTGTCTTCCAGGCGAAACTTGAAATTGAAGCTGTCCCCTTGCACCTCTCAGTTTGGGGCATGCTGCAGATTAATTTGAAAGATTGGAACGTTGGATAATTGCGATTTCTGGCCTGCCTATACGTATCAATTAATGAGGACCTAGATTTTAGCAAAAACTAATAAATGACACTTCCACTAAGATGATTCACGATTATTTCTGAAACGAGGAATTTTTATTAATAGACGCCTCGAATGTTCTCTTGACTGGACCGAATGCGACTATTCCCCCAATAAAGATTTACACCGGTCCCAATGAAAATTGCGAACGAACGTCTCGACAATATCTTCCACTAGTATTTTTCGCTACCAATCGGATTAATGGAATTTTAATGTAACGCGATATGTTTAACGCGGCCATTATTTCGCACAATTTCGATGCACTTAATGCATCCAGCAGATCGAAATATGAAAGCGATGCATGCTTGCGGCGCGATCAAATTTACGACTTGTCCGATATCTCCTCCAGCAGTGCATACAACGTTTTCAATTTTCCCGTCAGGGATGCGCGAACCAGCGCGGCGTATCGACTAACGTCAAACCTTCTCCCTAGCATGTCTCGCTTTTCCCTGAGGAGCCGCGGGCAACTTCGCTGTGGCTTGCGGCTGGCCACTTTTATTTGCATTAAACTGGATCACCAGCCGGCAGCCGCGTGTTTTCGACGAATGTCTGCGCGATTTAAAAGCCATTTCGAATCTGTTCAGATTTCCATGATAATTGTACGCGTGCCAGCGATAAATATATTTCAATTCAGTTCGAAATGAAACAGTTCGTTGAGGCAATTATAATCACCGCGATAACCGCGGCAAAGTTTTCTGTTTACTTGCGATAACTGAACGATTTGAAAAAGAAGGGAGGCGCGTTGCCAATGCGAAATATAAGTGCGTGCGTGAATGGTAATTAAATGTAGTTTACACGTGGTAATAATTTCTGCAGTGATTCGATGCATCGATTATTTAAATAATACGAAGCCGGAGGTAGTAGAATTTCTCTCCTGAAACTTCGGCCGTAATATTAAATACGCATGCGACGAATATTACTGTGCGCGATGTTATAATCCCACAAGTGCAACATTAAAGCTGGCGACCCATTCGTACGTATGCGCTGAGCGCATTTGGAACACATGCTTCTCAAAATTTTCCAGTCAACAATCTGACTTTATATCAAATCAATTTAACTTCAACAACGTCGTCCTAGTTTACGTTACGCTGCTGCAAAGAATGCATTCCGTTCGCATTGCAGCCGGCCAATAACATTCTTAATTCGCGCGACCCGAACGTTTCGATCCGCCTTTCCCTTTAATTGCTCTTGAAAAGCGGACGGGTTCAATCAATCTCGTACAATCTGAGCGCTAACAAAGTCGCTATTTGAGGCAGAGGTATGAATCTTGCGTCCAAAGCTGTTCATGACGGAAGAAAAGGCGGGCAAGCTTACATTGGCGGGTTTGCTTTTTTTTTTCTCTCCGCCTCCTTTTGCCTCTCATATTCTCTTTTATCAAGGGGCAACCGCGTTTATCAAAGCAGTAAGAGGTTTACTGACGGCGACTGGTATTCCGATAATGAAAATTCCACTTTCCAGTTCGCGCGTATCCTTTTGAAGATGCCGCTTCGGTGAACCGACTCCACGTTTTTTCCCTGTGAAACAGTTTGCCACCCCGTTTCTTCTTCGCCGTCGGGTCGGCCATGTTTCGATATCGGGGAAATATTCTGCGCTGGTCACTTCCTTGTTCCGGGGAAAGAGATTCGGATACTTTTTAATATTCCCACAATCGAACGTTGCTCGGGACGTCCTTTTCTGCAACTCATCAAGATTTTCGGTGGAAAGTTGGATTTTCCTAAGATAGGCTTTCATTACTATTTCTGGTCTTTTTTATTTACTGTGTCAGACAACTTTGACGAATCCGTTAAATGTTCGTTTGTTTTTCATTAAATGATATCTCTTATTAATCTTCAAACCGTATTATAATCAAGCTTCGTTACACCGAATAGTAATAACGCTAATGAAACGCATATTTACACGGAACGGAGCGCAGATTCAAATCTGTGAATACGTATACCGCGAAGATCATTTACTCGTCATGCGAAAGAAAATTCTGCTAAAAATATAATTAAGATGTTCCATTCGTGTAACAGCTTTAACCAGATCTAGTACCAAAAATCTTCCGTGCTATCGATCCAAGAAAAATCTTGCGATACATAGACCTACATACATCATTCTCGTGAATTCTCATGAATGCTCATTTAGGGGTGAACCGTTTGAAGCGACGAAACCCTAACGAAACGAAAATTCAGTCGCGACACAAGCTTTGCCGTGCAAACAATTTCTTGTGTCCACCATAGAACAGAACGCATCTTATCCGCAATTCACCAGCGATCCCATCGGCATAAAACGCGCGACAAAATCTTTAAGCGGGATCCATCGATCCACCCCGGGCACGGCGGATTTTTACGCGAAGAGAAAAGCGGAATAGGGCGGAAGCTCAACGAATCGTGAATTTCTGAAACTGCTCCCTCGTTCCGTGTTCCTGCGCAGTCAGGACCGGTAAGCAAAATTAATCTGTGCACCGGGGTACACCGTTTACAGGCGCACTAAAATGCAGAATCCAATTAAATAATTCAAGCATGACGGCGCGATGAAGGGTCGGTTTGCAGCGTGCATCCACGCATGCTGCAATGCGCACTCGCCTCGAATGCACGCGAAAACGGAACACGCGAAAGAATCTGCTGTGAACCACTTGATATCTCGACGATACGTCGCTTCGGCTTGAATGCCTGCTGGTCGTTCTACGTGTACACGCACATACGCGCATAGCGTGTACATATACGAGCGGTGTGTCCGTTTTAAGTGTCCTGCGCGTTATTATTTCTGTAATAATCAGAGATACGAAAAAAATGTTTCGAACAAAAGTTGCACAGCATCGCGGGAGACACAGCATTGAATTTCACGCGAAACTTCGTTAAATTATTGCAATAACTTTGCCTCGAATGGAAACCGCGATTTCACGAAGAAATTTTCTTCGTGGAAACTGCGTTTATTTGTTGTCGCAGAACATCGCGCGTTTTTATAATCGTTATTTCATTGTTATTGTTTGCAATGCTATTCGATATATTTTACAAAAACTCTGTTTCGTTCATTTATCCGTTCACGTTTCACTGAAGGATACACTATAACCATACAATTCAAAACGTGTCGGTCAGTCCATTTCAATCGATCACTGTAACACTTCAACTATTAAGCTTCCAACCATCTAACCCCTTCAATCTGTTATTCGCAACTGCCATTCCAATTTGAAGTTTTATCTAGAGTTCACAGTTCCACTATCTTCCCAATCGATACCACGAATTGTTATAAATCAAATAAATTGTGTTACCTACGCGTAACAAATAGAATATTGAAGGTGGACCGTCGAATTTATGCCAGCCGTTAATGTCTTTTATCACTAATTCGATACTAAACGTGTGACAATTTTTATCCCGTCGCACTTATCCGTAATAAAAAATAAAGCGAAACGTGAGGGGATCGTTATCTGTTTCGAAAAGTAAATCGTGTACGTGCACGAGAAAATGAGGTAAAGGCACGAGCAGAGAAAGTAAACACGGTACTTCTGCGATTGAAATAAGCAAAGCCTGATCTCGCGGAGGGATAATATTTGGCTAACGAATAATTTTAATTGGAGAACAACATATACGTCTACACAAAGGCGGGTGAAAGGAAAGCAAACGGAAACGAGAAAATCAAACGAAAAATGTAGAGGGAGAGCGAGAGAGAGAGGGAGAGAGACAGAGCAAATATGCTTGTAGCGACCTGGAAAGTAAGAAATACAAATAGAAGTTCGAAACAAAATCCTACGGTACTTGGATAAGGATATAATGAACGTTGTTACGGTTTTAGCTGTGATTTCTTGAGAGGGAAAAATATCTATGGAGAGATTTTATCCGAGAGATTTATCCATCATCGTAGTACAGGTTGCTGCAGAAACATTTCGAAAATTAATATCGGTTTTGTTAACAAATACAGCGGCTCAAAAGCAGCGCAAATGTTGGGCTTTTATTAAAGAAATGAAAGATACGTTGATTCAGTATTCATTAAAGAAATCTAATTTTTAATGTTAATTCAGCGTTACCAAATTTATTTGTTCATACTTAAATTCCAACTGCTAATAGTTGCATTAAAAGAATTGAAATGTCTAGAGTAGAGAAAGCAAGAAACTCGAACATTTTAATTAATTTAACGCGCGTTAAACTCGAATAATTGGAATTCGTCTTTGTGACAGAATGAAATCTAAATTAAAGTTACTATACATATAATGTGTAGACGAAATTGTACTTTATTGCAACTGAACCTAACTTTAATAACCAAAAGACTGTATCAACATCCATCTACGTCGAAACAAAAAAATATGCCGTCGTGAAATCGACAAACTCTTCCAATCCTTATTAACATCCATATTCAACGATTCAATGTCGACTTAATGGCAACTACTCCCACCCTAAATTCTTCGCACAAGGACTCTCCATTCGACGTCGATTCTCTTCGGTCCGGCCAATTTTTAAACATCAGCGAGAACGTTCCAACGTTCCTTCTCCTCGCTTCCAACAGTGCATCTTATTAAAAAGAAATCGACCTATCATTATACCAGTACTCTAAAATCGTCCAGTCGCGCTAATGGCGCCACTATTGGTACTGTCCTCGATTCTGGTCGGTTCACAGTTGCGTGCAAAGAGCAATGACTTCATCGAGTTCATGGAAGGTGAAACGAAGCAAGATCGATCACGGATTCATGAATACACGCCTCCTTTGTCAGAGGTCCTCGCCGAATGGATGTAGCTGGCCTCTATTCCGGAATAACAGGCCTGAACTCTCATCACTATGGATATCAAAGGGGGCAGGGGTGAGGGGTGGTCTATGGAGACTTAGAGAAGAGGTTTGCCACCTTCACAAAAGCCGTCGAAGTTCCCGCGATGAATTTCCGCGATACTGAAGAATTTTAATCGGTCGACACTTCCATAATCTTCGCACGGCTTCATCGTCACGTTCTTTTGTGTCACTCGGGAAGGCCAATGTTTATTAATGAACGGATAGGTGTATCCGTGTTAATTGAAAAACAGTAATCAAGATAGGGGAACGGCGACGGAGACTTTGCATGTTGCATATATTATAAACAGGATTGGATTGGAAAGTGTCCCTATGGTCGACGAGGGCTGACAAAGGATTGAATGTGATTTTTGCTTTGCGTTAGACATCCACGTACAGTACTTCTGAGAGGAATATGGATTCTTGCGTGGATGAAAACGTTTTAGCAGCCACGTTTTCCATTTGTCGTGTTCCTTAAGGGATATATTTTAATTGGGATCTTTAAGGGAGGGCACCGTATTTCCTCCCCTTGAATGGATTATACGATAAATAGCATTTGTTCGGAATGAAATCGGCTAATTTATAATCTGGCAGTTCCCCGGTAATGCAACTTTCTTACTGCTGCTATCCTTTTAAATGTTACCTTTCACGTTAATGGTTGTACATTGTTACTCGGGGAAGGAAATCTTGTTGCAGCTTTTGAAACGAAATATTAATTTAATATGAAACACAGGCAACGATAATTAATATTAAAGAATACAAATGAAAATATATTCTGATAGATTATTTCTGGACAGCCTACGTCTGTCAAACACTTTCATACTTATACTAACGTTTTCACCTTTCGCATCCGTCCAGCTTAAAGGCCAAGTGCAACGAAAAAAACAAGCAACGCTATATTTTATATCCACCGTGAAAACATAGAGGATTAATTTCTTGCTGTTGATCAGGGGAATTGTAAAAGCAACCCGTGTTCCTCCTAGTTGACCACATTCCCACCGCATTCATCCCATTCCCAGAGTCCTCCGCTTTCTGAACCCTCTGCGCAAACGAACACAACACCCATCAACCCGCCCGCTTTCGGGCAACACCCTCGAAAAAGAATCGCTTCGGCCCGTGCAATATTCATTCGACGTTGCGAAACATTTCAAAGTCTAGTGTGCTCGGAATGTCTGTCTCGTTATCCCATTCTCCGCAACGATTGTAACTCAAAGGAAGAAAGAAACATTTTGAAACCGGCTGGTTTGCTGCGCGATACTGTAGGGGGCGCGTGAGGTTCATGAAATTTTTGTCAAGTTTCGACCAATCTGACAATCTCACGTGGACGCTTTTTTTTCTCTATTCACCACGCGTATTCCCTGTCCCCGACCCGCGGGAGGATAAGTGTCGTGCATTGTGCCCGGCTAATTATGCACTTCGCACGACGCCGTGGGGATCAGCCGTGGCTTATCAGCGACGCAATTCTATCGACGACGTCGCCACCGTTGAAAGTGTCCCCGCACGATCCTGTCCGCACCGTGGCACAGTGTTCCCCTAAAGCCACTTCGCCGTTTTCTACGACACACTAGCTCTGCAACGATAGATCAAGGCCGCAGGAAGCCAACAAAAGTGCATTAATTAGCCGCGGTGCGGCTAGAGATGAAGTGGCGACCGCCTCGCCTCTCTTTCCTCTTTGTCTCGCTTTCGTCCGCTTCCTCCTCGCGTTCTACCTGTCTGAACATTTTTCCCTCCAACCCCTTCGTCGGTCACTGCTTTTTTCCATGCCTTTTCTTCTTACTCAACAAACCGTGCGCCACTTCTTGCGCCCTTAGCCAGCGCCAGACATGTGCACCGCGTTTTAAGCTATGCGGCTGTATCTCTGTCTGGGGGTTCGTTGGGTTTGGGATAAGTGAGGTGAGAATTGGCCTTCGGCGAAGTTAATGTGGGGGTCGATGGGCTGACATTTAAGGATGCAATTTTAAGTAATAGTTATAGTTTTTGTATTTGCGGACAGAATAAGCGTGTAACTTCGAAAGGTGGAATATCGATTAAGGTGTACATCTTTGGGTCATTACTCATTTCAACTATATTATTTCACAAACACGTAAGGCCTGCTGAAAGATAAATTATCGGGTCAGGGTTGAATTCGGTAAAATTTTTCTACAGAATAATTATAATATCGATTGTTTTATTATTCTCAACAATGTGGAATATACATAAATCTCGGCCTACTAAACTAGACTAGCTAATTTCATACGAATACTAAACTAACACATCAGATTTGCAACACGTTTCATCTAACAGCATGCGAATCTGTTAACGTCGTACTTGTTCACGTTACAAGTTAAAAATAGCACTCACTTGTGACAGTAGATTCACGTGTCGGCTATTATTTTGTATTTACCCGTTAAACCCCAACGTGATCAAGTCCACAGTTATTAACTAATACACGCCTCGTATTTTTTCCTCAATTCTCCGCTTCCTATCAACTCATCAATTCTATTACATCACAGTAGGACATTAACTGCAATATACGAAAACGTTCCATACCTTACCGTCGATTTATAAACACAGATTCTCACGCGACGCTTCCCCCGTCGGCCAATTGCATAGATTTCAATGATCACCCATCATATCTCAACAACCTTTCCATGCACCGAGTAAAGAACGCCAGATTGCCCAGCTAAAATTGCCAAACAACCAAACGCCCAAATCTCCCGCGTTCTCTCGGCTTCCAATCGCCGGCTAATCTTCGGTTTCGCCGTGGCGTCGCAATGTTTGTCCGCGAAAATGCAATCAATCCGGTAAACACGGGGGGAAACGTGGTCGACGGCGGAAAAAGAGGGGGTGGAAAACGAACGAGGATCGGGGCGGTCGGACGGTGCGAGAAAGAGAAATAGAACAGGAACAATGCAGGCGCGAGAACAGCAGCTGCAACGTCGACGAACTACTGCAGCTAGATGAAAATTGTACTTGGACGGGTGCAACCCGCGCTCGTCCGGCACTCCCGCTTGTAGATCTCATTTCCTAGGCTGAACCGACTGTCCCATTCGTTCCATTCGACCTTTCTTCGCCGCTCCTGTGCCCCGTCCTTCCGCCGTGGACGTGCCGCTCTCCCCGCTCGAGCGGTATTAGCCCTGAAAAATTGAACCTCCGACTAACTGCCAATTTCCTACGCTTGTTTCGTTCGGCGAATGGACGCGACGGGCGTCCTTCGAGCGCGGCCACGATTTGTCGACGAACCGTTCGCAGGAGGTCCTCGTGTTTCGGCAGAGGAGAATTATTTGTTTTCGAGGGGCGCATGGATTTCGAAATTACCCTTCGGTCGAACAATGGGCGAATGAACGATTGCGGCTGTTCGTTAGTTTCCGATTGTTATTCTTTTCTGCGGCGCTGCTTGCGCCACGGTTCTGCATTACTCCTCTATCATAGCGAGATTCCGTTTCGTTGTAGGTAATGGAAAGCTTGAGGGAACAGAGGGAATGATTACGGGGCTCGTTGTGGAGTTGGACAAGATTCGGTGTGTTTCGAATTAAATATTTCGTCTGGCATGATTGAGGAATGCAATGATCATTGTGTTTACACGTGCATTAAATAAAACTGGCGATACAGATTTTGCAAAAATGAAATGCTGACGGGAATAGATAGCAAGGTACACTGTCACATTGGTGTGAATCGTAAAACTGTTTTTCAAATGTCTAATATAAATAAATTCTTCGCCTTTAGCTTAAGCAAATCATTACTCAATATACTAGAAAAGTGATTTGTTAGAAGAGCTACAAATGACTCGCACGTAGTTCGTAGAAACTCGTCGAGATGAACCGAAGGAATATAATCAAGCTACGCACGAATTGTAATTTATCAAGTCGATGTAATATTTGCAAGCAAACAATCTTCCCTCCGCGAAACATTTTTCGTTCCAACGTACTTTACCACGCGCACTACGCGTCGTACAGCACACGATTTTCCCAGAACACTCTCTCAACGTCTTTCCTCCTGCAGCCCCTATAAACAAATTCCACGCGTGCACCGCGTCGATCGTCGGTTAAACGGCACGAAAATACAATACACCGGAGGCATCGATCGTCCCTCGACGTTCCTCGCGATCGATGTCCGTCGCACAAGAAGTCGCCCCGCTCTACGCCGTCCATAAAACCTTCGCGGCCAATATTCGTTCCATTCGTTGACGTTCCCACGTTCATCCTGCGACGAATTAGTTTTCGATCAGCCGCTGGAAATTTCCCCGAGGAGACATTCCGCGAAGTTTCTCGCCCAGAGGGAGCGGAGCATCGGCTAAGTAATTTAAAGTAGCCCGAGATTGACTAGATCTGTGGTCCAGTAATAATTGAGAGCGAAAGAAATCGGAGTTCTCGCCGCGGGAACGAGTCTCCACCCACGCTCGCCCCCTGTTATTGCGTTCGTCGAATGAAAAACGGCCGGGACGAAGGGAAAACATGCAGGCAATCGATGGAATACCGCCAGGACAGGAAAAACGAAGAGACTCCTGTTTGATTTTCCTTCGAACCCAAGTCGTTCCGTCGAGACCGACTCGCATCTTGCGCATCTTATTCGTCGTTCTGTATTTTCTTCCCGTCGAACGGAGAATCGTTTCTTCTCGCGTGTTACGTAGCCGTGCAGGTGTAATCGATTGCGTAACGGCGTCGCTTGTGAAACTGGCGTGGAATCGGTGGTGATATCTGGCTGGCCATGGCGGAGAGAAGACGTTCAATGTGTTTGGTGCGTTTCTTTTTCAGAATGATATCAGCTGTATCGAGGAATCATGAAAAGTTTAGGGAACACCGTACATTAGCACCTCCCAAAATTCCTCGATACACGTATATCGTGGAGACGTACGTGTATGTGGATCGTCACGCATTTTACGAGTAACCATAACGAACGATAGGACGGTGAAGAAAGAACAAAATGGAAATTGCGAAATAGGATTTCCTGCTCTTCGTGCCGTGGTATTTCCTTGCATCTGAGGATCCCACGAAATAAATGACATTGAGGATCAAATTTACAGATCCTGTTACGCGGTAACGCGTTTCGCTATCGCGATTTTATGTCCCTCTCCGTTTAGGAATATTCGGTACGCGATAAAAGGAACGCATCTATGCAACGAGATGTATCGATAGGAGGGCCGCGTATAGGAAGGCTGGGTGGTAAATCACGAGCAAAAAGAATTCACCGAATACGTTGATCCACAATAAAAATTCGCGGCGCTGCGCTGTCGCGGCTCATAGGAGCTCAGGTGGGAAACGGGAAAGCCACTTCACTGGAGAGATACTAATGCATCCAGTTTTATTGTTTATCGACTGTCTGATGCGCGATCGACTTAACTCATCCATGGGGATATAGCTCGGGGAAGAGACTCGCCTGCACGGGGAAATTCGATTCTCTCGAAAAGGGATTGGAATGTTTGGAATGCACGCGGAGGGCGGAGTATTTTAGTGATTACTATTGTGTTATTAGGCGAATGTCAGTTCTAATAAAGCACTGTTAGACAGTCGGTTCTTTTCTACCTTTTTCCCCAAATTTTTCTGGACCAGAAGTGCTGTCGAGCTGTGTGTGTATTTAATTACGCGTACGTGAACTCGACCGTCGTCGATCAATTATTTATTTCGACAGGAAGGTTCAATTCCCAATTCGCAAATGAATTTTTCTAATAGCGAATTGATTATCCGCGAAGCAACGCGCACGTTGTAACCTATGTTAATACCACCAGGGCATATATCACGAAGCATAAAAGTTGAGGTCACGTGCTTGTATATAATTAACGAGAAGTGATTGCGCGGAACTATAAAATCATTTATTTCTGTTCGAAGCAAACACTTCAGAAAGCTTCAGCGAACTCACGCGAGGCGAATAGAATAATCCCGTAATACCGAACTTGAGTCGAATATTCCAGATAGTAAACTTAATATTCGCCAGCGCTGAAATTTGATAAATATTCATGACAATTAGTACCAATAAATTTTGCACAGGCTAATGTAGTCTGAACTTATTTAATTCAGCGAATAAAGACTGGCAACGCTAAAACGCGAAATGTTGGAATACAGTAATACATACATCGCTTTGCTGTGTATGCATATGCATGCGTAAATTGAATTCGATCGCGACACGCGCATGCATACAGGTATGAACCTTGGATTGCGCGTCAATTTTTCACCTTGTCCTCGCCTGCCTCGCTTTCTGAACGATCATAAAAAGAGAATCGCCAAAGAACGTTTCGATTTTATTCCCCGGCGCAGACGGAACCTACGCCGAGTAATTATACAGAGGCAGTGCAGGACAACTGCACGGAGTCGTGGAAGCAGCGCGGGGATTTTATTCACCGTCACTTCCGCAGGGTGACCAACACGAACCTATAGCACATTCGTCGGTCCTTCCTGGTGTAAGCGAGCACGCTCCCGTCATTGTTCGAAAATGACAATGATCTATTTACTTGTGACAACTGTCCTCAAAGGATTGGCCGATTCTCAATTATCGGCCCAAAATGGACCATCGATTCCTTTCTCTCTGATCCTTTGTGTTCGTTCAGGAAGCAGCGATCAATTTGATCGGTTCAATGTCTGCGGCCACTAGCTGGGCGTTCGCGTGATTTTTAGACGTTAGCGTACACGATCATGATATTTCATCGAGATTCTACGGGATTCGTTACACTTGAAGAATCGAAAGTAATGGATTAAAAGAAGTATTTAGAGTAACCTTAGTGCGAATATTAATTACATCGGAGTCACTGCAGCCTTTTAGAACAGTATAGAACAAATTGAAAATATTTAAAGCGTTTCAAAGCAAGCGAAATGTAATTCCAAAGAGGAGGAGGCTGATTTCAGCGCGAAACGTTGTGTCCACGTGTTTGGCAAGAGTTTCACGTAAAATTGAAACGTCAAAGTCAATTTTAAAAATAACAAAACGAAGTTCCTAAGAAAAAACCAAACGTGGCAAGTGTTTGATATACATTAATAGGCGAAGCTACACGACCGGTGCGTTAAAGATTGTCCATTAGCCCCTACTTTTTCAATATGATTTCTGAAACGCAATAACCCCACGCGGAACACCATTATAGCGCCATAATGGGAATTCGGATTTGCTATACGACCAACAGTCCTCCCTCTTCGTCGCGCAGCTTTATCTCAGCCGCTTTCTGTCTTCCTATCCAGCTTTGTCGTTGCCTTAACTTTACGATCCGCCGCAACCATAAACTCGGTCTATCGAAAATTACGGCGGGATATCCTGCAAGAACCGAACTACGCGGAACTACCATCAGGGAAGTTTTCACCGGGCGCAAATATTGGCGTTAAGGTGACGCATATTGTTCGTGTCCGTTTCCAAGCTGCATCCGTGGAATTAATGAACAGCTATCGTCGTTTCTTGTTAAAAAAAACAACGGGACAGTCGAATATATGATTATGCTTCCCGTAAGAATTGTGTCGAACGATACTGCACTTGCCTTTAACGGCACCATACAAAATATGCCGACGGTTGACGATGAAGTACAGCCGACTATTTGTTGTTCGAACGGGCTGAAAATTTGACGAACGCCCAAAGTTAAAAAGATTTACATAAATGTGGAATAAACAACGCGATCCTTATCAAACCCCGTATAAAAAGTGGCGTGTGAAACTGACGAGGCACAGAGACGGTTTCACAGTTTGTCTCCTTCTTATAAATGAAACGGGTTATTTATTGTCCAATAAAGGGACACTCTTGGTACGCGACACCCTAGCGGGTACTTTGCCGGGGTTGTATCCTCTGACGTGTAAATATCGAGGTTTCCCTGTGACCCTCACCGGAGACGGACCAGACACATTTTATCTTTCGCACCCCTTTTTGACAGCGCTTGCCCTCGGCGCCCCTTGAACGCATCTGCAAATACCTGTTACACTAACCGCGATTTTAATGGTCAAATAAGAGTAGCTATATTGAAATAAAGGATGTCGATAAATGGTATTGTAGGAACGTATTTCTGATTATGAAAAGTAACTTTCTTTTCACGATTTCGAATAATAGCCTCTTCAAATCCTGACGTTACTCTTTCGACGATCGTTCGAACAGTTCAGGTCTTACGATCGCCCAGCCTCTAATTGTATTGCGGTCGAAAGTTCTCCTTGGTTTCATTATGGTTAAGCTTGGGACCTGAATTTTGTGATCAGAAAGTTCAAGCCCCGCGTGTTCAAGACTATCTTGATCGAACTCCCATGAGTTTTAGGCTATCATAGACGAGGTCCCGTGAGATTGTACCCGCACTGGTCAAGATCCCGTGAGATTATGACCATCTCGGGTTAGTTACAAAGTGTCGGATACAACACGGATATAACGGGATCCATCATCCTCCTAGTTATCGAACGCGAGGTCGTTCGTATTCAAGGTTCCATCGACCACGAACCCCACCTGCCGTAATGAGCACAAACACGGTGGAATAATGAAAAATGTACATAAAAATGTGTTACGAATCAGTTGTGCCAAACGACGAGACATTAGTACTCTTCGCCTTTACTACAACGTATTTATAGTTGCAACAGCAACCAAGAATTATCCGAGTAATTTATGCCCGTGATTTTTCATAATCATCCCTCTGTTCCTTCTGCGTGTATATTTTATCCGTTCCCTGTTTATTCATAACGCAGTCTCGATTTAACTTCCACACCTTTCCCAGATAACTCGCGACAGAAGAAAAGCAGGCAGATCCTCTGTTCTCGAGGGGTCACGTATTAAGTTGAATCTCGATTTTCTTGTTTCCCCGACAACTCGTTCGTTCGGCACCGAAACATTCTCCGCGCCGCGACAGCCGGTGGCGAGCAACGCAAGGTCTCGCGTACGTGCGGAACGGAAAGTTCGATTGCATGACTGAAAAGAAAGCACAAGATATGGCCTGACAGTTTCTTAAAGTGCCGCCGGACGATCGTATCTCGCGGAAAGATTTCGCGTCGGGCTTGGCGGGGCGGCCTTTATCAAGGCGAGTAAAAGAAAAGCGGGCGAGGCAGGAGAACAGTGCCCGTGTACTCTGGACGGTAAGGCAAGGCGGCTTTAATTAAAACTTTCCAGCGGATCGAATGGCCTGGAGATATTTTTCGGCGTGTGTAAGCAGCAGAAGCTTCTGCAAGTGAAGAGGCTGAAAGGAAGAGGCTGTCGGTGATGTTTCATCAAACGCGACCTGAGAAGGCTTCCCGTTCGAAGTGACGAGGAAATGACGACGTTTCGGTCGAGTGATTAATTCAATTACGAGTTCGGATTACGTACCTGTGTGTCGGGCTCAATTCGCGGAATTGCTGAAAGTTTTCGTGAAGATTATTTAGAAAAAGGAATAGTTGACGAATAGTTCAATTCAAAACATTCGTTTCTATGAGTAAAATACTTGTTTCGTAAGATCTCTCGTAGTATGCGGAAGTTTGACCATTGAAGACGATATCGGAAAACTGTTGCTAGGAAATGGGGTGTATTTCCCGAGGTAAAATTTACAGGATTGCAAGAACCACTGTGCGTTCTTTTACTTTGTTCCGTGTACGAGCGTGTTGAATTTTACCGTTGAAATTAAACATGGTAAATATTACCTGGTAATTGCGTGTATTGCAGTACAATGCCAGTGGAAACGACCAGGTTAAATGTGGAAACCGTTTCGAATGAATAACAATACAGGAAACAACATGGGTATTACTTTTAACCACTGCACAATGAGGAATTATTGAATTGCATTGAATACAGTTAATTACGTTTTTCTGAGCCTAACAAATATATATATATATAATATCTGCAATATTGTACGCGTAACCCGTTGCTCTCGGTTGTAAGTAGTATATGAGCTCAATGTCGCGCGATATATTCCTAAGTAGTATAAGTCAATATGTGTGTCACAGATAGATGCGCTGCGCTTTGAATACTCGGATTCAAAAACGATACAACAACCGCGAATATTTTTATTATCGACACAAAAATAGTTCATAAGCAAGCTCATCTATAATGTCCAATTTTTTTGTAATAAAATATTAAATAATATCAAGAATAACTTCCATATATTCTTTAGTACTTTCAAAGGCGGTAATAATATTTCTCTGCAGCGGTACTTGGAAACCTTGCCGTTTAATTAACCGTAAATTAATAAAGAACTCCGTGCTTTCGCAACTAAACCGCCAAGCTCAGCGAGAAAAGCTCGAATTCGCCAAGGAAGTCTTCTTGGCCCTTCGCGTTCTCAGTGGCACGCGTGTACCAGGAACGAACTTTCGAGCGAGTTTCGAACTGGAGCCGATTGATTTTCTCTCAACGCGATCTCAAGTAATTCTCTCGAGCGCGCTACGTGTCTTGGATCTTTCAAGAAAAGGGCGCGCCATAACGAGGTCTGGTGAACACGTTAAATTAAGCGATAGAAACCCATAGTTTGACGACTTTCGAGGGCGGTACGTTTTTCCTTACCCTTTTTTCCGTTCGCAGCTTTTGTGTTCGCGGGGTTCGACGACCGTTGGACGAACGGATCAGAACGGACACGTACGCCCCGACGGTGTGTACAGTACGTGAAACGAAATTGAACAGCGTTGTTTGCGAAGGAAATTGAAACGTCTCCGGGAAGCCCAGTAATTAGTATTGATATCGTCAGCGCGGTGCTGTTGGAATAAAAGGTGGGCTGCAATTTACGGATGATCGATTGAGTCTATAATTGGAGGGAGACGGATTAATAATGAAATTGATACGAGCAAAGAAATCAACGGTGTCGTGTACTTATGGAAATTCCGTTTTTGATGCGTTAAACATTTATAGGAACGATTTCGATGCTGCCCGTTACATTTAATCATTTAATTAACACGAACGCGACACCGAATTTCTATACCTATACATAATTCACTCGTATCATTCAAGGGACCGTAAAAGAAACTTATTTTTCTATTTAAAGAAAAGAGTTCCACCCCGGAGATCTTATATCCTTTGATTAATGTTGGATATCAACGGCAACTCGCAGTACTTATACTTGCCGAGTGAAAAATCTCCTTCAACGCGATCGTTTGCTGGACAATAAAACGAGTGGGAGAACATGGTGGGGGAGAGGGAGAAATTCAATTTTTCTTGCAAAATAAGTTTAATTTGTACGAGCAAACGTTGATTCAAAGGGGGCACGTAAATATAAAGTTCTTACTTAGAATTATCCGTGAAAGGGAACTTCGGCAGAAAGGTATGCCTGTCAGTGGCGATGTTTGACCATTTACCGCCGAGAGAAAAGAAGGGGCGAGGATGAGGGAAAGATGCGCAAAGAATATCTTGGCCAGAGTTTTCACTTCAAATGTAATTAGTCGTCCCTAATTGAACTTATTAAGAGAACCTTTCAAACGGCACCCGATTTTCCGCATCCATCCACTTCTTAAGTACCGCCCCGTTCCATTCGTTTCTATTTCCAGTCCTTCGCGAAAGTACTTATGTTTATTTCGAACCGAGATTCCTTTCCCATTGAATCGGTAACGTTCGCTTCTGTCGTTGCTCGTTCCGTCGGACGATTTTCGAATTAAATATCTTGTTAAAAACGCCGACAGCATGGAAGTGAAGCACCTTCGATCACTGGAAATCGGAAAACAAATCTCCAAGTTTCCGTAAATCGATCGCAGTATTTTAAGAGAACATGCCGGGAGAACCTTTGGAATCTGATAAAAGGATAAAAGGAGGTACGATAAGCCGTATTGAATTTATTAATGTTTTCCGCATGGTAGTTTATAAACTTTGTATTAATTAATATTTCATAAAAAGATCGTGAAACGTAGTACAATTACATAGTTATTTGTTTCAGTTACAATTTATGAGGAAATAAAACATAATCTGCTTCTATTTACTTATTTATTCATTTATTGGATCTGCTTCAATGAATAATTGTACATTTATCAATAATTTCTTTAACGAAATACGCAAATCACTGCGTATTTGTAAATCACTGCAATACAGTTTATCTTGCAAGTTTACTCGCATCAAGTGTAACTGGTAGATGTTAGTCCAAGCAAACTAGAACTTCAAATATTGTCAAGAAGAGCATTACTGGATCTATTTATCTTGATCGGCTACCAGGCACTGAGTATATTTGACAGCAACAAACAGAAATAAATATCTAAAGTAATTCTTTGCCATTTCTTTCAATTCCGTTTACCTTATGACACTTACCGTACAGCTGTAACAAATTAAAGTTTTTTTACAGCAAATAACCTTAGTAGGCAAATTCCGTTTCATCTATGCAAAACTCGTTTCGTTTAAGTCCAAACTAATCAAAATGATTACAAAGCGTTGCAGTTAATGAAAAATTAATATACAATTCGTTCGAGCAATTAAACCGACAACAGTCAATAATCATACATTTATTTCCAATTCGATTCTTTGCGTTTTACAACTTACGTCAACCAATTTCACGCGTAATATGCTACAAAATTGCGCAGCTAGCACTTTAATTTCAAACAAACGCCCCCTCGACATCGCGAACCTTCGATGCATCAAGTTCAACATGTAAAATTTCACACGAGAGTTTTCGACTACCGACACGAGCACGATTCCATCAGCTGGATCTATGGATCCCAGCCGCACGCTTTCTCTACACTTTCAGGGATTGCGTTTTATCCCCAGAAAGAGCAACGCGTTCGCGAGGAATCCTCTTTTCGAAGCACACGAAGAGGTGACGAGTTTGCCTTTTAAAACGTCGAAAGGACCTCGATGCGATAAGCGCGAACGTCGTTTCCTGCTTCACGCATTGCATCTTCCCAACTCTTTCCCCTGCTTTCATGTCCTCGTGTTGTTCGCCTCAGTGCAGAATTTCCGTTCCAAAGTGGAAATATTTTGTTGAACATTCTGTATGATTTATCGTTTACCAGAGGAGAATTTATCTGGAGCAATGTGAATACGGTTTTACAGAACCGTTGAAAGAGCGTCTTACCTCAAACAATTTGCCCGATGCCTTCTCTTCATACTTTCGTCGATGGCATCTGTTCTCAATAATTATTTAGCTCAGAAAATGTTTCTTTCGTTGGTTATTACCTTATGTTTTTCGTTCCTATCATTTTCATTTCAACGAAGTTTACTTAACTCTCGCGCAACTATTATTTTGCTGCAATTTAGCTTCTCTTATGTAAATAAAAATATTACACATTCTTAGAGAAAAGTGGCGGAGTTCCGTCTATTTGCGAGATTTTATCGAATCTGTTCACACCTCCGCGAAATAAAAGGAAGAGATTAATGTCGACGGCTCAACGATTTCGATTACAGCCGCAGAACAATTAATTATCGTATTTCGCAGAAAGTCGACACGTTCATCGAGAATGTTTAATGCTATTCGGTTATCAGGGATTGCTGTATACCACGCGCAAGAGAAAACGGCGACAGGTGTATAATCAGAGGCACGCTTATCTATCCATTTATCCTAGTGTTGTTGGAGGGTTGTAAGTTTGCTCGTTGGTTGATTCAACGATAACATCGGCGAGATTTATGACGACACAGTTTGACGGTTTCGTTACTAATCGTATAAATTCTTCCGCGCTTTAATGCTCGTTCTTAGTGATTTTTACGGCGCCGATTTGTACAGCGGTATTTCACGTGAGAATGAAATTATTTCCTGCGTACAGCGTGCTTCAGTAACCACCATTCGAATGAAATACGTAGCGATTTTTCATTGAAAGCAGGCTAAGAAAAAAGTGGCACAGCAAAGCGTAGATGCGCAATGCAATAAATTAATAACGTACGTAATTGATACATATTCGTGGTAGTCCACCAGTTCGAATGAAAAGAAGGGTGGAACAAACAGTGCCCCGCACTTAGAAACAAAGTAAGATAAATCGGTAAAATATTTCGCTCAGAAATCGATATCCCTTCCTGGCAACTTAAATATACATGAAACTCTCCGGCAGGGGCACGGCGAAAAAAAAAATAAATAAATCGCGACACGCAAAACGAACGAAACAGAAAGAAGAAATACACACACCCGATCCATCCAGTACACGTCGAATAAAACGGATTCGCCGCGAGAGCGTGAACATGCATCACAGACTGGAATAGAATACCGGTCGGATTATACTTTTCTTTTTCGATGCTAGCCGATCCACTCACGTCGGATTTCTTTCTCTGTCCCCTTTATCCGCTTTCTTCATTTCACTGTGTGTAACTTGTGCGCGCCTCCGACGATCCTATCTCCGTATTTTTCGTCGACCTCCGCGCCGTTTCCTTATTGAGCTTTTACCACCAGCCCCACTGTTACACAGCCGTGGAGCAACTATCCTTGAGATATCCCAATGCCGGCGGATTGCGCCCCCGACCCCCAGTCCCTCGCTTTATTCCACTCCGCGTTTCACCACTCTGATATCCCGCCTGGCTGTGCCAGCCCGTGTGTTGTCGCCGCGATGGAATCTTTAATATCAACTATTAGGCCGATAAGGGTGCGCCATTTGGACGATGGCTCGGCGAAGTTAGCTTGCCGTTACAAGATGTTGCGCGGTGGAATAACACGTGTTGGAACGGAACAACGACTGAAGCTTTTTGTGACTCGGATGACGCGGCGAATTAGGTTCGCTGGAGTTTTCGATGGGGGACGGGGGTGGCTCTCGACAGAGGGAGGCAGAAATGGCAAAGCGATATTTCGTGAGTCGTGAATTGGAACGCGCCGTATTACTTTTGGTAGGCATTCAAAAATTGGAATACTGGGGAGTGAAATTTGAGTGGGACGCTGTATGTCATTTTAGGTATATATTTTCGTTCCGCTTGGAGGAATAAATATTAATTAATATTTCGAGATACAGATGTATTTTCGTAAATGTTTCTTCTACGGGTATTTTATGATGCACGGAAAGCAAAAGTTGCACGGTAGAGGAATTGCTTTTGCAAATACGTTTGGTACTGAAATATTTAAGATTTTATTACGTATCCCTGGTGTAAAAATCTTGCAATCTAATGTAGTTAAATAAAACAATAACTACGTAAACGGGAAGCAGAAAAGTATTCGCTTGCAAATATCGCACGGAATATGCAGATTCATGCAAATTTATGGAAATAAAGAACTTTGAACGAATCTGAGGAGAATCTCTTCTGCTTCTTACATTATTGCTATTCCTGAATTTATTACCGAATAATTGTAATTACCAGAATGCGTACAAAAATACGTACGGCAGAATGCAATGGAGACGGAAAGGACTGAACAGCCACAGCAAGCGGGCAACGTTATTTTACGGAGCTGCTTTACAATTTAAACAGAATTGTATAATTAAGTTATAATTAAGGCTACAGCGGTAAGCATAAAAATGAAGAATAAGAAATAGTGAAGTAGAAAATTTCACTTTAAATAGAAAAGGGAAGTACGCAACACTTTAGAATAACATGGAACAGAAAATTAGTAATTCTAATGATTTGCTAGTGTGCGAAGAGTAAATGTACCTCAACTAAGTATTAATCCTAATTGTGAGTTATATTTCTCCTCATCACATCACGATGCATTTGGTACTGCACTCGCCATGCACTGCCAATCTAAAATGATGAGCGTGTTAACGCAGGTAATACTCTATTTCAGTTTAAAAACAAAAAAACATTGAGCGCACAAATTTCACCCTTCCTAGAGGAAAGCCCGTGACACTGTAGCTGACTGCGTACCATGATTGGTGAATTGCCACCGAAAAGGTGCAAGTGACATTTTATCAGGCACAGAATTTCACGCTTAGAAGAAACTTAGATGTTACACGGTGGAACAGACGTTTCATGAGATCCAGAGTAGCAAGAAAATTGTTTGAACCCGCGACCCTAGTGCCAAAGCAGATCACAGTTCTGCTATATAATCACCAAAACTGGTGTCTAAAGATAATGCCTTGGTTCCTTTGCGGAAAAGTAATGTTCTTTTATTCGTGTATACCGTTAGCCCGATTTTCGTTTTAGCAATGAAATTGATACTGGAAAATCGATGGAATTTGTGTAAATATGTACATGTATTTAATTTGCCTTTTGAAGAATGAATAAACATAACGAAGCCCCCCGGGAAACTGCTTATCGAAAATAACTTTAATCTCGTTCGCATTCGTAAATATTTTATAATGAATCATTCTACTTCAGTAATTCATTTAATCAGTAAGTCTGATCTGTGTAATCAATCAATTATAGCGGTACAGAAACATAGTTCGGATAAAATTCGTATCTCACCCGGCTAATTGCCATTGTATTTGAATTCGCGTCGATATTTCCACCGTGCTGCACAAATTCGTACGCGAAAAGATGCGAGGGAGCCGATGAAAATTATTCCGGTGATCAACTCGATTGTCAATTATTACACGGGCACGTATGCTATGCCGGAACGGAATTACCTTCGTGATTAAATGATCGGCGCCGCGCCGTGTTCCTCCGGATCATTAATCACTTTGTAAATAAGCGGCGTTTATTTGATTACAGGCTGTGGCCGACGTATGCCAGTGCGCATAACAATCTCGGAACACTCACGGTCGGTGATCAAGCGGAGCAACACTTTCTGGCAGCGATACACGCTCAACCGGGCCACGTGAACGCTCATTACAATCTTGGCCAACTTTACAGGTAGGTGTAACCGAAATATTGCAGACGTATCGCATAGAATCAGCTTTGGGAGGCTGCTGTAAATTCTTTATTCGCAAGTGAAACGAGCCACTCCGTCACAGCCGTTGTATTTCTGTGTAATCGGAAGCGCTGATGTTTCAGGAATAATTGTCTCAACGCCAACATTTTGGTGACACCAAAATAACGAAGCCGCGAGTGAAACTAATGCAATGCATCAGTTCATTTTTGGTCCACTGTATGCATTCTATAATTATTACACGCTCTCCGCATCATAATTATAATTGTAAGGGGCTTTCCTAAAAAACAGTAGACGTATACTTATCCACCACTATGCCGTGGAATACCTATCAAAAAGGCACGAACAGTCCTTACACATTTGTCAATCAATGTCCACTAATAATTCCGCAGGCTTCAGAACAATGGCCAATATTTCTAACTTGTCCATTTACACTCCCGGTTCGTCCAATCACACTTTCCGTTTATTTCACCGTATTTGTAACTCTAATTCGCAATCTCCGCTAATTTACTCAATTAGAACCGTGCTTCCAAATAACTGGGTCATGCTTGGAAGCCGGGCCATGTAACGAGTTCACAACTTCAACAATATGAAAATAATTACGATCCCAACTTTTAATTGTCATTCCGTTCTGCAGTAAACCGCGCGATTCTCGTGTCGTATGTTAATCAACGCGTCGCTACCGTTGATAAATTCATTGTCGGCGACTTGTGCAAAAATTTGGCGAACGCGAACCGCAGAAGCAGCCGGCGAAACGTAATATCGAAGGATCTTCTTTCGCGCAAACATATCCGACGAACGTGGCCGGCAATGTTTTCCCGGGTAACTACTGTCGCACTCGCCAAACACGCAAACGAAAGGGGTAGCTCGTCTGTCCGCGTAAAAAGCAAACGAGAACGACGCAGCGTGGAGAGACGAGTCGAAATCAAGGATAATTCCCGTCTCGCCGAGTGCCCTCCGGTTTAATGGGGACTACCATGGTGCGGTGTAAACAGAGTTATAGGAAGAATCCCGAATCCAGCGGTGTCGTATTTCATTAATGGTATATCGAGGTAGACCGAACAGTGCGCGCCCCGATAAATTGACCGTGGCGCAAGGTAATGCTGACGGCTCGGTCAAAATTAAACTTTAATTAACGCCTCCTGCTTGATAAATTCAAGTTTAATCGACGACGTCGCGACAGGGGTTGTGCGTGCGCGTGTCGTTATTGCCGTTGCGTGTACGTATTCGTTGGCCGCCGTTTTCTTCCGATTTCCTCTTCCATTTCGGTTCACGGAAAAACAACGGGCATAAATTTCGCGACTCTTCGCCACCGAATTTCTACCGCGAAGTCGTTGGCGACACGAGTTACGGGTGGAGGCGAAGTATTACGGATTGCGGGGCTCGAAGGTTTGATGAAACAAATTTGTTTGGGGGTCACTGTCGAGGTTTATATTATTTCTTTTTATTTCGTTCGGGACGATAATGTTTCCGGGATCGTCCATTAGTTATTGTATAATTTAATGCTTGTTAAATGGGAAGCAAACGGGTGGCAGGATTGACAATTTCGATGCTCTGTCATTATTATTATTTATTTATCTGTAAACGGGTTACGGAGCTCTTTAATATTCCAGTAAATACACGATCTACACAGAGAAGAAATAATTTAGTAGCTTGCGTTGATTGATGGCACACGAGTACAAACATTGGAAGTGGTTTATACACATACGCTATGTCGATGGGTTACTTAAAATTACATCCGGATTTGGGTATTTTTGTTATCTTGGTTTTTTGATTTTTTGATAGGTAGCCTCGAAGTGTGCGGAAATAAAAAGATTGAAATTCGGTAGGAATATAATAAATCAGGAAACCGTCGTTGCCGAGCCAGATTTAACTTAATAATGAAATTTGCCTACATTTAGAAAAAGTAGAATCTCTTCCCTAATTTGCATATGCGATTTATGCATCGCGTAATGAATATCAATAATTGCTACGTTGAATTTCACGTATTATGCATGGATCAATTTAATTGAGTTTACGGCCATATTATGTCGTATCCATAATTTATTTGGTTAAGATTGTATGAATAGTCGCTGGCGAAATGGTTATTATGAGCGGGGGACATTTTGCGATGTAATTATGCGCGCGTGTTGCAAAATGATCTAAATTAGCGCGTGCCCCATGTGAAAAGCAAGTGCGCGTATTCAAATCTTGGTCATGATCGCGTTACACTTGGCGAGAGTAATCGCCATACACGATTCGAATGGGTTTTCGCGGACGAAGAGTCAGTAAAACGTGGATGTCGATGAACCATTTAAATCATTGAGAACACCACTTCGTATTTTTTTGACTGAAATGTTTACGAGAAAGATGTTCACTCTATAATACATTCCCACTGAACGATCAAAAATAGTACAATAGAAATTCGATTGTTACTGTATTGATGTAACCATTTTAGTTACTATTCCCTTTTGGTAAATCACTATTCTGAATTGTGTCAGACTATGTTTGGCCGAAACTTGGTTGTTAAATTACGGAATATTTACTGCGATAGCGCCCCCCTATTCCTGTATATTTCCACTAAAGTTATTCGGCCCATGCTTAGGTCTCGATATTCGATATACCCAAATATAGAAATCCCAATATCGTGAGGTAGAATCCTTTATCGTCAATTAAATTTTTAGCCCAATATGAAATTGGCACATTTCAATATACCCATACACATAGGCATTCATTTTTCAACACTGCAATTTATTTAAAAACAAGAAAAAGTTCTTCCCGGAGAATTATTTTCATGCGGCGCTCGTTATTCATTCTGAACCACTTAATGTACTTGTTCACACTCTTAATCATTCCAGTCATCATTAAACATTCAATGAAAACAAAATAGCAATTCGAAAGAATGCATCGTACTTAACAGAAGACGCTCTATCCTTCTTGTCATGTAGTATCATACAAAATTTCTTACGTTTAATTAATCGAACACACCGCGAAATCGCAATCTGATAATGTCAGGGCATTTCCACCGACGAATTCATCATTCTCCCCTCACAATACCAAATTCTTGTTTCTATACACACCCGGTGCACTTCCCAGCGCATCGCCTATTCATTACGTCCTGCATATTCCACGAATCCAACTAACGCCGCGCGTTACGCGTTTCCGTTTTTCAGGAAGACGAACAGGACGGACGAATGTATACGTATGCTGCAAAAGTGTGTGTCCCTGGACCCAGCTTACACGCCGGCCTACCTGGTTCTGGCTAGATTGGCCACGGGACCAACAGCGGGCGTACTTCTGAGACACGTGGTCCGACTGCAACCACGAAGCCCCGACCATCTTGCGGAATATGCTTCGTGGCTCTACCAGAATGGTAAGTGACAGCCGTAAAACGGCTAAATGGCTTAAAGAAGGATAAGGCGAGGCGGTTCTCGTTGCGACGGGACGCGACGTTCCAAAAGTACGGGCTAAAGTAGTTTAAAGTAGCGAAACAACATTGAAACTTCGGCGTGTAAAAGCCTCGCTCTGCTTTCTACTCACGTGGAATCGTTGCTCTACTCTTCAGGCAAATGGTTACCCTCCCTGAAGTACTATCTCAAAGCAATGGAGGTCTCGCCTTCGCACAGATCGTCGCTTCTGGGAACAGTCAGAATACTGAGGTCGCGGGGTCAATGGCCAAGAGTGCATCAACTAATCACCAGGTGAGTAAACAGGATCGACGCATCAAAAATTCGCGGGGTTAATTATTTTGCGTGAAAACGTATGGGGATGATCCTCGCGGTCCGTGATTTTTGTTCGAGCTCGACGAGTTTATCGACGGCATCGAAATATGAAGCTGTGCGCAATTTCAGTTTGCCATTTCGAACGGTTTCCGTGAGGTTTATTTGTATTATTGAAATATTTGTCGGAATAAACGCATAGTCATGTACATACTGTTTCCTACGCAGAACCTGTAAGAGAACAGCTGTAACAATGATGAACGTTCTGCTTTCGAATAGGTATTAATTTAAAGCTGCTCTCGTTCTTGGTTTGCTTCGAAAAGAACGATATTAAAGTCTTTGTATGATTCTCTGAAAAATTTATTTTCCGCAAAGACTTCTCCAAGATTGTTATAGAAATGAAATTTTGCACTGGTGACCAACGTTGAAGTTTACACTTTAACTTTTAAAAATGCTTTCCCTTAGACCGTCACATGGACCAAAATATTTGCGCTATATTCTCACATACCGCTGCGAGACTTACATTTAAAAAATTATGATCGGTATCTGAAAATTTGAGAAAATTGTTCAAGACCTTGCCAAAGAATAACTCGAAAATCTAAATTTCTATCAGCAAACATCATAATAATAGAAAATGCTTCTCTCCCTGCAGTTATCAACTACTTTTATGTTATTCCTGACAAAACGACTCCGCGTTACCGTGCTTCCATTACTAAAATAATCCAAGGTTCACCGAAGTCAACGCCGAAGCAAATATACAACTAGAAAATCCCTTGGAAAATTAACCACCTCTAACCCACCGGGGGTTGCAGAAACTGGCAGCTAACTTTCTTTCCCCGCGAAAGACAGAAATCACCCCGGCGGACGCGTTACAACTTCACCGTTCGAAAGAAATATTAAACGCAAATTTACCAGCCGCCTGATCGTTGCTCACGGTCGAGCTCGCGCAGGTAAATTAGCAGAAGTAAACGAGAACCCGCCGCGGAAACTGCTTGGCGTCGTCGAAAAATTGTACCACCGCAACCGAATCGTTGGAACAGCCTGACAACTTCGACTCTGAGCCTTGACGCGAAACTTTCATCCCCCCCGATGACGATCGTTTCTGTTTGCCCTCCGTTTCCATCCCCCAACTCGCTCGTGTATGCGTACCTTCATAATGAAGATTACAGGTTGACCGGCTGGCCGGCACTTTTGCTCTCCGACGACCTACCCTACCTACCCTACCTTTCTATCTTTCACCCCTTGCTCTTTTTTTTTCACTCTACCCGACGCTCGCGTACCGTAATCCTCTCGCACCCCATAGCGCAAATACCGACGATAAAACAGCCACGGTGAATTCGCTGGCGACGATTCACGCTGTTTTTGCAGGCGGCGCCCACGTTTTGGGGGGTGGGCGGGCGCGAAACGAATGCACGGGAAATCAATTCCTCCTTGCTGGTCGAAATTATGGGGTCGGATCGCCGGAATCGATAGAGGATCGCGCGTTTCGACTGGTTTCACCAGCGGGCGAGTTGCGAGAATTTCGTCGGATTTGCGTTTCCTTTTGGGAAATTCGGCGACGAAAGAAAGCGTTGATCAATTAACGGGTATCCGCGAATTGTTTCTGTTTCTCTTTGCGAATCGATGTCGACCACTCGGGCATTCGTTTTCGACGAACGCGGAACTGTGCTCTCGGATTCGATTTAATTGCTTCTTGGCATAGTTGGTGTAATGTGTGATATGTGGTAACGATGATTGGACGCGATCTTGATGGCGCGATAATTGTTTATTTCTTGCGTCAATTGGCCAAATTTCGTTTTATATTTAAATGTAAATAAACAGCTTAAACCAGTTTTTAGTAATTTTTCAGTAACAAGGAAATTGCGTGTTTAGTAATTAACGATGTTAACATTTGTTTCCAAATATACCATTTTGCAGTCATTATATAGTCGAATGATTTATTTATCTGAATTGAATACAAAATCAATTCATCCTGTTTCCTATTACACCGATTCGTTCGTATTCGAAGTGCATACGTACATACGAGACCGAATCGTACATTCTGGGCAAGTATAAATTGCTCCACATCGTTGTTCGATAGCTTTACACGAGTAAGAATAATTGCACGTTCCGCGAAAGAACTGTCGCGAGGCAGAGCTTCAATTTCACGCGTTCGAAAATTGCCGGCACAACGGTGCACCCACGATCGGATTTCGCTTGGCAGCGCTCGTTCGAGTTTGCTGCAATTGCACAGAACAAACTGCGGAGCAACGGAGGCGTGGCCAGCCGACTGGTCCAAGGACGGTTCGACTGTTCGCGGGCGAGGGGGTTAAATTTTTCGAGAAACAACGCGGAAAGCGATGGTAGCCCTAAAAAGGGAGAAAAAGGGACAAAGATCGACCTAGCGAGGATGGCAGGGAATGGTAGATGGTCAGCGGGCTGACACGCGCTGTCATCCTGTAACTACCGACCGCGAAGATTTCAATATGCGCCGTTCGACAGGTGTGACACAACGTGCAGATTTTAAATGCAAATATAAATCTGCCGTGCAGGCCGCGGAGTTGGCGCAGCCAACGGTGTTGCCGGTGGGTGTCGAAGGGGTGCAAATGTTGCCGCAGGCCGGCCAGAGTACTGCGCTGGAAGATTCGTTTCGCACGCTTCTAGTATTTGTGCGGGTACGTGTCGTCCGTGCCCGTGTACCTTCGTGTGTTTCCCCGAAAACGCGGAACAAAGTAATTACAAATAGTCCGCCCTCTGTTTCCTGGCGGCCGAGGTCTGTATTAGAGGGTGCGTCGCGTCGCGTGTAGTTTGCGCCCAGTTGATAGTTCGAAGTTCGTTACGAGATTTTTTCATTTGCATGAGCTTAATGACCGACGCGAATAGAGAGAGCCGTGGCATTACAGATTTGTCCACGGTGTTTCGCCGACCGCGCGCCCTTTTTTGCGACGAATCGACCCGCGTACAGGTAATACGATAAAGCTGGCACGGAAGTGCCGGGTACGACGTGGAAAGTGATTAAAGGATCGGCTCTTGATTAGAGGATCGCTCCGATGAATTTATTGTTCGACGGGGTGGTTCGGGTGTCTCGGCGCGCGTTAGGGATTCAATGCTGATGGCGTTGCATCGGATAAACAGTGCCTTCGTTACCGATGAAATTCGGCTCATTGGTTAATTCATTGATGAGGGTATCAGCCAATGCAATACGTATTGGGTACCACCTGAACGTAATATGTATTGAACTCCTTTGGATTTGATCATGTTCTATAGCATAGTTCAATGCCGCTATACGTTTAATGAAGTTTGGAGCATCTACTTTTTAATTGCGGTTCAAGAATTTTATGGCTTGTCCAATTTCTAACCGCGGAAATATTCCTGCGAGAAGAGGAAGATCTAAGTTTTCGTTTGATAAGTAAATTTCGTAGCTTTCGAACGGAAATAACTTGCATCACAGAATTACCACGGACTTGAATAGATACTCCGCGGTAGACTGATAATAATGGCTCAGATCTGATAATAACAACGAAATCCGTTGACAACCCCGAGTTTATTTATTTTTTGCCCGGGCCGGAAAATATTGATTCGCCATTTGTGAAGCACGAGTGAATTGCGCATCTAGCGATTGCAACGTCGACGAGGTTGCAAATAAACCATAAACCGATAAATTTGTCAAATCTTACACGGCATTTTCAACCGTTTCATTGTTCATCCCTTCGCTACGCTCGGCTTATGAATTATTCACGGCAATGAATTATTCAGCAGAAGAAGTGCAGAACTGACCAGCCGCTTAACCATGAGCTCTCTGTTGTATATAACACAAATCATAGTGTGCATAAATCGACGGATGAATCGGGTAATTGAACGATGCTTGTCGGTAATCAGTAAGCGGGCGTCAAAAGAAATTTATGTAGGTGCAGCAGCGTGTAGAATTGTTTTTCAGAGATCTAGATATATTTCCGCAGTGTCTTCCGAATTTATTAGTGATATGATTTCGTGAGGAAGTCACTACCGTGCCACACACGTACTAAGAGATATTATAATCGTCGTTTCAATTTTTAATTAGTATTATCTCGTTGTCGTCGGCAATGATTTCATCTTTTCCGTGACAAACATATTATTGTCAGACGCTCAAAGATAGTGACAGTACATGTTAAACATACGGAGTTCCATTCGTGTAATTGCTGTTTATACGAGTTAGTAAATTTTATTAGCGAAACATTCGCAAATACGCACTTGGTTCCCAAATACTCGGGCCAAAGTTTTCATTTAACCGTTTAATGCCGTGGAAGCTAAAACATTTAATTCGCTAAGTGGCCATGAAAAGTAAACGGGTATATTCAACAATCTACCTAACAAATTTTATTTTTCCAAGTAGTTTTTTAATGTCGAAATTTCGCATTGAATGAAAATAATTGAACTATACATTTTTAAGTAGAATTTATGGAAACTGTTGAAATTTTCATGAACTCTAAACGGTGCTCGAATTTTTACGATTTATTTAATTCACGCCAATATACGAGCCGGCATTTCCACTTTGCGGCGGCCGCGCGAATGTAGCAAATTAATTTCTCATAAATCCTCGATGGCTTCATGGTTCCACGTTTCATTTACGCTTCAAACGCAGAATTATTATTTCCGATTTATTTTCGTTATCATGGTTCTCAAGTATAGGAGAAAAATGGTTACAAATGATTGCGTGCGCTAAAACGACAAAGGCTGCAACGAAACAAGCATGAGAACCAAGCAAATCTTTGATCTTTAGCGAAATTTATTATCGATGCATTTATAGTCGCTACAACCAACTTTAGTAACTTGATTGCCAGAGAGAATCATTATTCGCTATTACGACAGGGGTTATTCAGTTATACAAAAGTCGTCGCGTTCGCAGTCAAGATAGCGTTCCAACTGTTGCATCGCGGGAAACAAAATTACACGATGCGTTGGTCGATCAAAAATTCGGCTAGGTTATTATCTCCATTGGCGTGCGCACGAATGGTTTTACCACCGAGTGTAAAATTATCGAGAATCATGTAGTTCGATTCGAATCATTTACACTCGTTTTCAAAAATCCACGCAACGCGTATCGGTAGTCTCATTTTTTGTTTCGGGACAAATATACATGCACAAAATGGGCTGAATATTGACACGTGTACGCGCACGATGAATTTTGTTTAAATACAAAACTCAGATTCACGAGAATGGGTCGGGTAAATAACATAGACTATCGCTTAATAAAAGTTTGAGAATTAAACGATTCCACAGTTGAAGGAAATGTACAGCGTCAGGGAGATACGTGCAATTACTTGAGCGAAATAAATGAAGGATAATATAGCTGAATAATTTCTCACATTGGATTTAAAAAGCGAATTAAACGCTCATCGCTTATCCAAGGGCAGCATAAAGATTATTTAGCAGGACGGGCGACATCCACTTTATGTCGCAACTTTTTCAAACGTATAAATTCCGAGGAAAGCCACTGCGTCAGGGGATGATTCCATAGGCAACGATAACGTCGTCACCGTTGCGTTAAGCGCTCGTCGAGCTGATAAATCGGAAATTTAGTGACGCTACCTCCGTTTCTGTATTTTCAGTCCGTCGCGCCTGGAATGGCGTGTGCACCAGTTCGCGCGGGCAGATTTTTTTTTTGGAAAATTTATTTACGATCCGTTGTACTTTTAGAAAGTTCAGGGACGTCGTTTTTCGAAACGTTGATTGTGCTTGGTTGTAATATACCAACCGAACAGTGCACCGCGACAAGGTAGATAATCTGCGACGACTATGTCCCTGATGTCATTCGATATTCGAACAAAAATTTGTTATACAAATTTTCATTTAGGTACGTTTCGATTGATACGTTATGCCATTGCAATGAAGCCTCGCTGGTCGACTTCCATATGAAAGATTGTACCGATTTTCGGGCACAGGACACGCTGACAACGTTTGTCCAGAAAAACCTCGAACACCCTGTATGGTATCATATATTAACCTTCGATTAATACGTTAATAATTTCGATTGAACGGAACAATGCGCACACAGATGAGTAAAAAGGGAAGAGGAAAGGAACAATAGAAATTCATATTATCTTCTGCACAAGCTACGGTTTTCGCAGGAGCACAATACTGATTTATCTCACCATTTATATCTCTTCCCCTATCTTTTATCTGCATTTTTTCCTCTGTCATCCCTCGAATATTTCTACCCTTATTCTTTTTTCCCCCTCTCCTATACCTCCTATTTCCCTTTATCCTCCCAACCATCCCTCCCTTTCCTCGTTCAACCCGCTGTTCTCAATTTTCCTCGAACACTCTAACCCACGCCACAGCGGAATCGGCCTGCAGCCAACTCGCGGTAAATGGCGATTTTATAATTCATAGAGAGTCGTGTTTCATCCGGTCTATCGATGCCACGGCAAATGGCCGATATCACCGGTCTAGTTTTCTCGTTGCCACTTCGTTACGACCATCGTTCGAAGTTTATCTCGCGAAGTAAATGCTCGAACGATGCAAAGCCACTCTAAAGCGTGTAGGCTGCTTAATTGCTGGTTTAAAAGCGTTAACCTTTTATTCCAGAGGGGGTGGGCGCCAGCAACGTAGCCTTCAAGATTACACGTGAACAGCACACATTGCGAGAAAGAATACTTCGCCCCGCGAAACAATTCGGTTTCTCGTTACCTTGGAAATTGTTCCGATCGTAGATTAGCCGGAATTACCGTGGCGAAGTATTTTGGAGTCTCGCGTGTTTCTTTCCGAGGAAATTGTTTTAGCGGTTCTCCTTTTATATCCGGGGGCTGTGCCGTTATATTGCACGTATAATTGACTATGCGACGCAAGTATCGGCGCTGGAAAAGCGTGGATAATAATTTCGCTAGGTGTCGAGTAGATTAATTGAATATATTGGAGTATCATTTGACGTGTTACACAGCGAGCACAACGTAATACTGAGAGACGTGCGGTTCAAAATCTTTATCACGCTGGCACGTCAATTACTCTATACAATTTTACAACCTTATACAATTCGTTCTTTTCACAAATTCATGAGGTGGAACGTGACGTACATGTACGCGTCTACACAGAAACGGCCCCCGTGCCGGGGTTTCAATTTTGTCGCAATTGTGTTTGATTAAGTGCTGCGGTCTTGGTAAGGATCAGGACTATTATCCAGCATATAAAATGCGTCGCGGCACACCTGCTACTCATTGAACAAGAACTTAAAAAGCAATTCTCCTTCGCTCTAACGTAGCCGTGTTATATAAAAAAGGAAAGAACGAAGGAGAGAACGAGAAATAAGGGAAAACAGTAGAGTAGTGAAGGGACGTGAGGTTCAAGTGTTTCGTCTTCGAGGAAGTAAGTGTCCTCTCGTGAGGGCGAATTATCCAGGGAATAGTTGGCAATGAGCAGTTATGCACCTGGTAACGACGTGCAAAAGGTAGCCGGAGGGGGGATGGGAAGAACGAACCGTGAGAGAAGGGAAAAAGAATGGAAAGCGAAGCTTTTTATTTCCTTGCAAAGTGGCGTGAATACGTCGAACGACGTAGCTGAAACGAGAGATCTTGGAGGAAATATCATGGCCGACGAAAATTATTGCAGTCCGCCATCACTCCGGTAGTCGTGCACAAATATTCCTGGAGAGCCATTTAGTAAGATGTAGAAAATTGTTCTCGGTACCAACGAACTTTTCTAATCGTTCCTGTGGACTGACCTTGCTGCTTTCACCCGCTGTTAAATTCATTCATCTGCGTTCCAGGTGTGCTTTTCTCGACAAAATATAGTGGAAGTACTTATTAATGCTGATCTGCGAAATACCGTTATCTTATTTAATTTCATTAATACGCTGCTGAATTTAAAAAGCTTCTATGAAAGTGTCATTTGTGCCGAGGGTTAAAGCTTGTGGCACGATACAGAAAAGAATTGTTGGTACTTCGCATCTTCTTCATTGTCTATACAACACGTCTGTGGAAAATTCATTTTCTGCAACATCACGCAACGATGAGATCAACTGTTCAATTATTCAATTGCTCTCTATAATATTGTTCGTCAACGCTATTTCTGATAGTGTTATATAAAATAAGATATACCTGGATTTTATGGCAACCGAATTCTCCAAATTTCCCGGACAGAACACGTGTTCATAAAACCATTCCAATATTCCGTGAAAGAAAAACTGTACCGCGAAATGAACAGCACGATCCAAGGAACAGACGCAACAGGATACCAGTCGTTAGATAATTTTCATTCCTACTCCACGGTTCGAGGATCGTTTCTTCCTTGGGCGAAAATATGAAGCGTTCGCAGGTGAATGTCGCGAGCGAAGTATCCGACACGATAAAGAATCGCAGGCGCGTTCGCCATGGAACTCGTCTATTGACTCCTGATATTCACCCTCTTTTCCGCCTCGTAAACACGCCGCTCGGCCGCGGGGAAAGAGTGCCCGGGAACGAACTGCGCGCGCGGAAGTGACGCGTGAAAAGGGTGTGTCATTTACGAATTTATTTTATCGAGACGGCGCGAACGGTGTCTCCTGTCAATAAACGTCACTAGAAGCTCCATCATCGTGAATACGAGCATGACTCGCGATCGTCGTGCAATCTTTTTCGCGCCTACCTTGAACGCGTGTTCGTTTTCTTGTTATCGACCTCGGATATCGTCATGGAATTTGTCTTAGTTGGGAAACAAAGGGGTGACTTTCGTCTACAGCGATGCAATTTTTGTTATGTGTTCGAAAAATACAGGGGACCATATGGTTCTGATTCATTCGTTTCGATTTGCGAAACGGATTACACATCTATGTTATCGCACTGTGACTGTAATGCAAATACTCCGCAGATTTTTCGACAAATACGAACAATTTTTTCAGTTTTCTATGTTCGATCGATCGTGGATCAATGACAGTAGGCGAAACAGTATTTTCAGTAGAATGTTAAATATTTTGTTGTTTTCATGTTTGTTCGATTGACATAGATTTGCAGTGACGAGAATACAGCAACGTGAAAGTTAAATAAAACGTGGTCCAACAAAATAACAAAAGGGTCAGGAATAATTGTATCAACTTTTCTAGTTTCTACAAATTCATCGTGGAAATAGTTAAATATCGTTTGGAATTATACATTTCGTCGTAGCTTCTTCTACCCCAGCAATGCATTGGCAATAAATAATAATTTTTATGGTCCCGAAAATTTGCAAATTTCTGCGACCTCGCAAATAATGGGCCGGAACGAGCGTTCATTCTCGTCCGTGATGGGATCATTTTAAATTTGATCGTATTTGGAGCAGCATGAAATACGTTTTGCATATTTACGTTTCAGATGGCATCTGATGTTACGAGCGAAACGGGGTGGCCTCATATATCGTGGCGATCTTTACATACGCGCGTGGCAGCTGCAAAGTGAATCTCGTCGACGCGCGCATCAGCATCAAGCAAACATCTGCTTATCGGTCAGTAACAGTTACACCATCCAAATACTGTTAAGTTACAACAATATGAATTTTCCGCGGTGGTAAAGCGATAACTAATTGGACCACTGCAACTATTTTTACACCGTCAGGAAATTAATTTATGCTTAATTGTGTAAGAATAGTTCATTTGACGTATAAGTACAGCAAACATTACGGATGCAATTGTAATACAGTAGCACTGTACCGCAGATAACATTAAATTGCTACGCTGAAATTACGATTTATTCGGTTTCTCGCTAACGCGAAAATACTTGACGAAAGTAATCAAACGTTTCATTACCGCCGCATTAGTCCCAGCGAAAATGGATTGATATTCAATTTATCCAAAATGCGCCTTCGCGCGTGCAAGATGATAGTAATAAAACAACCGTTCCTGTCGCGCCTCGATAACATTGCCAGAGAGAGAGGGATGATTAATCGCGCTGCATAAATTGCGACGCTAAATTACTCAACTGAAATCGCTGAACTTTAGATAATAAAATTTATTATCGTCCCGTGGACTGTAAAAGTGCTTCCGCGAAAAGAACGACACTATTGGAAATACCTACACAATATTAATACCTCTATTAAGTTTCCAGACAGCTCGACATTGATCCTACTTTATGCCCCCTTCGCTTTGATCCGATCGTTTTAATATTTCCCCCCCCCCCCCGTTCTTTCGGTCGCGTTCGCTTCATTTTGCCTCGGAGTATACGTCCCCCGCCCCTGTCGCAGGAACGTCGCGATAAAAGTAATTAAACAAATTAGTCAGAGGAGTGCCCGATACCGCGTATCAGCCTGCACTTCCGTTCCGGTGGCCCCTTAAACTCTTTACGAGATTAATTGAGATTCTTCGGTCAGGATCGTATCGCCATAATTCTAATTAAATAGATTCGGCTTCGCTCGGTTTCCTCCAAGTTAGCTTCCGTTCTCGTTTCTCCACGCGACCCGTGGTCCGCACAATTCGTTCCGATCGTTGAGGATTCAACTCGTAGAAACTTGCCAACTTTTGGTTACAATGCCTTCCCTCCCCGCCCCCATGCTTTTCTATTCCGTGTACTTTTTGCTTCAGCGCGAAACAATGAAACACTTGCTCATTGTACGCATCTTGGTTACTTTCGAACACAATTCCAACCCCCCACCAATGTTTTGTATTTAATTAGATTAGAATGGAAATTTATGACTTTGCAGTAATAAATTTGGAAAATATTGTGGCTTGTTGTTACAATTCACTACATAATACTTTAGTGCACATGAAATACTGTATTTGCTTGGAGCGCCTGCATTTTTAAGTCAAGTACTGGACGTACAAATTATCACGAGGATATTTACAGACTGGTTCCTCGTTGTATGTTTAATTGTAGGGCGTTTAACTTTTCGGATAAACAGTATAAAACATTGGAAAACATTCCGCTTGCGCTTCAGGTCTTACATGTTGCTTTATCATCCTTAATCGTCAATACTACCCTTACGCACTATTTGCTACGCCATCTAGCCTACAGTTGCCAGTGTACGTGCAAATTAAATCAATTTCAACTCCAGCAAGCACTTGCATCCACTTGCGTAATGAACTTAGTGTCAAAGAGTTGAGTAGCAATGCCTTCGCTGCAAACAAACCCCTCCTTACGCGTTTATGAACATCATAACGAACATCGTTACATCCATCCCCCGTCCGCCGATAATAAATACCCCATCTTCTACCATACACTCGCACCTCGAAATGGACGAGACGTCGAACCTTTCGCACACCTGATCAGCCACCATCGACAACAGCTTAACCGCCTCCTTCGCGCTCAGCCCGGCGTCGTACGTTCGTTCCGGAGTGTCCGCCAGCGTCGGGACCGCCCTGAAACACGTCGAATTGTCTGTTACAGGAGGGCGGCTGTTCGACGCCCCGTGTCGCCAGCGTGTCGGTGCAGCTCGAGCAGGACAGCAACAAGTCGGAACAGCTGGAACGGGCGCCTCGTTGCAACGTACGTACCTGTAGACAGTCGAGGAAGGGAAAGGGACGCGTGACCGCCCCGGCACTTCTCGTCCAAAACCTTCTGGAGACGCTCTAGCTCGCCCGAGCCTCCGACTAACTCTCTGCCCACTCGCTGTTTCTCAACCCCCTCGGACGCACCGTGAACGAGGGCGCGACGAGGACACATTTGTGGCTCGAGCAACACGAATGCGACGACTCGTCGTGGCGCCCGGTTGCTACCCTCGCGTGCTGAACTCGGAAAACGCGTGTGAATGGAAAAGAAACGGAAAATGGGGTGGGCCGTGGGTCGCGGGTATCGTTTTCCCGTGTCTCCTCGCGTGACATACGGAAGGGCCGCGGGGAATTGGAGGGCGGGTTTTTCCCACCCTCGATCCGGGTTCCGCTGGCGAATATTCGACGTCTTACGGGACACCGTGGAAACCATGGATGTAATGTATGTGTATATAGAGATGGGGATCGATGGAGAACGGCTGCGTTTTCGCGAGCGAGGACCAAACGAGCTGTACCTCAGCGTCGAGACTCGATGCGGGGCGATAATTGATGCCCGCGCGTCGACAGGTGTTTGGTAATATAGTTACTAATAACGAGAGCGTCGAGGTGTTTCTAATAATCCGCTGTTACTTCGGGTGTGCTTTTTCGACGTGCTCAGAGAAACGGCGATGCTACCACGGCGCTGTCCGCAAACTGTGTTTTCTCCGTGTAATTTCTCGTCCATGCCTAAGGAGGGACGCGACGTGGAGATAAACGAGTCTCGAATTGTGGAAAACATTGGATTCGTAGAATCTCGGTCTCTAGTATTTGTTTTTTCATCGCAATACTCGCAATCGCGAATGGCGTTGGGGGGAGAAATGTGACGCTCGACATCCGCGCATGGCGGAGACATCGACTTCGTACGAATCGATCGGCAAGGAAAATTACACGGTACGCGAGGGCGCGATTTGATCCGCGCTTTCCTTCCGCCGAGGCATCGCTTCGGACAGTATTTTTCTTTCTTCTAATTCCTGTTCCTACGAGACAGAGGCATGCCTTCGTCGCGGACAGCGTGAACTGACATGTGATTAGAGATGCCCGTGGAGACGTGTAAATATAGTTAACTTTCCATTACTCGGTCCGCGTTTCGCGATTACGCGACGAACGCCGAACAAACGGGGGTCGAGCCACTCTCCGATTTATTTTTCACACAAGTTTGACGAGGATGCTCGGGGGACGCGTTATAGAAACGCGCACACTTGACTCGCCTATCGTCGTGATCGTTTATCCCCGGATCGTTCTTCTGTGCGTGTTTTGTCTCTCATTGCCGGGCACGTATTGCTCTACGCACGTATGTATGTAAGTACACGGTGCCAATATTTAGCGTTTAATGAACGTACCGGCGATTGTGGCCGTTTGGTTATGGCTTTTGTATGAAAATCGTTTAAGGAAATGCGTGTTTGGTTAAGACGGAGATAGGTGAATGATAATAATGTACGTCATTCTTCGATGAGCTTTTTTCGGCAACGTTTCGCGCGTCCGAATGCGGGCGGCGATTCGAACGAAATCGAATGAGCAGAACGGAAGGAAGGGTCGACGATTTTTTCGTCAGAAGCGTTCCGTTACGATTCGAACACGCGGGATAATCTGTTTTAACGATTGAACGCTGAGTGTGTTTCGTGAACGTCGATCCGGAGTTACTGTTTCAGTTACTTTTAATTACGGTCACCTGTGAACGTCGCGGAATTCAATTTCAGTAGTCGAGGCCATAACAGTTTAATATCCTTCTCTCCTTTTCTTTTTTGGAAGCCGGAACGAGATCGGCGCGAAACTTTTATATCCGCGCGAAAATTTTCGCATTCAATTGAAAAGCTGTGCTATTACGCGATAACGTTGCACGAAAATTAACTTCGAAAATCCGGAAAATATATTAAGAAGGAAAACTGGAAAGTAGTAAAAAAAACGGTACTGGAAACGCAGGGTCAGATGTATAACTCTCTATAAAATTATTTGATTTCGGCGATACCTCGGTCGCTTTATTTTTTCGACCGATGGCACGGTTTATTCTATCTAATTGGTTTTATCCATTTACGCAAACGTTCGGTACACTCAACAACGGGCCGCAGGCAACATGCGGCGAAGCAATTTCGACATTTCGCCACTTCTTACGATAACACAATAATATTGCAGCACGGCAAATACTAGAACCGCTCCGAATTTTAAATACGTCCTCTCTGATCCGACCGAGTGATTCCGCCATTAACATATGTCAAGTCTGTAATTAAATCAGCCGCCGAACACTCAACCGAATTACTCAAGGTTTTATTTAAATCCGTCTGAAATCTGGAATCCTAAAAACGGCAGGAAACGAGAGCTCGTTCCGCACTTTAAACGACTAATAACGAACGAATGAAATTACGCTGTCACGTATTGCCACTCCGCTCGTGCAAGCGTCAAGACAAAGCGGATTTCTGTTAAAAGAAACTTCGATCGCAGCAATTACATTTCTGTGTATCTTTCGGCCCGGTGGAACGTTCGAGTTTCTCGCGCGAAAGAGGTCGAAAGTGACGCAGACCGTTCCTTCAATTTCCTTTTCGACCTTTTTTTCTCGACTGCACGCTCGCACTCGCCCGCCCTCGTAAATCGTCGCTCTAAACGAACGCTATCGTCGAAACGTTGCCAAAACTTAATGGAAGACCAATGTATATATACGCTGTACACTAATAAAACTGTGAGAACATCGAAACATCCGGCGATGCTTATTGAACAATTCTCTATTACGATATTGTACGTTCGAGTGTTAATAATTCGACTGTACTGGACGCGTGGTCATCGAATCGGTCGCTCTCGATGGCTTTAGGAATGGTAGGTGCGGCTGTCTGCGATCGAAACTGCGAATAAAATTCACGGATGTTCGGCTAACGCACAGACGTGACGCGAATTTGCCACGTCACATTTGCGTTCGTTCGGATACACGCGGACGCCATTTCCTCCCGGGATGTCGATATTCTTGCCCGTTCGTGCCCCCAAGTGTCGACCGTTCTTTTTCGTCGAAAATCGTCGAATCGAAGCACGTTGGTGACGAAATAGGGGACACAGTCGTTGGCCAAGGAGCAGTTCACTCCGCGGAATCGCTTCGGTAGAATCGATCTCGCTGTCGTTCACCTGTGAAACACGGGCAACGAGATCGACGGCGTTAGTCGGCAGTAGGTGAAGGTCGATTTGACCGAGATGAAATATTTTTTTAAGTGTGCTGTCGATCGAGCATCAACGTTGCTTCGACTGTGTCGCGTGTAGAGCGTTGAGTGGACGATATGATTTTTTGAGAAATCGCGATCGCAATAGGTGGTTCCAGAGTATATTTCAGTGTGGGTAGCGTACAAGGGTGATATTGCATGACAGATCGTTCTATAAGTGTGCGGATTTTTTAATGGGCGATTTTTCAATGCTGAATGGTAGGTCTGGTTCGGTTTTTTTGTTATCAATAGTAAAGCAACTTTCATTTTTATATACAAAACATCGGATTTTCCGAATTCATGGAATCCTCCGTTAGTGCAGTTTCGCCATTACGATGTATATTTGTATCTTGATTGCCTGTCGCGCTAAGTTTTCTTCCTGTAAAGCACTGTACAGCAATCGGTACGAATGAACCATGTAACTGAAAATATCTATCTCATCACTGATGGATCGATCTGACAAATTTTCTGCGTATGCCTTTACAATTCATTGAGCACGTGTTTTGTACTTTGCACGCGTTTTGATTCAGACGAGCAACGCCTACCGCATCTGCGGCGAAATTCCTGCGAATATAATCCGTTTGTCTCTTTGAGAGAGTTCAAGCATCGAACATGCGTGCACGAAAGCATCGGAGCGACCTAATTCTCGAAATTGCCGACGCGATGACACCCTTCGACACGGCGTTGCAATGGAATCGATGTAATTTAAGGATCCAGCTAATTCCTTGAGACGACGATGTAAACGTTATTTTATTATCCTAACGAATAGTAACGGAGAAGTATTTATATAGCTATGCTTTACTACCGGAACGGTACCGAAATTGTTACAATAATTGCTCAGCGAACAAGGCGAACAGTCGAGTTCGCCAATCGCTTACTGTGTACAGTACAACTTACAGGAATAAAAACCACGGCTTCTGTTTCAACCATACAAGCTTCATGGTAGACAGCAACATTTTTATTCTTTCGTTCCCCGTTTATTTTAATGATTTTCCTGAAAATCGCTGAAAATATCACCGCAGCCGTAAACGAACTTATTCCGCGTGCAGCGCGGCGCAATTACGGAGCGGAGTGAAAAAGAGAAAAGAACGACAACCATGGGAATAACAGTTTCTAGAACCACCGAAGCATCCGATACGCGAACGTGGAGAACGGAAAGATAAAGTTCGAGATTTCTTCATGAATCGCGAAACGGTTCAGTTCCTAACAATTTTCGGGGAACGCGGAGTTCTAAACGAGGAGCTGTTCGCCGTGTTGCTCTCATATTTTTCATTCGCGGCCGTGCAACGATCGATCGCGTTTGGAACTCGACGAAGTTAACGAACGAGACTCCATGTCGATCTGCGTTCGACGATCTCAACGATGGGAACAGGTAAGATGGTGAACAGCTATTGAACGGGGCGTGAGATTCCGAGGATCGACGAAAGGCAGGGGAAATAATGTAACTGGGATACGAGTCGTTGATACGTGTCATCGACATGGTGTCGGTCTGCACGTGGGCCGTATATAATTCGGCGCAAAACTTGATTAGCCTATGTTATTACCCCATAAACCAGTTTGTACATCTAATTACAATACGTTATTGCGCATATTCATTGTGAATACGAATGCAATTATAAATGATCATAATAAAGTGTATGTTTGTATACGTGTACGAGTATTCGTTCGATTTAAGTTCCGTTATTGGACCGTCGTCAATATTGCCGATTCCCCGTCCCACATTTGTCTCATTAATTATCCCGTTTTAGCCAGTTTAATTACGGCCGCCCGGTCAATATTGCGATTCCGACGAGCGGTGCGGGACGATTTTGTGGATCGTTTTCGTCGCAAGCTGTCAGTAATATTTTTTTTCTTTTGTAGATCTACATTCAATCTGGACCCAACGATTGCTATCTGCAACGATAGGAAATACTGCAGAGGTTTCATATCGATCTGTAATTTTTTTTATAGTTTTTATTTTCATTGGGCAACCTGGAAACTGAGGCTTGTAGAAACTTTTGTGTACGCGCAGAATGTGTTAATTTGTGTTTTTAAATATTAATCCACGAATTCGGATATATCCATACGAAAATATGAACAAAATTTCGGTTTACGCGGTTTCATGGTATTTACATTTAATTATTTCATTTAAATATTTGAAATAGATAGAAAACAAGCAGGTAAGAAATTTTTTGAAACATTTTCTCTTGCATCCTGTAACTTGCATGCCACTACCAACATAAAAAAAAATAGATGTGTATTAGAAGAATTTTTTCCAAACTCTACGAATTAATCGTGGCCTATATTTTTATGAAATTGCAGGATAAAGTTTAACATTCACGGTGTCGTTCATTCCAGTGCCGATCTTGTCCCCTGTTTCTTCTGATTTGACTCGAAGGAGGTAGCGAAAGAATTGATTGTATTGGTCGTCGCTACAACGATGGGACAGTTTCTAGTTCCCTAAAGGTTCCTCGTCGTTGAGGTTTCGCAAACATTGCAGTTTGCTTCATCAAGGCTCGGCTAACATACTGAAACTGTGAAAAGTCAGCAGGGGGGATTCTGTGAAGGTAGAACGTGGCGATCATCCACAAGCCAAGATCAATATCATTAGGGTAAAACCTGTGAAAGAAGAAAACCTTCGGCAACTTCTTCATCAAGCTGAACGCTACTGTTGTTTAGTTTATTCAGTACACGCTTGCAGCAAACGATGCAATTCCATTGATGCTTGATGTTGTAAAGGAAATACCAAATCAGTATATTTTCACAGTCAGATTAAAGAGATAAATTGAAAAAGTAAGTACTTTATTTCGAGGCGATTTAATTCAGTTCAATTTCCAGCACTGGGTTAGTATTATACATTTATAGCAGGTGACTTTTCACAAGTTCACATCAATATTTAATTACGTAAAGAATTGATGTCTCGACAGGTTAGAGAATTTTGACAAAATTCGTATTACCATTTAGATACGAGTTCAGTTCTCATTAATATATTAGAAGCGTAAAATGAAATGTAATAATCATTAGAAAGCAAATACTCAGTTTTCAACGTCCAACTAGTACTTCATTATTTATCGCAGATTCTAATATAACGCCGCAGTGCATAGTAAATTAAACTTGCGATACGTGTTCCTGTTTATAAACTGAATCTTCGATTTGAATTTACCATTCGCTCGCGATTCGTACATCACACGGTGGTACAACGAATTGTCATTATTCATTCGTTAACTTTCCGCCTTACATATATTCTGCTTGATAACGTCACGTGGAAAGTTAAATCCAACGATACAAATGCCAATGTAAATGCACTTAATCGAATCGCTACGATTATTCGGTACGGCTCGTGGATAAATTTTCATTTCGTTCCATTAATTTTCCAGTATACAGCACCGACTACATTGCACGTATTTGCCCGGTTCAACTATCAAAGAGAAAATTAATTAATCCATCAATTTATTCCCCCCCCCCCCCCAACAAATGCTATTCAAATAATCCAAATCGGCTGCCACAAAGAAATCCGGATTTTAACGAAAGAAGTTTGCCGGATTCGAAAAGGAAACGGTAAATATAACCAAGCAAATCGCAGAACAGGAATTCCCGACAACGCTCACTGTCGTTGAAACAAGTCCGTCCGTGTATCCAGTCGCACCTGCGCGTATCTAGGGAGAAGGTGCGCGCAGGTGGTTTCAGAAGAGTCACGGGCATTATGCACGGATCACAATGGAACGGGTGCGAGCGGTGGCGACGCGACTGGAAATAATAGAAGCTGCCGCGCCGCAATGCAGAATTTCGGTGGCCCGGTAAGTATCGTGTAATTTTAACGGTAATTGCTGGCGGTTTAGCGTGCAGCAATTGAAATAGCCCTTATTTCGCCTGTCGCGTGGAACCCTCGCTGGCGAGCGGAGGAGGCGGACGTTGTAAAAGGCGAGGGGGACACCCTGGATTCCGCGCGATTACGCGTGGGAGCGCAACCCCTCTTATCGTGACGTTCTCCAACGTTGCCCGACCAACTCCCCCCCATTTCTGCTTCGTCGATAACGAACGTATCTAATATTGTGATTAATGCACGTTACAGGGCTCGAGACCAGTCACCAGGAGCCGGAAATTTACTTTTTACGAGGAAGAAGACTTTCTGTAGGCTTGGCTTAAATTGAACCGCTCGGAAGCCAAAGCTATTAACTTCACTTTTTTTGATTTATCTAGATTTTCCGTTACAATAATTTTGTTACCATCCGTATTAACATTAAATCGTCTCTCTCCGATAAGAGGTAATACCTGAAATTTGTTAATGCACTTCCACGAAACGGTGTTAATAATTTCCATGAAATGTACTGAAAATAAAGGCGTTCTACTGGTAGAATTCCTGAGTGATTCGTTCTGCATAAAACGGCAAGAAATTAGCATTACCCTTCCATTCGGTCACCCGATAAGTCTATTCTGCGACGGGGAAGTATTATTGGGAAATATTTATGAACGATCAAAAAGCTACAAGTAAGCTCGCTGTTTGTGTACCGGCGTCAAGCGCAAAATCAAATAACAGCCACGAAATATCGCGGAGAATATCAATGAAAACGGCGCGGGTATTCGTGTGCCGGGAATACAAACCAGTCGCCGCATAAATATCACCCGGAAGCCAGCGGCCACCATTTTCATGGTGATCTTCCGTCGGTGTATATACAATTTTCGCGACCATTAATATTTATAAATCCTCGACGGAAGGCTTGGCAGAGCGACGAAATAAGATGGCGTCCTTCTTCCATTCAAATCGGTCGAATAAAAGCTTCCGGTGAGGTCACTTCGGGATGTCAACGCGAAGAGCATATCTGCCGGGTCGATTGCCATTTAATATTCAGCAAATGTTCGAGCAATGGAAAATATGTGATGATACCTATGTTGGTACACAATACTCATTGAACTTTTTCTACTTAAATTAATTTTCATGCTTTTTCACCGTCGAAATTGTACATATACGTGAATGACTTTTTGGATCCCTCGAAAGATTCACCCTTGTATTGAACTTTGAATGAAGACAGCGAAGGGGTTGCAAAATTCTCTCCCTTACTTCATTCATTACATGCACGTATTGCAATCTGATTATGCATTGAGTACACAAGTCTGACGAAAGTATTTAACACATTGATGCGAACCATACGTGTCGTCAATGAAAACGATTTATTTAACCGTGGACGGTACATTTTTGTTGGATACGCGCTTTCAACTTAAATGAAATTACAGCAGAACGCTTTAATTACACCTGACCTCCTTGCGCGCGAACGTTTCCCGCTAGCCTTCGCTCGAGATGGAATACAATTCATCGAACGCGAAGAAATAATTAAATAACGTTGTTGGAGCACAGGGGTGGACGAACTTTTTCAATGGTTCGTTAAATTCTTGATAATCCCACCAGATGCAACCAAAGTTACGGTTAAATCAATCGAACCAGGAGGCCGACCGTCCACCCTCTTCCCCTTTATCCTCCGCCACCATTTTCCTTTCGTTTCTCGTTTTGCTCGTGCGTTTTAAATTCGTTCGATCGGCCTTTTGATTTATTTAAACGGAAAACACCAGGCCGGCCTATACTGTCGCCGGCCGCCGCTTCAATTATCGGCTTGATTGGATTTGGCAACTGCCACGTTCGCTTTCGCAAAAGATGCCCTCGCTCGATTCCACGCGCCGCCAACTTTACGACACGACGTCCACTTTAATTATACATACCTGACTTGAGATAGGAAAGCCGATTCGTTGACAATTAACGAAACCTTTCGATACTCATTGTTATTTTCCTCATTTTTGGGTGATTGTCTTCGTTCAGTGCACTTGCTGAAATTGTTTCACGTTTTCTTTTCGTTTCTTCAGCAAATTGTTAAGTCAACTGGTATAGAATACTTTTCGCGGACTGAGGAATTTTAAGAAGGAACTGAAAACTTGCGACAGAAGTTAGGAAATATGTAGAGCTGTTCGAGGGGTGAATATAGACTTATTGTATAATATTTTGCTTGGGCAAGACACTTTTCAGTTAATGATAGCGAGAACTTGTCTGCATCGCAGAGACTGCAATACTTCAAGAATAAATTGTGTGTACACATACGCAAGGGACTGGGTTCATTGGCAATTCAGCTGCTAGAAAATCTTACTCAATTGATGTGTCTCAAGTTTGGATGCAGTAGGTGTTGGGAATTCATGTTTTTCTTCTTTACGTTTCGTTATCCATTCCATGCAGTTCAATATCAATTAGCGTACAGAGTAATTACACTTTTGTACGTTACCTCCTCTATAAATTAATACACTAAAGCCGAACCGAAACACGACTGGAAAATAAAGCAAGTAATTTAATTGATTACAGCAATGCTTTGAATGGATATAGGGCGCGATCGGAATTATATTTTATTGGAAATTTCATTACTTAGCTTCGAATCTGGATAATCTATTTTTACAACAGCTTAAGCTTTGTTACATTAAATGCGACGGTGACGTGGCAGCTACGAATGCACGAACTAACACGATCCCGTGCTTAATACATTAAAAGTGATTTTAATAAACTACCTACGATATATTTATGCCGAATGTCCGACGAAACCGTCTTAAAACTACTAGTCACGGTTCATATGGAACCCGGAAGCATTTAACCCCCAATCAGTCCGGCCCGTGTCGACGGATACGTTTCCCAAAATCGCTAAAAGCCACGCGAAGACAACAGCTCAGCATGAATTTCAACCGCGGTCACGAAAAACAATTGCGGCGAGATTTTTACAGCAGCGATTGGCCAGCAGTCGAAAAACCCGTAAAGCGTTCGCCACGGGATATTTCCGTAACGCCAGCGCGCGAGCAATCCGTGCGAACCTATGACCGATACCGAATCATCGACCAAAATCACGATGAACCGTCGGATGCGATCGGCGCTGTTCACGCTGCACAGATATTCCGCCCGCACTGCGATTCAATGAACGAGCCAACAAACTGACTGCCGTCGTTCCACGGTTTCACGTTTGTCGATCTTCCCGCGGCTCGTTTCCCCTCATTACGATCTTTTCGCCCCATTAATTGCCGGTCGTTCGTCCCGCACAAAATCGCGTCCTCCGTTTCACTGTCTCGAACATCCATCGCCGCCAATTGGCCCGGGGAGAATCGCCAGGCCAGCTCGTCGGTCCCAAGGCCGGGCCGCGTGTAAAAGCATATCCTGGGATATCCCTGCGGCGGCGGCGGCGTGCGGTTTGATTTACGCGCCGCAAAAGACGGGTATCACGTTTTCGATAGGCGGATTTCCCGATAATGGCAGGCGGATCTACATGATCCTGGGACCACGTGGGAATACGAATCCGGACATTATCCTGGCGGGCCGTGGCTCCTCAGTAAGCCGGAATGGATAAGCGTTCCGCTGCATCGATCATGCCTACCTGAACGGGATTCATTGAGCCTGTCAACTGTGTGCACGCCGCCTGCCTTGCACACCTTCTTCTGTTTAATTGCGTCGGCGTCGCCCATGGAAACCGCGACGGATGACAGTGACCTCGTCTGAGGAAGGTTTTACCTAGATCGAATAGATAACTGTTAGGGGTGGTATTTTTTAAATTGATCTTCTTTGTAATTTCTCTCGAACGCAGGTGCGGATAGCGAAATAATATTGGACAATTGTATTAGGTTCGTGATAGCTGTGTTATTTTTGTGGGTAATACGATGATATTGGATAATCAGAGCGGGCAATTAATTTGATGTTTCAGCTTTTAGTCTAAATGCAGAAGAGTTGTATGGAAGTGTCGTGCAGAAATAACGAAACGGTAGAAGATTGATGTTGCACTTATGTTTCGTTCAATCATTCGTTCCCCTTTGTTTGCCGTAGCTTGTTTTGGGAATATATTTCGCGTTTATTAATAATAAATGATCGTTCGATGAGAACGCGCTCGACTTTTCACCGCCGTGATTTTATAAGGCGTCCGGTGTTCTTTGATAAAGTATGATAAAGTGAGAGAGGCACAGGTCACTCTCGCACGATAAGCGAGAATAAAATTATTCGTGGCAGCCGTAAACTCGGTCACGTTAATCCTGTCGAGGCGGTGTGTTGTAAAAGATTACTGGCACGTGCTGAGTACTGGACACTTCTTTTAAGCGGTGACTAGTATCGCAAACGAAGTTCAGGATACAAGCAACACATAATGAGGTTTTATCACGCATGCTTTTCAATGGAAATCTTGCGCAATAGTTGCGACACCTCCAAAAGCAAGTCTGTGATATATTAATAAAGATCGAACAATAGTCAGGAAGAAATAGAATCTTTCTCAGCAACTATTGTTCCATATTATTTGTAACTTAATTCGAAAATTGTGTAATAACTACCATCGACTATCCAAGTCACGCAACTTGGAAACCGTTGCGAAAAGTGATCCGCCCTAAACTTCTAATCTACCTCCCGATATTGCATGCATCGTTCCCCAGACTATTCCAAGCTTGGTGAACTGATTCGGACTGTACTAAATAACCACACCAGCGAACTATCGAGTCCGCGCGAAGAAAGACAAATTACGAAACGCCGATCTCTCCAACATAATCGCAACGCGTGCATTAACAATAATTAGATCGCTGCTTCTGATTTTACGTTCTAACATGACAACCGTATTTCGTGCGAAGCATTTTTGACTCTTAATTAAATTACGTATCTTAAAAATGTACCATACAATTCGTTCGAATCATTGTTCGAAATTTTATTCGAGTAAAATTCGCCACTGACTCGATAATACGCCGGGTGAAAGTTGTGAAGAGAGATTCCATTCTGTAACTCGTCTATTCTCGCAAGCAGACAACATGCCAGCCGTCGTTTCTGTAGGCGACCAAGAACGAAAACAAACTTCATCCCCCGTCTCATTACCTCGTTAAATCACATTCACGAATGGAAATATCAACGACGAGTAGACTGGCCCATTGGAATCGATGATAAAAAAACAAGGGGGACGAGTAAAGGGAGGAAGAAGCCGTCGCGCCATAAAATCGTGGCACGTTCAGTTTCCGATTTTTATCCTGATCGTAAACGAAAGGGCCATGCACCGTGAAAGCTGCAGAAGCCGGAAGGAACGGCAAGGTTAATAGATTGCGAGATAGAACAGGCTGCCGAAGGTTTCGCAGTACGTTCATAGGGCAGAACCGAGTTACTACCTTCGTTTATTACCCTTACGTTTGTACGTGTGTCGAATACGCACTTTACTCGCCGGCTTCTACGTTACTGCGAACTTTATTTGCCCGCCCGTTGCTTTATCCACTTTGCGGATGAGGCCGATTCACGGCTGGGCCAGTTAATGACTGCCCCTAACCACAAAGGGGAAACAATAGCTCGTGTTATTGGGATCTTCGTAATTATTTATCGCGGTGTAAAACATTCAATGAGACAACTATGGAACTTTACAGCCGTTTCGAGGCTCGTAACGATACGTAGGAGGTACGTTCAATTAGTCATGCGAGTATTCTTTGAGAATGTATGCATTATGTATTTCGTTAAGCTTTCGGCGGCGAATCAAATTTTCTTGATCATTTCGCTACGCCACCCTTAGTATTAAACGTATCCACAGAGGTTGAATTAATACAGCTTTTGTTGACACAGAAATTTAGAATCTACAGGGGTGCATCATTTTATTAATTAACTTGCTCCGTTTCTTATTACTTGAAAGGGACAACGAGTGATCAACTAATTGTTTTCAGCGGTGTATTTATAAATATGTCTGAAAACGGGGAAACGACATCGACAACTCTGTACGAGGGGTCCAGAAATCGAAATGCATCGTCCGGCAAGAAGGACCCAATGGAAATAGGCAGGAACGCAGAGCAATCAACGTCATTGAAAGCGATATTGGGAATTCGAGCAGAAATAGGCCCGTTTCTCAGGGCAGACAGATGAATGCTGGTGCACTAATGAGCCGTTAATGGTAAATAAATGGACCAGTAACCGCGTCTGCATTGCGCCAACCCGAGGGACGTGAAGTCAGCCGTATGTCACGATTGATTAATGAGGAACCTTTGTTCCTGCCGTGTCAATTACATACAATTCAGCTTCCAGTTTCACCCGCTGCGTGTTATCCCGAATCTTCGATTCTTCGGCGGTATCGTTGGTGCACTTGCGACTCGGGAAATGACGTCATTCAGAACAGGTACTTCAGGAACGATGATTGCTGAATGAGGATTTCCATACTCTATGACGTTACAGGAGTTACAACTTTTTGGGGAACAGAGAAATAAAATAAAACTTTCAACCACAAAAAAAAATGGCGAAATTATTTACCCAGTTTTTCATTTCTTTCTAACGAGTATAATAATTGCAAGTATAATAGCAATGAATAATTTACGGAATAATGATAAATTAATTTCTAATCGTACAACTTTTATGGATTTCTATGTTTTTGACTTTTCCTCTTTCGCTCTATTTCTTTTACAATCTACGTATATACAAAATTTCCTCCAAACTTTGTTTGTTCGTAACAATACCGGCGAGTCGAGCGATATATACGCACGAAATTCGACACATTCATCGGTCGAATTACAATCGGCATGGATCTTCCTTTGTAAAAGTTTCCAGTGTCCCCGGGAGCCTCTTCTCGCAGCATAATGGACAATAAATAAGACGAAACTTCTAAAAATGCGGCGACAACAATAGAATCGGCCAAGATCGTTGTAAATTTATCGACTGACTTCGAAGTGTACACAAAAGTTTCGCTCGTTGTGGCGGCGTTTTCTAAGGACCCGGATTCTGACAGGTTGGCGAAGTTCTTTGGACGAAGGAAAAAGAGGATAGATCGAACGAGAAAACAGCGCGCAGCAATGTATGAATTGCGAACTTCCGAACGTGCTCGCGGATAAATCGAGAAAAATGAGTTCCTTGGAACGCCCGTGGCGTTGTCCACGATAAGAAAGGAAAAGGGCAACCGGTTGCGACGAAGTAGGGTGGTTCCTCCTTGCTCCTGCGCTGCGCTGGACGAGATGGCGATGCGACGTTCCACTCCAGTGTAAATCCACCCTTATAGATTCGATTCCAGCTGATTTACTTCCGATAGCCTGGGAGGGTGGACCGTTTGATACCGGCAATACGATTAAATTCGATCGCTTATCGAATTAAATGGCTACGCTGTACTTTTAATGAAATTTCAATGTAAAGGCGACAATGATGAATCATAAACTGTGAGATCCTTGGTAATGGAAATGTACTTTAACGTTCCCTCGTTATACTCTCCAAGCACGTATTGGCTGAATTTTTTTGTGCCGCAATTAAAGCGTTAGATGTATTATGGAGTTATACATAAAATGACATTAAAACATTAGAATTGGCCGATGGTTCAATGATGGTACGTTATTTTGTTTGATCAATACCTTTTCCCTTTTCGTGCAACGAGAAACAAGTTTTAATATAAGGTAAGAGATTCGTTTAAACAAATTTATATATATTCTTATTAGTTCTTTAAATATTTCTGCTGCATTTATATTGAATTCAGAGGGGCTGACCCAAGAAAATGATTGATATCGTTACGTTCAGAATTTTACATTACCAATAATACAAAGCGTTTATCTATTTTGCAAACGCCCGCAATTCGTTTCATTGTTAGCCCGTTGCACAGCTGCGTACCCTACTCCTTTACTTCCCTGTATCCGCGATGCGTTTCACGTTATGGAGATTTTACGCGGTTCTGGAGAAATTTTACGGTCGGATATAAAAGAATAAAAACAAAACAAAAAAAAGCGAAGGAAATATAAAATTCCCCCGAAGCATGAAAAAAATATTACACTACGGCGCACACGTTTCTCAGATAAATCGCGCCGATAATTTGACGGAAAGTTCGCGTTCCATTCAATAAACGTTTTTCTAAACGTTTAAGCTATCGATATATTGTACTCCGTGATTCCCCTCGGTTAACTAAGTCAGCACACATGAGATAAGTTCGAGGAGGAATCGATATGACGAAGACACATTCAGCGTGTCGGAATTCTCACGAACAGGCATAAATCAGGAGTCGACTAAGCGGCACACGTTTCTTGTCGATTCTTATACAGAAAGCTCGGAAGCCCCGCCATTTATTCCGAGAGATCAACCCCTAATACATCGGTTTGTCATCTCTACCCCGGGCAAATAACTTCTAAGCTTCTTACTTTATATTTGTATAAGGCGTATTTGTCACAATTTCAAAATTTCGTGATCGCGTCACGATGGAGAGTTTCGTGGATAAATATTGGGAAATAGATTGCGCCCACTTGAACTGAACAGGCAGAAACATGTAAAAATAGATATAAAAGGTCGGGAAGATATTTCTGACGTAATTTACCATAATGAGGTGAAATGTTTCGAATAAGCAAAGTTGTAATGTAAAAGGGCTTTACGGGCATTGAAAAGCTACAAACTTTTATAACCATGGCATTTATAAGGAGACTGCGCGGCTAATTGAAGAAAATGTCTGAAATTCGACTTACTAAGCAAATAGATTTAAAAATCGCGAAAACTTCTAAATGTACAAGGGTATAACAGCAACGGTTGCGTTTTAAAAGAATAATATTTTCTCCTTTGCGTCGACGTGCGAGCGTCCAATAATTTATTTCTGACCGTCCGCTGGTACATTCACGGTTCATTATTATTTGTACGTGTTTATGTACGATCTGCTCAATCCCATGAATTATTTATACCACGACTGTAGAATTCGGGAAAAGTTTTACCTAGTTTCCAGTGTCTCATCGCAGCGGTTCCTCTATAAAGTTGTAATTAGTTTTCCGATCCACTTCAGAGACGATCACAACATGAATATGTATAGACTTATGTGGAGTTCTTTCGCAGCGGATATATACCCCTCGGAATGTTTTCAGTTCCGGTATTAATTTTGATTTGCATGGGGAATTTCGTCCGCCCTCTTTTCGCAAACGTGTTTGTTAATGTTTGTCAAGTGTTTCACGGAATTGGCGAAAACCCGCACATACCAGACGCTCATCTCCGCGAACGGGCAGCCTTCAAGGATCCTCCGATACCATTCGCAATTTACCATTGCTTTCAATCCGCTCGAATCCGAAAGAAAACTGACGGGGATCTTCGCAATGACGTTTCGCAGGCCCGCAGCGTACGCAAGCAACCGAAAGTGCAAGCAATTTGCGCTCGAACGTCCCGTGAACGTTACACAAGCGAGCATCATGTATATTCCCCTCGCACTCATCTGGCCAGGGCGTTTGTCGATCTCGAAGCCGACGCACGATTCGCGGAACATTTTCTCTCGGGTCTCGGGAGGAAATCTGTCGTAGGAATTTCACGGCTGCCGGTTCGATCGGCTCGATGTTCCCATGGCGATTTCCCGTCGCGAAACTTTGATGTCTGCCACGCCTAGCCGGAACAGCGTAAGATAACTTGCCCAGGATCTATCCTTCGGCCGCGAACGACGAAGCAGTTGCACGGCGAGTTTGTTTTATCGAATTTTCAACGTCCCTGTACAGCGCATGGCTTCCAGAAAGGTTTCCCTTCGAGCCGTGGTACATACTCGTTCTCTAGTGAACCTTGACGACGAGCTGCAGACGCGGCACGGTCAAATGGAAAGAAAATAAGAGGAATATTACGGTCGACCGAACGGCGAACCACCACCTTTGGCTACTTCTTGCACCACTTTAGGTATACGGCTCTTTATAATGTTGAGAAATGTATCGTGGAAACGCGTGCCGTTGTTCATTGGGAATTTGAGGGAATTCAGGATAAGTATTGTTACAGTCGAAAGTTAGTTAAATCGCGTTCGATGGATTCTTTTGGTGTTTTGAACTCTACAGGTTGAGTCTGCAACATTCATGTAATTGTGAAATAAAATATTATTTTTATTGAATGTTGTACAATTTGATAGTTTTTTTTATTGCTATTCTGTATTACCTCTGGGAAAGATAGATGCTGCATTTTTGTTTATCGTTAAAAATGTTTACTCGAATTAATTATTGAGTAGCGTGTCCCGAATTTCGGTATGTACCATCGTATCAAATTACATTAAGTTAGAAAGTAGGATTCTATTTTATTGAGACACATTTACGACACCGGAGAATGCGTCTACGTAGCTGCAACAAATTAGACAATTCTAAGAAAGAAACGACAGAAATTTCGAGAGGTCCTTGCGTAAAATAGCGTGGAATATAAAATATTATTTGCGCGGCGACGTTCGTTGCGATGGTAATAAACGAGCGGGACATTAAATACCTAATCTGTGTCAGGGAGATATGACAGAAGATTTTTTTTGTCGTGGGGCGCGGCAGTTTAAAAATTACAGAATAATTTGTATCACTATCAAGTAGCTCCGGTCTCATTTCGGAGCCAGAAATCTACGCCCACCCACGGATATAAATCCCATTAACGGATAAAATTACAGGTTTAATTCAGGAATGAGACTGGTGCAGCCACGTATAAGGAGAACTTAATGACACAGAATGCACTTTAGCTGGAACTTTCAAGCGCAAATGTGTCGTTTAAACAATGACTGATGAGACGATCGTGATAACAGATTTTGATATAAAATTGTTTCATTTAAATGAAATAATATTTGATTCTTTAGCTGACAATAATTGCGAAGAAATAAGTATACGAGGTTTGACATTTATTTAGCGATCGATTATGCTGATTAGAATTATCATATACATGGAGAACTTTTCTTCAGAAAATACATAGCTTCTGCCTGTTGCTTCTGAATCTTCGTATTATAACTTAATTACTGAAAATCCTGTGCCAAATCGAAAATTGAAATTTAGCACCAACAGTTCCAATACAGCGAGGAAACGATTCCATCTAATTATCGAGGGGGTTAAAATAAAGTGAGAAAGGAACCTTCAATTATCACTTATTAGGTGTACTGCCATCAACCATCCTTTGGTCAAGCATTATCGTTTTACTAAATCGGATCCGACGTTCGCCGTTGCGCGGACACTTCGCGAGTGATGTCCATTGTGAAACACGATAATCGTTGCGCCTACGTCGGAACAACGTCGTCGTGTATTATTAATCCTTACACCGACGCCATGTAATATTCCACGCAATAAACGGTCCCTCGACGCGACGGCGAGGGTAGATAATCTGTTGCTATACGTGAGACCGGATCATTTTCGAAAATTGGTACATTTTGTATGAGACCGCGATTTTTATTCCCCGACAAACGACAAACCACCACGACGACGAACACTGATATAATCTTGCCCCGGGACGCGAGCAACACGCGGATTATGCATTATTAAGTTTAATGGAATCTACCTGCAGCAGTGACGAAATGTTGGCAACTCTTTGCACCGCGTGCACCGAATCGCGGCAGTCAGTGTTCCCTCCTTGTTTCCATCCACGGTTTATTATCCTTACGGCTGTCGTGTTGCGAGACGGGGGTGAAATTGGAGAACGAGGGTGAACCACGGGTAAAAAGGGATTGTTCCTCTATGCAGGCTTGTTCGAACGTTTCTTCAACTATTCTTCGTATTATCTTTTGCGAATGTAAATGGAGGAGGAAAGTGCAAATTATACGTCATACATGTAAATAGCTGTGCACATCGGCATGTGACAAGTAAATAATGGAATTTGGAGTAAAATTAATGCTTGCGTGCTGAATTTTGAACCCGCTTATCATGGTTCTAAGTACACATCCTTTTTATAGTTACAGATTTATTTTTTCGTTGCATTATAAATGTCTTTACTTTGTTTAATACGTTTTACATCGTCAGACGTAAGTACAACGAATCAAAAAATTGCTATCGTAGATTGGTCGCGCAACACAGTTGCAATTAACATTAAGGATTAAGAGTAATGTATTATGTATATCCTGGATAACCAATTGAAATGATAATACAATAATTAATATAAGGCAATTTTTACTTTTTGAGCGGATTACACATTGACACGCAACGCAATAATATGCTGCTCAAAAACAATTCCACCCCCTCGATAGAATAATTCTTTAACTACGTACATTGCGTTTCTCATGACTCCACTGCCTCGTCGAAATTCATCGACGTTGAACTAGTATCTCCGTGAATTTCTCCCCGACGGGAATTCGCCAAGACATAGAAACAAGAGGAACGGTCTAATCCGCTACGGCTACGTGTTAAAGTTACACGATCCCGGTGTTGCAAATCGTGTTCCGGAAACTTGGGCGATAGAGGCGCTGATTAATCGATTAATCCTGATCGCTAAGTCGAAATACGAATCCCCGCCTGCTTGTATTCGTACGGGAACGAGAACAGAACGTTTCCCGGAACGTTATTGTTTACCGCGAACAAATGAACCGGAGACGTTATTGCAATAATCTAAAGGGGAAATTTATTCTGTTATATGGGTCTTCCGTGCACAGCTGTGAAACATATGCGAAAATGTATTACAATTGCGTTCCATACGCCATAGGAGTACATATGTAATGTATATTTATCGATTTATATATAGTTTTACGATACACAAATGAAATTTCGTCCAATATACTCTTGGAATAAAGCATACATCAAAGTTGAATAAGGATCGGATGAAAAATATTGCAATATTTACAATATTTATATAATATTTTATGTATTGAACCCATCCGAATATTATTTCACTTTCACTCATTTAATCCACGCTAAACACGATATACGTATATACTCATTCTAAATTCACGCAATAGGACAGACACCTACGAATATATAAATCCGTTCGGCCCCACCTCGAGCGTCCGAATTTCGCAATCTGTCAACCATTTAACAGAATCGAAGAAACCGAAATCTACAAACTGCTTATATCTTTTACCTCCACTTCCGTCCCCGCTAATGCTGAAGCAGAATGCACTTTAAAAACGGTGGACCCGGTGCTTTCCACCGCAGCTCTAAACTCCGCAACGTCAGCCGGAGGCTGCTTGTCCCGCGGTAAGGCGAATATTGGAGGCATTATCGGTCCAGAGACGGGGACTATCGTTCGACGGTATAGCATCGTACAGAATGGACTGTCCAAAGCCAATGGTCGCATTGAACGTGGAATCGAGGGGCATGTATAATGCATACGAAGGCTTGATCCGTGACCCCTGCTGCTTCCTTCGAGCGTGCCCTCCACCGATCTTAGCCAACACTCGTTCGGGTTTACCGTCTAACCGACCATTTTTTTTTTTTTTTACCCCACTCCGGGCTAAATATTTAAAGGCTCTTATACGGGACAGCGCGCGCCGCCATATCGTTCGTCGGCCTCGTAAAAGCTTCGCGCGGCTGCAGAAACGACCCTCGGCGGCACCGGTCGAACGACAACGGACAGCGTCAATGTTTTGTCCGATAAAGGTTGTACGCGAGAGAAATAGAGTTTCGTCGGTGCCGCGCGAATGCGCGTCGAGTGATCCTTGGCTGGACAATGTCCAAGAACGGTACGAGTCGAAGGTTTGATCCCGCTTTCGGCGCAACGGGGGTTTTGGTCGGAATGGGGCGAGAACTGAAGGGTACTGGAACGGTGGAAGACGCGCGTCGGGTAGTCGGATGAAGATTCAATATTGACGAAGAGAGGCATGTACAGCTGGTTGAATTCGTGAAGTTTAGCTAATGCCAGCGTGTGTTCTATTCATTTTAGTGCACGGGAAGAGGGGTTCAATTCTTTTCTTGTTGGCGATTATTTGCTCCATTTTCGTACGCGTTACATACTTCTATAGATACGCGGGCGTTCTATCGCGGGATTTGATAATTAACCGTCATTGTAGAATTGAGTGTACTAGAATGGTAAAGGGCGAACGTTTAATTGAAATACGTGTCGAGCGATCGCTTTAGTGAAATTCGTAATTGCCGAAGAGGTGCAACTGGAGGCACTGTCACGAAATCTGATATGAAGGTACACACTTTATTCGTAGGCTCTCTCTACGCGAGAATAAAAGGACGAGACTCCATTTATACGCTCATCTACCTTGAAAATTCGAGGCGCCGGACTGTCCCAGCATTCGCGAGACTTCTAAAGAAGAGGGCGGACTACTTTGATATAAAGACTCTTTATATTCCTTTACCTGAAAAATGCTCGTCTTCGCAGTAGCCAAGAAAAATAATAGCCCCCGCACTTACCACGGCGTAGAGGGCAGGAGTGGTCATTAAAACTTTGCATTATTTAAACTTGAGGATAAATTACAAGGCCTGCACGGCCCGGTGTCATTCAAAGCGATATCAGAGGACCGTAATGACGTTAGGCGCCTTCGCGTCGAGCAGCTTGCGAGAATCTTTCAGGGGATACCCAATTGACGATTCACGTCGAAAGGAATATTAAAAATATCCGGAATTTCCATTCAAATGGGATTCATCGGCTCCTGGCGTTGTCGTAGAATCTATTTCGGTATTCTACGGGGACGATCGTCCCCGTCTGATTGCGGACACATCTGTGACGCGGCAAGAAACGGTGAACGTTTCACCGTAGTTCTTCGCGTAACGCGCGATTCCCTTCGTTTCATATCGTTTCATTAATGTCGCCCTCTTTCACGTTTTTTGGCAATGCTAAATCTAGTCACGCGGTTCGCAAAGGGAAATACGGTTACCTTATGAAATATTTTCTGAATAACCGTGCAACGTCGGGGTAAATTAAATTTCTGGCCTGCTACGGTATGCCACGCGTGCACGGGTCGACAGCATTGCTGTTGTCCTTCCTCTTCATTTCGTTGTCGGGCAAATTTTCTCTCCTTCAACCGTCATCTCTCACTTGGCATTGTTAGCAACCTTATTTCCCTCCCTCGTTTTTCCTGACGTTTCCGTTCTTGTGGCTCGCGGTTCGCGAAAACGCGCCCCCCTTTCATTTTCTCCGGTGATTTTATCGTTGCTCATGGACGATAAGCCGGTGGAAAATAATTATCGACTAATCGGATTTAACAGATTTTGAGATTCTTAATGTTTGCTTCGAGGAACATCCCTATAATATTATTTGTTGGGTGCTGCATCGTTCGGCTGTCTTTCTATGCGTCTGCTTTGGGATTTAGTTACACGTGAATCTGAGGCATCGTCGTGTAATAATAGAACTCCAACAATTATTCCGGCAGCGGATATAAATCAATTATTCACGCTGCTCGTCATAGCGTTCAAGATTATACGGAAAATTTCAACCTGCGCATACTTCCTACATAACGTTTATCCAAAAATTAGCTCAAGATCTTTACGCATTGCATAAAACGTTCAAAATTAACATCTCTATCCATACCTATCCTCCGCTCTCTACTCTATTAACAATCCCTCATCTATTCCATCGCGTCCGCTAATAAATCCATACTGTAACCAACGAAAAATCCACGTACCCAAATTTCGTGTACCGGCAACGGCATCAAAGATGCAGGCGAGTGATTGCGATCGGTCAGGATTGAAGTCTAGTCGTCTGGGATACTGTCGGGGGGAGAAGATCATCTTCGGGCCGATCGACTAGCGCGTGCAATGAATACGAAATTGTTACCACGGCGCATATATAAGGGCGACACGCCAGTCGGGGCGGGCTGAGGGGCGAAACCTTTGGTCGTCTAAGCCAGGTGGACGAAGAATAGCGACGTGATACATATTTCATCCATATTCATTCGACGATACGGGGTTCACGGTGGGGGTGGGGTGGGACGCCGGTGATGGGGCGCCAACCTCGTTAAACTCTTCGCGGGTGAAAGGTGGCCGATGCGACCCGGCGTTGCGTCGGTTCGTATTCGTGGAATGCCGACCGGCGTGGAATCCGAGCTACGCTATTGAACATTGCGATGTCTCCTCTGTCACAGGGGTATATCGATTTCCGGTCCGATCGTCCACGCGTGCCGCAGGGATTTCCTGCCCGTGATTTATTCCGCTATTATAGCGACACTGCGCGCTGGCTCGTGCTCGATGGTTATTAAACGCGCGCCCTTAAGTCGGCCTTCCTTTTTCTCTCCCCCGTCGTTCACGGCTGAGGGGGCGTGCAGTTCGAAAACGCGGTTGCGTGGTCGGGGTGAAACTGTTCGCGGAAGAGGGGGAAATATTGGGCGATTTGCATGAAACGGTTCGCCAAGAAGCGAGTGGCGTTTGAGGATCCCTGAGCAGATGAAAGGGTGGTCTCGCGCTTGCAACGGTTCACGATAATCGTGTAGAGGGGCGACGCGAGGGGCGCGCGAAGTTATCGAGTGGCCCTCGATGATCTCGCGTTTGATTTTGAGAAATCTCGTTGGGCGAATTTTTATCGAAACAGATCGCTCCGTGCGACGGAGTGGGCGGAACGAACAGTTTATTACGCGATAACTCGCGGAGATGTGTTTGAAATTAACGTTTCGCGAGATTCACGAGGCATCGACAACTGTTCACCGACAGAACTATTTCGTTGTTTGCGTGTGCGTTTTTGTTTAAAGTTTTCTTCGCCGAAGAAACGCAAACCGGGGTAAAAATGTGGACTCAATTTTTTCTGGGGGCGCGTTTAAAGTGAAGTTAAAATTTCATGCATTTAATGTTAATTGTTCGTTACCGAGTTGACAGAGTCTGAGAAGCAATTTAAAAATATGAACAACCTCCGGGACGAGACACATTACAGGTTACATGCAACCTTCAAAATTTGATCATCTTATAGACTTCGCCCCTACAAGATTACACTTTAAAGTGCCCAGAACTAGTACACTCTATCCACACAATATCAACTTTCGTCCCCCCGTAAACGCCATTATGAAACACTTAGAAGTATCAACATACACATCGCGCGCAACACAAAACCTCTATTAACATGCTATCGAGAAAGCCGCGTTAACTCGTCTTTCCGACGAAGTCGCCGAATATAATGGATAATAAATTAATAACCAAAAGTCGTACGCACAAGAGCCATTCACCACCCCGGCCCCGTCGTTAAATAGATTCTCGCAAACAACTTCGTCTCAACGTTGCTCGCCGTTACAGAAAGTTTCAGCAGTCCATTTCGAATTTTTCGAAACGATCGCGTGATCGGCCCCTCCAATTATGCGCCGTTCCTCGGGCAAATTGCGAAATGACGCAAGTTTAAAGGAGGCGAGGCTCGAAATGAGGCACGAGCGGAGCATCGCAGTGGAAGGTTATTATTCCGGCGAGTGGCGCGTCCTCGCGGATCGCCCGACTATAAAAAAGAAACTAATTTATACCGAGAAAATGGCGGCGAAGGGTGCGGGCAGACGAGATAGAGAATTGGCACGGTCGGACGACCGTCTTGAATGCCTCGTTCTTGTGTGCTGTGTTCCGTTCGCCACGCTACCTGCCCGCCGAGCTATATCATTTTAAAGACGTGCCACGAAATAAGTTTATAAGTAGTCTGTTGAGAGTTTCGTCAGACCCGCCGCCGCTGGTCCCTAAGTAGTTACCAAGTAGTTTGTGCCGCCCGAGTCAAGCTCTGCCCGATATATTATGTAAGTGCGGGGACGTTATACTTCACCCGTCCTGGAGCAGCTTCCTACGCTTTTCTTCCGTTGCTCTCACGCCCTGCTCCCGATTTCCTTCGGCTACCATTTGTTTCGGTTTAATTATTAATGATTAATGATTATAATAAGTTCTGTACACGTTGCACTATTGACCGTGGCTCCTTTCGGAAGCGTATTCAACTCGCAATTTATTAATTTCGATTGATCTGACTCGTTTTTACGGTAAGTTTCATTCAATTTCCCACATCTTCGCGTTAATTTCTACCCGCAGTTGTTTTATTTTATTACCTATCACTGTTTTTAACCTCCATTTTCGGTTTTCTTCTTTTATAAATGCAATATAGATAACTTAACAATAATTTCAGGGACGGTGAAGGCCGAAGGAGTCTCGCAATTGTTCGGTTGTCAAAATCATGATGGTCCCGAGGTTGTAAAAATCTCAGAGGTTCTTAAACCAAGTTCTTAGATTCTCTTGATACCATATTCACTAAGGTTTCATAGTTCCTATACATATAGCTGGCCCGCAAAACTTCCAAAATACCGGTGGCGCGAAGGGAACGAAGGTCGCAGGTTTCCGTTGACCTTCAAATTGTCGAGGTTCCAAGGTCTCAGAACTCCACGACCACGAAGGTCGGGAAATCAGATCTCGCGGCGATCTGTGGCGGATCTTATCACCGAGCCTGATGAAACCAATGGCACCTATTTCCACGGCAATTGATCAAATAACGCCTGGATTGAATTTCTTGGACCCGCTCGACTCTATCGAATCGCTCGGATTACCGGTTAGCGCTCGCATTCAATCTGACAAATCTGATTGCTTCTGTATCTTGCTTCTGTATCGTGCTTCCTCAGTTTATAGCGCGCGAATGGAGCCGGCTATATTTTACAGCACTTATATCGAGTGCCACTGGCTTCCGTTTTATACAAGCTCGCTGCGCGAATATTTCACCCCGTGAACGCAACGGGGTCCGCGTTAAACTCGACGGTCATCGTGATTTCTCGTTTGTTACTCTGCAAACGGCGGATCGTCGCCAGCTTCCGCGGAGCCAAGCAGGTCCGTGCCATGATAATATCGTCCACGTTATCAACGCACCCCCATATGTTCCCTAACTATTCGGCAAACGACACCGTTCAACGCGTCCAAACAAGCACCGAGACGCTCCGCGAGTAAACAGAACTCTTTCCACCGGCAATGAGAGTTTGGCACGGGGCCACCTGGCCACGGCCCACTTTTATTTCGAACGCGAAAGTTTAAATGGCCCGCTCGCCATCGACCCGCCGCGCCCCCCCATGATCGTCGTACCTTCAGCGCTTAAGGGGGCACGCTTGGCGTAAATAAAAGTACGCTCGTTCGCCGCGGCGGTCGGGTACCCAGGTTGGCCGATCGTAAATCGCAGATTGCCGACCACCGTTGCACCTCGTCGGTACCGCGGCGAGGATCGCGATAAACGTCTTCCCGCGGCGATTTGTCGCAGCCGCGAGAAATTTCTCACAGCCGCCGAGCAACAATTATGCAGGCGCCCGGTTTCGAGCCCTCCCCGCGCTAACCGCGCCGCGGAAGCAACGACGAAAACGAAACGCTCGCTCGCGCCTCGACAGCGACGAGGAACGCGTTCGTACCGCCGCGTCGAAATTCTCCTTTCCAAGAAAAAGGATGTACAGCGTTCGCGAGCGCACGAAGCCGCCGCAGTCGAGGGCGAAATTTGCTTCCGCGCTGCCGAAGAATTCACCCCGAGGGAATTCAAATATACGCCGGGCGTAACCCGCCCCCCGCCCGTCGTGTCCTCCGCCCCTCTTCGTCAACCGCCTGCCGTCACCGTCTTCCACTCTTACGGTCTTCTCGCGACGACACGAACCACCGACTATTTACCCCCGTTGCTACGAACGCCACCCTGGCACCCTGTAATTCCCGGCCTGCAGTATATTCGGCACGAATCGTCGGCGTCGCGCCGTTTCAAAGGTAAAATAAAATCGAATGGAATTGTGGCGTGCCGGCATTAGATGATATCTGGCCTGCCGCATCCTAACGAAGGAATGGTATCGCACGAAATCGTTTATGCGCTGGAAATCGCTGGGCGCGTACGGACGTTGGCTTTGAACGAATTGCTTGAGATTGAATCGCGGACGCGTGTTATCAGTTCGGTTGTGTATTTCGAACGATTAGTCTATTACAGCGACTTCGTGTATTCATGATGTGCAAAACATGTATTGGTTATTTTTCAATTATACGAGAGCGCCTGAAATATCTGAGAGAAACGAGATATTATTTTCGGAAGCGATACAGAGAACGTTGCCATTGTATAATCGCAAAGGGAAGAAGACGACGATAAGCGTACAGAGTAATCAATTTACAATTTCCCACGGTACATTACCTCGCCGATACAGATAGGTGTTCATAATATTCTCGAAATTTCCATAAGGTAACGCGCCTCGAATATTCACTCCAACCGTTCGATGCATTGCGTGTCATTCGTGTTGGATCCGTGACAACTTTCGAATTATTTCTGACATTCGGCTCGGTCGTCAGGTGTACTGCTAATCGGGGAACGCGACTCGACGCCCACGTCGCGGGCAGAGATAATAAATAATTCCTACAGGACTACGAATTGTAAATTGCAGAGCTGGTAACTTGGAAAGGTCATATTTCCTTTCCGGGTATCATTAAAATGAACGATTGAGTGGTATATCGTTTCGCGGCATCGAAAAATGGTAGGACTGGAACGAGGAGGGTCGGTTTGTCGAACGCGCTGGGGGAAACATAGATACTTTTGCCATGCGCCCAGATTCCACCTGTATATACATACATACGTATACGTTTACTCGATATTGGTTGAATTATTGTGCCTGCCTGTACGAACTACTCGCGTGCTTCGTATCGAGGAATCAAGTTACAAGCTGCGGTTCCATTTTGTGCAATTCCGTTTGCATATAGACACGTTTCTTGATAACTGCCGCCGTGTTTCGCAGGATTTACGATCGGCCAGGTAAATGTTGCCGGCGGCAAGGTTCATCAGGGGAATATGCGCTTACGTATAAACACGAATCTTAGGACAATTCCACTTCCGGAAGTGGCCCGCCGGTATCCGATATACGAAACTCGTGGGCCATGTACCGTGACCGATACAACTTTCGATTATTGCAGACGATTATCACGTGGTTTATCGGATCGCGTGTTGTATAATTAAGCGGCTTCGTTTCCGGTTTCGTGTTGCCGTGAATGGTAATTGAAAAGAATCGGGAAGTTGAAAAATCGCTACTGCGTAGGGATACGTGGGATTGAAACAGTACCTTTGGACGTGTAGTTATTTGTTTAGAAATTGCCCTTTACGTAAATCCGCGGAATAGATGGATCCTACGTAAATGGAAGAGAAGTTTTGTTAAATGAAAAATACGCATTACTGCTGATAGAATTATCGATTGTTAAAATTGTTCACGGTATCGTGAATGATGCGAATTCATGTATTTCCTCGTTCCTTCTTTTTATTTATTTCTGCGAAGTTCTAAATGTTTTCTATTTATTTTGATGGTGTACGCAGATACACGTAGCAGAACTAATAGGGCGTGCGATATTTTATGGTTTAATGAATTTTGAGGATCCCAAGTTTTTAATTCGACCGAGCGAAAGAATTTTCGATGGCGTACCCTATGGAACGACCGTGTCGCGACCCTTTTACACACTTAGGTCACCGATTCGGCGGCCAAAAAGGATCGTGGTAAAGGCGATTCAAGAGAAGGTTGAGGGAAAAGTAAAGAAAAATGCATTTCGTCCAGGAACTCGCTAGTGAATTCGTCAATAAGTTTATCCACTTCGCTCGTGTTTCAAAAGTAGGAACCATCAATGCCAGGATCTATATGTGGGAATCGATGGCTAGAGAAGAAATTGTTGAAACAGGGACCGATGCTGGAAACCCGCCTGTGGAGTGCACGGTAAATGTCGTCACATTTTTATTAGAACCTTATTTTCTTTCTACTTTCACTTCTACCACTGCCATTTCTTTCATTCCACTTTACTTTCTACTTACGATTACTGTCTGACTTTCATTGCTGTCTACCGATGTTTGGGCCACGAGTGTCTATACAAGGGTAGAATCAAAAGGGATATTCTTTTCGATTTCTCTGTACATTTCTCTGTATAAATAAATATATAAATAATTCGTTATTTCACAATTGCGATTCATGATAGTCGTTCCAATGGAAGAAGTTAAGTTCGTCGAGGAATACTGGCACGGTGATTCGCGAGATCAGAATTGATGGCTGATTGTAAGCGTTAGTCTGCGAAGAGTTTAAAAAGATGCGGTATAGGATAAAAGTATGAAGATACTTTGAAACGAAGTTGTATCTTTTATCATAAATTTCCTTTTCAGAGAAATTACCCTTTGATCGTCGAAACTGGGTTCGATTATTTCATATAAGCAGAATAGAGACTCCATCGATCGGCTACCCGATAGAAGCGCAAGCCTTTGGAAGTTCCTTTCTACTTTCTACATTCATGAATTCCTTCATGGAATTGAACGAACGGGATGAACTCATACTTATATTTAGTCAATTTATTCAACCATCCTGCACAAAAGCGAAATGAATATTGCTTAGAAATCCATCGTTTTGGATGAAAGATACCAAGGAACACAAATGTCTTCTAGTTTGTCACTAAAACAAATCTTTCTCGCAACAGATCAATAGAATTCGATATCCGTTTCTCAGTGTGACAATTCATGCTAATGAACCGTCGGTCGAAACCATTCCCGTCACTTCTATTTTTCCATTCGACTTTATCCGCCAGCCAGGAAACGTACAATCTGAAACACGAATTAGTCGATCCTTGAAGTCAATAACGAACGACGCGCCTACGAACTCGAAGACAGAGAAATCACTTTGAAATCGTCACGCGGTACACAAGCTACGTCGACATCAAATCAACACCACCGCATCGGCTTTCGGAGCTAAGTTAATCTGTTCGACGCTCTTCCCGCATACTAAACAGCCTCTTAGCGCGAACAAGGTGTTTTACCAAAGTGCTTTCGCGGCAGCTACTTAGGTATGTAACGCGGCGACCCGAGTTCGCGCACGAATTTGACACCGACCGGCTAGAAATACTTTTCCGAGCACCCTGTCCCCACTCGTGTCTTTTGTTTCAGGGACCATGGAAACAAAAAGCACGAAAATTTGTTTGCGATTAGCGCACCCTCCGCGATATTAGATACTGCAATTATGAAAAAATTGCTTGCAGGTGAGTCTTTCTGTGGTTTTTCTTTGGAACGTGATATTTCGTAGAGTAATTTCGCAAGTAAGGTAGTTTTACAAGAGATTTGTACTTGCGGACTGAATTATTTTTGGACAGTTACAATTCTTCCAACTTCGATTAAATTCGAAAGGGAAATGAAAATGCACAAGATTATGATTTGCATAATTATCGATTCGAACATATAGCGTGCTCTGCAAATCTTGGAGAAATGGGAGAGATATTAGAAGCCGTGAAATAGTGAGAAAAAAAAAGTTAAAGTTTTGTTACTTGGTTGGTGTTGGACTCGTTATGATGTATCCACGCAGTGATTGATAGAGATTGCTGGAAACCTGGAGACAATGGCGTCAATGATTCTCAGATAGACGGCTACGTGGCAAAGCATAAGATCGATCATGACGAAAGGAGGTGGAGGAAAGAGATCTTGCAAAACTACTTACGTGAACAGAACCACTGTACCATAAAAGTTCTGTCGATTTTGTAATAACATCGCAGCAAAATATTATTTGCGTTCAGTCATTAACTATAATATAATTCAGCACGGTAGCAGTGATTTTTCTCTGACAGCGTAAGCCCTTCATTTCCCAACATACCGATCATTTGTCTGAAAGGAATTCTTCCCTTAAGCCACGAACCGTTGTTTCCCCCAAAATCGCGAGCAGAAGGGTTAAACATACACGACGGCGGTTTCTCGAGGGGGTCCGCTTGTTTTTCAGTCAAGCCACGTTCTAGTGCATGCTGAATCGTTACGTGAGCCGGATATTTCGTTGCAGCACAGCCGTACACTTGACGACACAGCCATAGAAACGGAAAAGACTTGGTACGCAACAAACTGAACTAAATAAAGGCAGATCGCAATACGCGGGCAACAAAGCTGCATCAAATATTCTATCGATCAACGTCAATTGTAATCTTCAACGAACGTTGAAAGGGCCGAACGTCTGCCCGTTAATAATTTACTCTAATAATTGATCGAATGATTGATCGACAAGACGGGCTCGATTCAAAGCAATTTTTCCCGAATAAGGAAATGTTTGCCGACGAAGGCGCACGCGGCCAATACGTTCGCGCCCTGAATAATTTTCTTCGTTAGTCGGGCGAACGTAGATAATCAAATACGAGGAATTCCGTACACTCATATGTTTGTACCGAGATGCGACGAATCTGATAAGCGGATTTCCAGAAAACGGAGAATAAAAAGTGACACCATTCGTGCTTGCGTCGATTTGAAAGGCAACCTTTCTGCGGATACGTCCGATTTGTACGTACGATATCAATGGGATATCGGCCGTATCGGGACGTTTCCTTTTTTGTTGCTTCAGTGGACAAGACACGTGAAAATGTGCTTTCGCGTTTAACATCGCAGATAAGGGTTAATTGGACGAGACTCGTCTATATCAATAGGGATCGCTCGGTTCACCTAGCAGCGAAAGCCGGCGAGGGGAATGAATGCCTCGTTTATTTGATTTGAGCAGAACTTTGCAATCGCATCAGAAATGTGTTCGAGATTTAGCGGGGTGTAATCAAACATTCATTTGGGTATTTAAATGCATGTGTTATGTGCGTTGCGTGATATAGAAGCGTACGGTTCAAAGGGTAAAATGTTTAATCGCTTGACTCTTCGTTGGAGGTGAATGAAATCAAATCAATGAATATTTACCGGGCTTAGATATGTATCGGAAATGAACCTATGGTGTCGAACGTGTCAGTGTATTCACTGATAAAAATATATAGAAAAATTATCAAGCCCAAACTTAAGATTACAATTTCCGATTGCAGTATAATTTCGATTGCACGCATCCAAATTATGTTGCACCTCCGTTTCCATAACAATGAAAAGAAAATATATACATATATGAACACACAAAATTGTTTAGTGATCGATAACAGAATACTTTTGACAGGAAGAACTTTCAGCCGGCAATAAAACGTTCAGATAACAGGTGCTCTGAGACAACAGGTACAACTGTGTCTAGTGACAGCCAATCAGATAAAAAAAAAATATGTCTTCTGAAGCAAATGTCCGGTTTCCGCGTCATTGACAGCAGAACGGCGCTTCAGATCAGTCCGTGCATTTTTTACGCGGCGAAAAAGCCTCTCCCACAGCCGCCATTCGGACGATGACGGGCATCGTTGTCCTGTAAAAAATTGTTTTGGGGATGCGGCAGTTTATTTAACGACCGCATTGTCACGAGCTGACATTGCCGCGTTTTGATCCCTCGTGTATGCTTTCCGGCCAGCACGGCCAATCACCACTAACCCGTTTCGGCCGTTCGTTGACAAAGGTCTCGTCGAAGGAACACAAGCGCAGTCCAATACTCGGGGCACGTAAAAATCCCCTTCTGCCGTTCCTTTCATGGGATATAATGCCGGAGACGCGTTTCCCGTTTGAAATGGTTTTTGCGTGCGACCCTGCGGTTCGCGTTTGCAATCGAAACGGTGATGTATGAAGCGTTTGTTCCCGATTTCGATATCCGTGCCCCTTCCGCCGGAATGCATTTTTTTATCAACTGGACGGCCCTGTAATATCCTTGTTACACACATTGCACAGAATCTGTTTCTACTGAAATTATTATTTCACTATTCATTGACCGTAACGTTTACTGGTTATTGAACACGATGTTTATTGAATCATCGTTCGGCGCATTAAAGTGTTTTACAGTGAGCGATAATCCGATTGTCAAGATTTGTATTAAGAAATGTTCAATTTGCGTTTAAAAATCTGGACGATTTTCTCTATAAGTATAATCGATGGAAAATAGTGTTTTCTCTCAATCTTAACACTTCATTCGGGGTTAATCAAATAAATGTAAGACGACGGGCAATTAGAGCACTTTCATAATCGCCGGTATACGCATATCTTTTTCGTTGCCAAATCTATGGAACTACATTAATAAAATAATTGTTACTCCATCGGGTGAACACTTCTACTTCGATTATAGCGCCAATGAAAGCTTCATCGTACCCCAAAGTGGATCAACACCTGGCACTTCGTGCCATCGATCAAAGAAAATCGTTTAAACTAACAGCACGATAGGTAGCACGAGGATAGGCTGACTCAGCTTCTTTCCCGGCCGTGATAGTCCATGTTTTACTTCGTGGACGATAACGATAACAGGTTGAAGGTATGCGGTCCATCGATCGGATCGTACACTTGAAACACGAAATCGCATTTGCATTTCTGAAGCTCCCTCGATTCGAGCCACGTGCGAAATTTATCGCACTGTCCGGCCAGGGTGATTCGACGAATTCACGCGTCCACCGAAGATTGAGCCGGGTGCAGGTTTGAGGGACGTGGGATCATCGTTAAACCGTATCGTTATAAATGGAGATTCACGGATCATTAATATTACCTTATAGCCATGGCGTATACATAGCACCACGGTCTGGATCGATTAATTGGCTAATTACTCAGATTCCTGTATTAATAGCGTGACTACGTTGGTCGGGGCAACGCGTACATACATACACGGAAGGCACACATGGGCAGGGTCGTGTAAATTTTTTAGGTAATTGAGGTAGAAGTGTCCTAGCAGTGTAATTATTTTTTACAAATCGTTAAATCAATACAATAAGCTTTTAACGCTTCTCGTGACAATACAGTTTTGAAAGAGTTCGGTGTGTTTAAGAATCATCTTTATATAAAATACAATTTCAATGCCATTAAGAGCAATATTACTGCTAGAAAATGTTGTACATATTTCACAGCTTTTAATTCAGTTCGTTAGTCGCCGACTGGAATCTGTTTCGAAGTTCTTTGAATCCGTCACGAAATTCCTGGCGGGCCACGCATCTTTTGTATACGTTTATCCCTACAACGTGTACTTTAGAAGTTATTCGGGGGTGCGCAATTTTATGTGGACCAGCGTGTGTAAAACCGTTTGACAGATTGTCTTCTGCGGCGGACGTTCGTTTATTCGTCTGCTCGATCGAACTGTAACGGGCGCAAAATTGTAGCGCAAATCGAAATAACAACGTTTCATACGAAACGCTCGTAACGCGTAGAGTCGGCTGGCTGGTCTACATTTAGATGTTGCTATACGTTTTTGTCCACGCGACCAAAATCAGACGAATTTACATTTTCACCGTGTTGCGCGGGAAAATGAGTGCCTCGTAACGAACTATTTAGTTCACAAATTATACGCAACACGGTCCGCCCCGCGAATGTTTGCATACATACCCCGCGTTTCTAGCCGCGCATTCGCGTTTTCAGCCTGAATTATGCATCGTTTCGTTATCAATTACGCCTCGCCACAGCCACGCCTCAAAATATAATACCTGTCAAACACGGAAGCAACGCAAATACCGAATGATCGCGCACGATGATCTATCCTAACAAGTTACCGTAGCGGTAATACAGTACGATTAAAGCTGGGATTAATCGAATTTATCTGTTGTCGTGTTAAAGGGATTAAAGCTTTAGTAGCATGAACAAGTTTGCCTTTTTATGTAAAATAGAGGCAACGATATCGAAGGGACGGTCGATTCGACGTATTTAACATTACCCCCTTTAAATTTCAGCCTTCGTTAAATGTAATTGAAATTTCATTCTTGCAAGCGAATGTTTTTTAATAACGACGGAATGGATTCAGCAAAATTATTCAATAACTTTGTGAATATTATTTCGTATTCCTTTTTCGTTCACAAAAATTCCACCCACATTTTGGAAAATAATTTCACTTCTTCTGCGCGCAATGTCCAACCGCTTGACATAACTGGCAAGGAAATTCTACTGCAAGTAGTCCGGCCGAAATTCCAGGCAAAGATTCTCGACGAAGAGTCTAGGACTCGACCCCACACACGGATTGTACGTTTCTGTACATACGTACGTCGCGTTTACTATGGATAAACATCGGGCGCATAAACCACCCGAGGAAGGGTCGGGGTGCACGCAGAAAGAACTTCTATCGTCGCCGTTGATCGTCAATCGTTAAACGTGCAGCCACGTCGTCGAGCCCCTATCGTGATTCTACCCTCGCCTCATTAACGTGATTCGATGAGGGATAAAATCCTGAGACCAGACGTGCCGTGACGTGCGCGTCAAAGCACGCGGTGCTTTCGGTGCACCCTGGTGAATTATTGTTTCCCAGCGGATGACACGCCGGATCCTCGGACGCGAAACAGCTATTACTCGTATGGAAATATATGGTCGTATTAAAACCTAATGTTGAAATATTGCAATTACCATGACGCTACGTATCATCAACGAAAGAAAACGTGGGACAACGTTCTCGTTTCTAATTTGAAGAGCGTGAGTGCTGAAGAATGGACGAAGCTGAAATTATATGTTTTAAGTATTCATTCTAGTAAAATGTATCTTACTAATGTCCGTCCTAATGGCCTTGCTAATGTTGTCCTGTATTTCAGAAAGAATTGTGGCTTTCATTTGCTTCGTAGTTAGTATCGTTAAAGGAGGATATTTATTTTGAAGAATGCCACGTCTTTGAATGCATTAGAAAGCTGTGGATGCGTGAACACAGTGTTCGTGAACTGCAGCGCATAATTCATGATTTAATCGGGAGTTCAACAAATTTTCTCGAGGAAGAAATATACCTTTCTAATTATACATATATATATATTATATAAATGTGCCATCACGATTACAGTAGACATAAGTATTAGTACACTCAATAAATATATCATCAAAATCTAACGTCATAATTATCGTTTATATTAGTATTCCCTTTGAATTATTCCTATATTCATATAATACCACATACTATCTAACACCTTTCGAATCACATAATCGTACCTTAAAACTGGTGCATTAAGAGAAAACCATTGCGCAAATTTATTCATCCCTTTCCGCATCATAATATCGTAGCAGGGGCAACCATTTACAGCGACAGAATTATTTGCTACACATTTTTCGCATACCGCTACCATTGGTGTATTAACTCTTCGGTATCACTTCACGATAACAGCTGCTTGTTCTCGCCAAATACACGACGCAAGCTTTCCTCTTCGTTGCCAGACCCGGACATTTTATACGTACATACATATTGCACAGAAAGTTCATTATAGAAGCAGCTCGTTGATCAGCGACGTATGGATTATTCTGTAGCACTTTTCTCGTATTCCTGTCCACGAACGATTCGGTAATTATGTAATAAATAATTCACGATCGACTGTATGCCTGAAATTAGACGAAACGAAAGCTGTTCAATGATTCAATGAGCAAATACACCGCTTGTTTGCGGGTCTACCTTGAATAATTAAAGGATACTCATATATCCGCAATAGCAGCGTGGTCGAATTCAGTTCTATTTTTTTTCTTTTTTCTTAACTAGCGGTCATAGTTGAACAGCGAATGTTAAATGTCAAAATTAATTATGCGAATTCGAATCTGCACAATAATCAGTTGCTTTAGAAGGGACAGTATTCCTTCGTTTAATTCTATTATCAGAAATCTATTGTTCTACCAAAAAAGTATAGAAACATTCAATTAATTAATACTGCTTAATTAGTTTTTCAATATATTCACTTATCGTCTACATTTACTATTGTACTAAAAATGAACATAAACTGACTAATCATATACAATCACTGCATCAGGAGCTTGTATGTTCATCGAAGCAAGCGAATGTTTGGCATTTCACTGGTTTTTCTTCGATCCTGGAACGCTTTCGAGAAGGGACTCGAGGATTTTCCGTGTCCAGAAGCAAAAAATTCATCAATTCATTGCAAACGCAATGAATGTCTTACGCGTCGTTTCCACAGGCGTGCAAACGCTCTCGTTTCAGCCGGCTTTGATTTCCACGACCTCCGACAAATACTACAGACATATCGGCAGCCGAATATTATTTGCTGCCCGACAGGACGACGTTACACGTGCGCGTGCTCGGATTATGCCCAGCTGTACCGCCGCTGCTGCAGATGATATAATGCCGATGATTAATTACACTGCTGGAAATACTGGCAAAAATAATAGACGAGAATCGCGGCGAACGAAACGGAGAATTTACGGGAATGATCAACGCGACCTCTCGTTCCTTCGCGTTACAGCTCGCTCTAACATCAATTTCGATTCTGGAAAAAGAAATAGAAAACGATTATAACCTGGGCAATGATTTCCTAATGCATTGCGTTAATGATTGACGTGTTAATCGCTGCCTTGTTAATAACTGTACCGGATTGTGGAAACGTAACACGAGCGTTAAAATTGCAGCTTATGATCAATGGCATTGTAGCGATCTACGGTAAGGAAGCCATGGAAAATTCTAGTTTCAATATTTGGGTCACCCCGATTAATCAGGTTCCTATTGCTGAATTGCGTGCACTTAATGATATTGCTTTGCTTGTATCCCCACGCATGTATGTACATAAAGTCACGAATCGAATAAAGAACGGGTAGATCACGTTTTAATTTCTCTTCCCTCGTTCATGATAAATTGCTGACGCGGAAATATTATTAATGTGACGGTGAAAAATTGGAATCCCTTTTTTTTACTAACGTGAAATTATATAGTAGTCTACTTGTATAATAAAGTTGCACTAAATCGTTTCGCTGTAATAAATAACGCTGCATTCGGCCACAATTTCATAACGCAAAATTGCCTACCGCTGTACTTATGCGCAGTATCAATATATTTAACTAGCCGCGTCCACGATTCTCAGTATTTCAAACTAATGTCTAAAGAGTTATTACAGAAATCGTAACCGCGACACTAATAATTTGCGGTAACATTAACATATCTCTACTTCACTGGAAATTCATCGTCAAACGTAAGGGATTGCACAGAGGCAAAGCCGAGATTCGCCCCTTAGATGACGTTAATTTAGTAACGTTACGTAATTGTGCATCGGTTAAATACATGTACAAGAACGTTGTCCACGGACAAATCTTCTCCTACGGCGTGTGTCTTCGGGTAACTAGTACCGCACGCAGCATTAATACCGTAGCTGTTTGAGCACGCGACGTTCAAAGGATGCATGCAGAGGGAATTGCAACGGCACGCAACGAATTGCTTGTGCCGTATTGTCGCGATAAATTAATAGCGACAGAAGAAAATTAATTATCTCGTTTGCCGTTCGATTGAATGGGAACGTGGTTGAGGTTTTTCGGTATACATCAACGTAAATCAGCTTAATGGTTTAATTGATCTATCGTAAATGTCGACGGTATGCAAACATTATACCAGCACGATAAATATTATGCGATTACTACCAGCGACCTATTTTACACAGAATAATCCCGAAAGCCGTTACTTTATCGGCGGTGCTATCGACTATTTACGCATGTACGCTACGCCATTTCATTAACATACGCTAAAACACCCGGAGCTTTTATTTCCTCGGTTTAACCGGGCCGCCCAAGACGAGTCCATTTGTTAGATTAAAGCACGCCAGTCTGTACATTGAATTTTCAAGACTCTCGATTTTGGTCCGAACGCGCTTCCAGTGGAGGAGGTCAATATAAGGGGAAACGCGATGCGCTGTGCGGCGATTCTATCGGAAGTCGAGCTGCACTGCTTTAACATACACCAGGGAAACACGTATTCCATGAAATTTGACATCCTGGTCGGATCGTTGAGATGCACTTTTCTCTGCGGAAAATGAAATTGTTATTTTTCTGGGTTATCCGTCGCGAAAATAGGGACACTTTGTTTCGACGTCGTTCTTGATGCTTCAATTAGGGGTTCGTATCGCGAGATTCGCCGATAAAACCGTGGCACACTGACTCGGCTGTGCCGGTAACGAGTACGGCAGAGATGTAGCCAATTTCTGATCGGACGAGCACGATGAATCCTTGTCGCACGAGAAGACACAGAAACGTTCGAACGCGCTTCGCCACGGTATATGTACGTGCATCGTGAGCCGTTTACTTTATGACACGTTTTCGACGATGCACCTGATATACGTCGGAAGAGTTGGATTCGGAACGATATTTCGCTGTTCGCTACGTTTTCCACGAGGTATTAAAGTCAAGCAATTTGTTGAGTAATGTTCCAGTGTGAGGAGCTTGAGAATCGAAAAGCGTAAATGAATTAAATTTATTTTGCGACAGAGGACATTCAAATGGATGATATTTTATAGGAGAGCCAAGAAAACATTTGCAACGTTACATTCTCGTATCCGGTTATCTAGAATCCATACTTGGTTATTGCGAAGGAAATAGGAAGTACTGGAGTATGGTAGCTTCAACATCCTTGGTTAATCTCGCACAGTGAGACTCTGCTAACTAGATTCCGCCAAGTTAAAATCGATCTATTAAACTAAGGTGATAGGTCCATCATGGAAGTCCGGCCTAACCTCGTCGTCACCTGACTTAATTTACTCCAGCTCGCCTTACCATGCAAAGATTAACTCGCTGGTTCATCCATGTTTGAACTAATCTGATTGCTTTTGCTTAGAACTGTATTCGAATCGTAACATACACACATTCTCTGTCTAATCCCGGCATTTCTAAGTGAATTCAACGTACCATGAAAAGAAACTTAAACAACAATAAAAATTTCCTGGTTTTCTTAAAATAAATTAAATTAAATTTCGAACTTAATGAAAGATGAATTGTACTTCGCCAGAGCTCGTAGGGCCACAATAGGCGTGGCAACAGGGCCATAGGTTTAGTTAAAAGATTGCCCAGAAACCGTAAAAGTCCAGTAGGTAGGGCCCCAGTGTCGCAGGTTCAGACAAAAATTGGCCTGAACCCGCAGAAGTCCAGTGCTAGGGTCAGTACTGGTTGTGGCCAACTTTTTACTAAACCTACGACAGTAAGGCCCAACCTACTTGACTTCTGTGGGTTCTGGCTATCTTTTAGCTGAACGCGCGTCGCTAGGATCGTATCGACTAAATTGCTCGTGGCAAATATCCCGGGATCGAAACACTTTGCTCTTGTATATTTTCTGCAAAATTTTACAACGTGCAGAAACACATTCCAATTACAAAATCCAAATCGAAATATATCTATACGTATGCGTGCATGCGTAGGAATGATTCAAGTCGCCTACCGAAATTCAAGTGTCAACCGCTTCCTCGTCGCGATAAGGTTACCATCGTGTAATTGCCCCGGTGTAAATAGCAAGCGAAGGCAATCAATGGGAATTCAACGAATAGTACGAACGACACGTGGACACACAACGTCACCACCGCAGCTACCTGTCGACCTATCAATTCCATCACGCGTAATCAACGACTCGTAGCTCCGTACACTGCGAGTATTTCATTCGGCGGTTAGCTCGGCTAGACACTCGCTCTCTGTGTGTCTCCGCGTCCCTCCTTCCATAGAGAAATGCCAGGTAATTGTACACACCCTGGTTACCGTGTGATCGTTCCTGATATAACTAGATAGAAGCGCCTGCTTGTATTATCAACGCGGGGTTACCGCAACTGCACGGTAAACGCACCTGCGTTATTCATCTGCTGTTTAGAATTCTCTTTGCAGCCCTGCTGCGGTGTTTCGTAATCAATCCAAATACTTGTGCAACCAATTATTTAATAACGTTCGGTCGATCGCACAGGCAAAATTGCAAAACACTTTCGCTCAAGTACCGTGAGAAAGAACAATGTTTACGATACACAAGACGGCATATTTTTGTATTAACATGGAAACGCTATGCGCATAAACACTTAGATACTTCGGTTAATTATGTAAGGTACAATTTGTACAAATAATTGAGATAATGACGCATCGTTGCACACCACGTTCGTATAGATGTTTAAGGAATAATTAGTGAACATCTGACGGCGTATATAAACATACATACGTGCTCCATAGTAAAATGGTTACTATGCAAAATGCGTTGCACGATTTAAACCGCTCCAACGATACGATCTCATCTTGATATTGTTTCTACCTAAACGCTTTTAACAGGCGCACATTTTCAAGCGGCGTCACCGGTGCACAGTCTTATGAAAACGCGAACACGTGTGCGTTGGCACGAAATTCTCATTTCCCGGTTGCTCTCTTTCTGCATGCCGACTGAAAAGGTACATCCACGGAACACGTGGTAATGGAGAAGTCGAATTATCGCACACTCGCGCGGCCGAACGGCTTTCCAATGTAGATGCAGGCCCGCGCGCCGATTTGCCGCACAATTTTAAGCGGCAAATGAATTCGAAAAGCCGGCTACCGACGTGCACGGTTCGTTCGAAACGGCGAAATTCTTTCTGATGTTCTCAAAAACTGTTCGGGCTTATACCTCCACCGCACCTGCCTCGCCTATAGAGCGTTGGAATATTTTCTCTTTCGTCGGGATCGTTTCGCTGGCGGCGTGAAATTAAATTTCCCATCCCTTTCGTCGATATTAGCGTTCGTGAAAAATCGATTTCACCGGGGGTATTCGTGCCGCGTGCTGGCGCCACGCGTTTGAGTAACGCCCGCGACCATGATTATAAATTTCTCCCTTTCCGGAACGAGAACTCGCCTAATCGTGTAATAAGTAAAACGATTCACGCGGCGCGAACGATTTTCGGGGATATTAAATGCACGCCGCGGAGCGTGTACACGTGAGATAGATAAAGATATAAATCGGGGGTGGATCTTCGGTCAACCGCACCACGTATACGACGATGGTAATGTCGAGTAAAGAGAACGGATCGATTAGAAACAATGACGAAGGGGCTCTTAAGAGCAAACATAAACCTATATAAAATATTACCAAATTTCGTATCACCATGTGGGAATAATGCGCCGTTTTCGTTTCGATATATAAATTGTAAGTCCTTTTTGGAAATGCTTGTGGGTTCGTGGAAGATTACGGCACCCGCGGAAATAGATAATTCATGTTGCACCGTAGGCGGAACACAGCTTATTCCCTGTTTATTCGTCCAAGCGGAACATCAGTTTTCCCCGTCCTTATTTCCTCCTTACTTTTCCTTTTCCCCCCTCCCTTTACATTTCTTTCCAGTTTCCTACCGTGGCGCGGTCGTGAAATGCGCGAACCACCCGGCTCGGCATTAAGCCAAAGCTTTATGACCGCGGCGTAGTTCGGGGCTGTATCCCTTGACAGTTTAACCACTTTTCAGTACACAGGCCAGGTGAGGCCAGAGACGAAAGCGATGCTCGTTATAACGGAATCGTGGCAATGACTTTCGATCCTACGTGTGTAGCTTTACTTGGTTAATGCTGCCTTTCAATGGCGAACGAGACTGCCGTGTTTAAGCGGCCAGGGATCTCACTTCACGGGACAGCAGAACATCCTCTGCGCGAGGAACAGGGACGTCCATGGTTCTTCTTTTTTTTCGTAAAGTAGCTCTCTCGTTGAACGACTTACCGTTTCCTTGCCTCGTGGCTGGAGATCAAGTTTCCACGCGCGGTGGCGTTTGTAGTGTTTTCTAAGACGGCGAGATAATTTACTGTTAATTAGAATTTGATTTGCATTGGGTACTTTACTTCCTGCGTGATTGCAATTGTTGCAGTGTCCAATGATAATATGGAATGCAATGACAAGGTAATTTAATCGCGACTAATGGAAAATCGTCCATTACGATGTGAGCATCTGATGTCACTTCTTCAAGATTGAAAAGTGGTTTATAAAGGTTGATAATAACAATGGTCGTCGCGTTTCGATTAAAAATTTAGATTATTGATTAGTAATTCAGTCCAAGCAATATTTTTGTCGGACCATCTTAATAAACTTAATTTTATTTAATAGAACTGTACTGGGATTGACGTTGAAGCTGTTAATGACTGCGGGACCCACTTTTATACGAAATGGTAGGTTCGTTTGTCCCGTACGTATTGTTTCGATTGAATCGAACAGAGCATGAACGATGCGAATTTCGCTTTCCGGTGAAGCGTGTTTCTCATTAAAATATATATTACCATTAATGTACCATAGTAAATTGAATGCCGGCACGAAGTTAATCAAAATCGTTTTTATCGCTCGACCAACGGAAAGTGCCATCGACAAGTTAAATGGGAACCGCAGGGAAATTTATTAGGACGTGCCGAAACGAAATACTATTTTCTGAACGCATTATAGCCATTATGAACTCCGGCTACATCGTTCCGAAAGTTGTCCTGTTGTTCAGTCAAGCTTTGATATAACTCATTAATGAATTTAAACAGCGTTCCCAATAGCTTCGTGAATGCGCTTCGCTCATTACGTTTACGTACTTGACTATATCGTGCAATCGATTTATAGTGTAATTTATCTTATAAAAATCAATTTATCTGTTGCAGATTTGAGTATACAAAATTCTTGCAATCAGTGTCGCGTTTCTCTAGGTTGCATCAAGCAGTAAAGAATTACTCGCCCATCCAATTCCTTCTTTTAAAATGTTTCCCGTTTCCTTCAATAATACTAAAACAACAATTATTCCCACAAACCAGTGCCATCGCTGTCTCGCGTCCCACGGATCTTCGCGGCGCGCCGTAAACCTTAAACACGTCACTCGTCCTCCGATCATTCCCATCAAAATCCTCAAAACGATTCGAACCGGACGGAATCGAACTCTTCCATCGCCAGCAAACCACTGTCCGCCGTCAATGACCCGCCAATCGAACCGAGTCCCATCCAAACACCGTCCGGAAAGAAAATACATTTCCAAGTGTGTTCGTCATCGATATTCGCTAGGCAGACTCTCCGATGCCGACCAGTCGGCGATCGATAGATAAGTTACGGACAGTCGGAAATCCAGTCGAGCACACTGTCAGATAGATTCCGCATCGTCGCATTGAAATTCAGCGGCCACGCCAGACCGTGCAACTCCAACACCCCCCCGCCATCCCCTATGTCACAATCTAAAGTGGAGCTGGAAGAAGTCGCGACGCTGCAATGAGCAAGTTCTTTTTCTCTGTAGCCAGACAGCTCGACTTGGCCTATCAGGAACCAGAGGACGTTTGAATCTTCGCTAAGGAACCTCGAGGAAGAACCGAAGGGAGCTCCAACGGGGGGTTCGAGAGCGACAGGACAGGAAGCGGAGGGCGGACAGAAAAAGGACATCGGCTCGCCTCTTTCGCTGAGAACTTTTTCATACAGTTCTGCCGGGTATACTCGAACTGCGCCCAGGCGAAGCCGACCAGGTAACTCGGACTTCTATTTCAACGCGACCCGTGAACCGTGCCATGCAAACTTCTGTGCCTTGGCAAAAGACCTCGAAGTGTTTATCGATAGTGGAGTCGAATCGCTGTAGTGCCTCTCGTAAATACATGGGCCGGTCTGCTTAGGCCAGCGGATATTCGATACACGCGTCGATACATCGATATCCGTGCCTCGAATACCTCACACGAGACGTTAAGACAATTTCTCAATCGCGCGTGGAACCGGACCGTGTGGTAAGACGGTTGTAAGACGAATTGCGATGGAACATCGTTGATTTCGGGGACAATATTTCTCGGTTCGTGCCGCTGATTGGTTGGAAGTTCATTGGAAACGGGCTATCCGAGATTTAATGGGGTTAATGGGATTCCCGGCCGAAGGATCGCGACTATTCTTCTGGGCGGTGCTTCGCTCAGCACGACGTAAATATCGCCGGGGATTTCGGACGGGGTTTTATGCTTTATCTGGAGCCTGCAGAGATAAGGTTACCGATGGCGGAAAGTCGAAGTTCTGGCGTTGGGAGGAATCTATTTTCCGAATATCTGGCGATATTTTTGGGGGAGAATACGCGTGGTCATCGTTGTGGATCGCTTGATCTTGCGTCGCTGATAATTACGTCCAGTACGTTCTGCTGAGTAATTGTTTGTTGCCATGTATGACAAGCTTATTAATCGTAGGGGTGGCGAATCTGAATGGATATTCTCATTATTTACGTTTGAACCCCGAAACTTTGAGTTACCAGAGCCTGACTCGGATTGAAATGCTCTAGCAACAAATTAATGAATAAACGAATAGTTAGATTTAACTAAAAAATAGAAAGGTCCACTCGTACGTAATGGGTGATTTATTTTGATTAACCTGTTTCAATACAGTTGACCGAATAAAGATGGGCAATTGGGACACTGCATATCAATACCGTTTAAATCGCTAAACCTGAATCACTCGTCGTAGGTTAAGAAGCGCCCCGCGATGTCCCATTTGTTCCAGCTCTTTCAATTTTGCCCCATTTGCGCAAAAGATTGCGCCCCGAAAGAATGTCGGGTGTCTGCGTTGCTTGAGAAACGGCCTTTATCGTTTCCTCCGGGGGAACAAATCGCCCGTGTATTAGCGGAAAATGATCTAACTGCTCGGCTTCACGGTGAAACGTACATTACTTCGGCTGAAAAATGATCGCGCTTAATCGCGATCACTCGACGAAATTGGAGCGAAGCGCTGTTGCATCACAAAATGAATTCGAGCCAGGGGGAACGTCTGATGGTGCTGCATCAACGAATTCATTTGACTTCAGCGATTTTTCTCGAGCAATAAACGCGCGTTCACCCATCGAATTAATGGTACGGGATCCATTTCATACAACTGCAATTAAGAGATTGCGCTCCCCTGTCTGCTAATACTTGTGCCATTTCAAGCCTTTCGCGTCGAGGCCAAAGAGTTTCCTTTCGAATAACTGGCTACACTAGAGGAAGAAGCGAATACAAGAAGCGAATGGACACTTCTTCAACATATTTCACTCTACATATTCAATCAACGAAGCGTCTAGGTACTTATTAAATTGATGAAAAACCGCCTCTCAATTTATATGTATATTATACATGCATAGGCAATAATTAGAACGATGAAAATAGATATATAGATTCAATCAAAATGTGTATTGCCTATTAAGAAATGTAACCAATTTTTCGATACACGTTTATAAATATTCTCAGAACAGAACTGAACGAAACACTAAAAACTACCAAAACAATTTTCACTCTCAATAGTACCAAACCGATCGCAAGCCAGTTAATCAAATTTCCATATCTCAATTAAAAAAACCTGTTTCCCTGAACAAACAAAACACGCGGGCGATTTATACCGAAACAAGCGAACCATCGTTCATTCTTCGGTCATTTTCTCGCAATAACATTCAGACCGGTTAGGAAACGGATGTCGCGGCATTGTTCGTCCGCGTGTCCCCGCGGCGCCAAGGAGTACGAGTCAACGTTAAAAGAGCCCGGGGAAAGCGTCGACTTCGTTACGGCTTGCCGGCCGCTTTGCGTTGCTTTTGTCCCCGTAATAGAGTATTAAGCAGCTGAGATCTGATAAGGCCGTTTCTATGAGACGGCGTTCTATGTCGCGAGATGCAGTACGATTTCGACATCAGGACAATTCAGTAACAGAACAAAGACCTACAAGGTGGCACCTGTTTAATTTAAATAAGATCTTATCCCGCGACATCATTTATTCACGGCGTGATACAGGAAACCCCTGGAATACTTATAGTTTCCTTTCCGTTCGTCCTCAACTTGGGACGAGTTTAAACGTGAAACGAAACTGTCGAAATTTCTTTTGCCCTCCTCTATTTGCGAACTGGTTCCCCAATTTTAGTATATTGGACATTGCACTTCTAGCGACAGGTCATTGTTGAAGCGAGATCGATTTGAAGGTACGCTTTTTGGAGTAGTATCGAATTTTCGAGAAATATTATTTTGCCAAGTATTGTAACTGCTGCATGAAATTATTGTTTCGAGTTTGAACACTGGTTCAATGCTGTGATTGCACCGATATTATTATATCCGTTTTCTTAATTGAGCCAAAAATACTTTTTCCATCCTTAATATGTTCAGAGCGCCGGAGAAATATATTTACAAATATATGTAAGTAATGCAGTGAATGGCTTGCAAAATTATTCACCTCGGCTTCCCATAAGTAATGCATTCACGAGGATTTACATGAAATGCTGAAAAGGATGCTGAGCATATTTGTAAAATTCTCCTATGGTGCATATTCAATCTCGTACTATTCACTCTGCCGTAAACATTTTTCGGTCTAAAATGGGATGTCATTTTGCATTTCTTAGCCCATTCTGTCGCGGCGCGATCCAAATAGGCGTATCAATAAACCAAGAAAGTAGGGCCAATAAAATTGAATGCGACGACCAAGAGTTCTTCCATTTTCCGCTTGCATTCTTCGTTTGGTGATGCACTGTCATTGTATTGCGATGGCAGTATCATTCTCCCTTTATAACGCCAGTAAAAGCAATGAAAGTGAAGCAAAAATTACTTACTGAATGTCACTTGAGTGCCATCCATTATGATTTACGTTAATCACTTATACACAATTATCAATTATTACAGCATATCATATTGACACAATTATAATTACATTATGGTTATACATTATTTTATATTTCCTTTTCTCTATGCAATAAATATAATATTATCTTGTTTATATTACACAAATGTTGCAAAATAGATTTCCTATTGCCTCCCGTGAATACGAACTCCGACTCAACCATCTTCTCGTTTTATTCATACGAACTAGAACTTTATAGCAGGAGGCAATTAGGTCTCCTAGATTAGTTTCTTGTTCCGCGTTCTGCGAATTTTCCGATGCCACCTTTTTGCACCTAATCCTACGTCAAGATTTTAAAAAGTGGAAAATATGACACGCGTCGTTGGACTTTCCGCAGAAAGTTCGCAACTAATTTTCTGCAAAATTACCAGCAAAAGGAGCAATTCCGAAATTAAACCGATTGTAGGTGCGACGTAGGCGAATTCGAAGAAGTTGTCTCCCGTTGAAATTCGTGAAACTCTGTTACGAACAGCGAAGAATTAAACGACTGCGAACTGTATCGTGGTAGAAGTTTGTATTACATAATATCATAAGGGAAAGAGAACTTTTCAACAAGAATATTGTTCTGCTTTGCGATAAATTTGATAAATCCAACCACCTGGCCCTATATAATTAGAAATATATTGACGATTAAATCTCGTTGCGAACCTTGCCATCGTGATTCCATTACACAAAAGCACACCCCCGATCCCTCCGCCTGCTGCAACTACGCAAACCCTCTTCGCGGCACTTATATCCACCGCAGCATTATCCTCGCCGTTCAAAAAAATATATAGAAGAAATCATTATCTCTCACCTGTCGTGCACCTAGTAGCGACGCTTGCAAGCCCCGCGAGAAGGTGCGAAGTCATCGAGGAGATGGCTTTGGAAACGACCGATAGAGACGACTGGAGGACCGGTGGCGAGAGAAACGAGGGGATTAACCGGAAGAATATCGATGGCACGGTGTTATCGGCGGGACCAAGCATCAGGAAGAAAATGTGGGCGCAAAAATAAAGGGGCGGGGGAGGCGTGACTCGAAAAGTTCGCGAGGGGTTAGACAGGAAGCGTAACATCGAGCACGTCTCCGTGAAGTTGGACCCCAAGCTGCTGGATCGGTTTGGAAGAGTGTTCAGGGTCGCTGATTATGCTCGACCGAGCCGGCAAATGAGATCGAGTGAAAACACCTTGCGAATCATTGATTTAACCAATAACCCCCTCACCGAATTGTACGACCCCGGTGTAGACGCGTGTGATTAATGACCCTCGCGTGGAAAAGTACCGCGTTTACCGCGTTCGTGAATAGCGCGATAAAACTGCCACATTCAGCTTTCGATTGATTAAATCTATTAGAATACGAGGTATGTATTTTCACATGTTCCATCGACGTTCCTCTTCAACCCCCTTCCAACGGAAACCATAGTCTTTAATGTTTTCATTGACAGCAATTGTTCATGAAAAATGTACATAAATATTTTCTATAACAGCGTATCGGTATCCCAAATTATTTATACAAATCGAGCTGCAGGTTGTTAAACAAAGTGTTCAGCGCGAAAGAATTATTCGCCGTGTATTTGTAATCCGTTCGAACAGAGGGTGCGCAATCGCCAACTAAACATTTGTAAATTCAAAGAGCAATCGCCACTTCGAATTACCAATTGCAAGATTCTCACAGTCGGCTCCATTAATCTCTCGTAATTACACCAGATCAATCTTCCCTCCCCCCCCCCCCCACTCGTTCCGCGCCGCACTTTAATAAAATCGTAACGGTAAAGAAGCCCTCGATTAATAAATTCCAGCGGGGCTTCCTCTCATTCGTCGACGTATTAGAAAATGCAGGGAACAGTATCGCCGTTGCAATATTAATCTTTCAATCTTCCGGCCGCGGCGGCGGCGGAACCGTGGCGAACTACGCAACTCAATTATCGACCACGCGGCACGCCGTAAAGTTTTCACCTCGTCATTGATCAAATAAAAGTTTCACGGGCAAAAACGGCTGATAAAGAGGCGAGCGTTCGACGAAAAAAGGGGCAAGCGAGGCGGCGTTTCGCCCGGCGGATGGGGCGAAGCGGGTAAAATAAGTCGAAACGGGGCACGCATCCGTACACAAGGGGCGTGTTGAAACAACGAACGGACGAAAGTATTGGTGAACATGATAGAGGAGCCCGGTCTGTAGCAGAAGAGCACCGGGGCCAGCTCGTTGCACGCTCAAGAGACGAAGATGAATTGCATCGGCTTGAATCCCGACAGAATCCATCCACCTCCGACTTACCAGGCTGCAGGAGCCATCTTCTTCTTCCTCTTCTTGTTCTTCTATTCCTCGCTCAGATCGTCCGGATTACCCTCTGCCGGAAATTTTCACTCCGATTTTTTGCCACTCTTATGACTCGTCTATCGACGAATTAAGATGGAACGGTTGGTTTGGATTTCTGCTTTAATCTCGAGTTTTTTTTTCCCTTTTTAAGGTGCACTTCGCTTGATCGTATTGATTGCAGAAGAAGGGAGGGAAGGTTGGTTACAGTACGTCGATCTGCGATGCGATTGGATAGAGACGGTTGTTGAATGACGTTCGCGTTACTGTTACGACGGTTTTTGCTTTTAAATATCTTCGTGGAGTTACTATTGGAAAACAGTGACGTACACGATCTCGAACTGCGCGATCAAATTGTAATGCGAAGACACAACTTCGCTAACTCGAAATGTGTCGAGAAAAGGAAAGACTTCGCGGTACCAGCGTGGCGAGTGAACATTGTCAGGAAAATATTTGCTCGTAGAAAATAGTTCAATGCACGCTCGCTCGTTAAAAATTTTGTTCGAACGAAGTGCCACAGAAGAATTTCTCTGGGCCGCCACTGTGGAATTCACTCGGAGGCGAGGGCGCAAAGGATGTTCAGTTGATCGGGAATGCAAATCTCGGGTTCCTTTTTAATTAGCTGCCGTTCCCGTTTAAATACACCCTAAGTTGTGCCGCGACAGGATCTGAGATTCGGGCCGAAATTGAATTCCGACAAAGAACGAGAAGAGTTCTTCGGGAAATCGAATCAGGACCGGTTCTCCTGACACCTCGTTAGGTGGAAAATTCCATCGGATATCAACGAAAGGACGAAAACGTTCCACCAGAATGTTACGCTGCCTTCACTTGTAGAAAGTAATGGAATTTATTTTAGTGTAACAACTTATTGGTAAACTGTCGTTACCGGTAGGAAGCGTAGTTTTTCTGCATGATAGCGCTTGAATGAAAGCTCCCCCTTTTATTACGATAACTGAATATCTTAATTTACTTGATCAATTTCCTCTGCTCTGTAAAGAGTCAGAGCTGTGCAAGCATGGGAAATTCTGCCCACGATCATTAATATAACATGAAATTTATTTAAATATAGATAACGAAATGCGACCGAATTAAATTAGAAATATTCGGAACGTATCCGCTGTATAGGAATTGATACAAAAAGAATTATCAATGTACCATGATCAAATTTGTCTGCACGTGAATAATTTTCACAATTGCAGGCATTATTACGACAATAACCCATTCTAAAAAAATAGTAAAACAATTCGTAGAAATTAGTAATGATTCTATGATTTGTTTCGACGAAGATTTCCATATACTTCTGTTAAATTGACAGGTTTACAAGCAGCTAATGGTACGATATCAAATAGAAGTAGATAGAACTTTGTAAATATCTCTCTTGAAATAAATATCTGTCTTTCCTTCAAAATGATTTCAACCATTCATAAGGTACAAGTGCCGTTTTCTATTGCAAATAAATCACCGTCTTGCGGCATCGCCGTCGAGAAAATTCAGAGCCTTCACTGTACATAAGGTATGGCGAAACAGATTTGTGTAAATGGCATAGACGGAGGAACGTCAAATAAGGGAGGAACAGGATCGTGTACGCAGTGTACCACAGCATGATCGAAGCGGAACGAGATGATTCTCGAGGGAGACGCACGGTCGAATCAGTTCTCGCTGTCTTTTATTATGTTGTCTTTTAGCTCTCGGCTAGACGAGGGACAATATCCTTGATTGCTGGGCTCTCGAGTGCAGCCTCTGAATTGTTTACCAGCTGCCATTCAAAATTAAATGATCAAGCTAATGAACATTGAACTATGTACTCCAAAATTTCATATACTATTATTGAACGCATAAATATATATTATTTAAATTAGAAAAAATAGTTGTCCTTTACTTGTTTCTTCGGCAAAAGAAGACAATTCTTGTGAAATTTAGGACTTGCGTATCAACGTTCAAACCAGATTAAATTGATTAAATATTCAATAACCAGGCGTACGTCGTTTATCCGAGAAAGAATCAGCATTACCGATTCGTTACAAAGTTAACGAAGTACCGTCGTCAACAAGGAAACAAGGTTTTCAACGTTTCACGCGTGATCTCGAGCCGTAAGACCAGGTGAAATCGTTAGCCCGACAAACACCGCAATGTCCTATCCGGTTCCTTCAGAATTCAATTAAGCTTTAAGAGCATCCAAGCTGGCCACTCTAGAGATTGGCACCATAACAGTTTTACTTCATCCACAGAAATATCTAATTCTGTACAGCCAAATAGGCGCTACGCAAACCAATTAACAATCACAGCGGCACGCAAATTACTGATAACATTATAAGACTCTATATTACAAAATATATTAGTCGCACATACAATAGAAGAATAGTGCGTTGTTTCGATAACCAGACTCGATAAAAACTGCCTCAACAAGTAAACTCCGGAGAGAAACCAAAATTTATCATTTATTTATAAAGCGCTCTCGAAGTGATTAATTTGTAATAAAATAAAATCTATGATTATCGTTGTTCAACAATATTCATGGAACAAAAAATATTGAAAAATTATAGAATTAACTTGAAACATATTCTCAAGTATATATAAATTAAACACTGTTTATATTAGCTTGGGATACTGGCAGTACGACTACAGTTCAACGTACAAAGAAATCGATGGATAGAATCCTGATAGAATAGCAATTAACGCGAATAGGGATTCGCAAACTTCTGGTGGATGTGCGGGCCTTGGAGCAAAAGTTCGTGCTTTACTACCGCTATCTCTTCTGAGCGATTGGTTCGACACAGTATTACCTTCCACTTGGAGAACTTTGGATTTAAATGACCAGAAATTTCGTGTATCGAACCAAAGTTTCCTGAACTGCCCGCGTGATATGGATCTCCGTTACAATGCGCAGCAAAATTGCCCAGATTCCTGCCGTTATATTCTAAAGTAAATGCATCTCTAAATTCCACGGGAAACCGTAGAATTAAGTGACGCCGAAGTGCGCGTCCACGAAATTGTTACAGGGTTCGTCGAATTTTTAGCGGAATCGTTTAAATGGAAATATTGTGGAACAAAATTATAAGCCACGTTTTCTGCAATTCGTGTTACGGCCATGTAGTACATAAGGATGTAAAACGCCACCATGCGTTAAGGCTATAATAGCATGCATTAGGCAGACGTAGTTTCCATGGGGCACAGTTACTGTCACGGAGGACTATTACACGTGAAAGCTACATTCGCACTTTCGGTTGTGCTTGCAGGTTGCCAAACTGTTCGCTGAATTTCCGTGGACGTTACTCGGTTCCTCTTCTAGTAGGATGGACGGAAGAACTTGAGAGGAGAAATAAATTGCGGGGCAAATTTTTAAAAGGATTCGTTAGGGGCGCGGCGATGAGAGAAATAGGAACAGAGAAACCGAAACAGGAACGGTATGTAACTTGCTATCATTTGATTTAATATTTTTTTAGGAATACACGGGGTAATATATACGTTGGAGGGAAAAATTACGAATTTCGAAAGCGTGCTTCGGACTTTAATGGAATATGGAAATCAAATATTAACTCAGGACAAACGATATCTACAATTTTATGTGTTGATCGTGGAAGTGAAATACAATATAATGCATAAATGTGCAATTATTATTCAATTTATGAATTCCGGTGCATCGAAAATATGGAAAATTAGAAATATAAAAAAGAACAAAGTTCTCGAGCTGCTGCGATTTGAGGACAAACGATACTTTCGAATCGCACGAATTCTCTCGCTTCCTCAAACGATCCAAATCTATGCCCCGGACCTTCCCTGAGTGTCACGCCTTTCATCCCCCAAAACTGCCGACACGTTCTCACAGATCAGCACTTTTCGAATCCCTCAAACGTAGCTAACAGCTCAAACGAAACGCGCATTACCGCCAATCGAGTTACAGGTAAACATTAATTAATTTCATTTCCCTTGTTCCTTTCGTCGAAAGTCCTCGCCTTTCGTTTAGTACGCCGCTGCTTCGAGGGGCCGCGAAGGGGAAATATCTTTTCACCGCGGACAAGGAATCGTGCGATTCCACGGAGTTACATTCCGTTCGGGATTTTCAAATTACGGGATTATCTAGATGAAAAGTAGCTGGCCTGGCATCCGGGACGCTTACCGTCGGCTTGCGGCGTACGCGCGGTTTTAAGCTCGATTATGTCGACGCCTCCTCCGGGGCGTTAGCTCTTTTTAAATAGAGAAGAATTACGCTCACGGCCCAGGCGGATGGCTGAGATTCCGCTCACGAAACGCGGCGATTCCACGGGACGATATTTCATTCGCCTGAGAAAGAAATATCGCGGCCGCTGGAGCTTTCGCACCGTATGAATACTTTTATTGGCCCGCAGTGGAAATCACTCTTGTATCGGGCGTGGAACAAATTTATTTATATATGAAGCCCGTTAATAAATTCGTATCAGAAACGTGGGTGAAAAAATTCTGTCCAGCGAATCCTACGATCATTTTTATATCCATCCGTAGCCCCCCTTCCTGAATCATGTTTGTAAGATCCGATAGCTCGGACAACGTAACAGTGCCTCCTGTCCGCCTCGCTTAATATCGCTTACACAATTTCCAGCGATCCGGTAAGCTGCTTGGCAAAAAACGTCCGGCTTGCAGGCGACAGCGTTACTTCTAACTAGCCCGCGTAACAATCGACTAACTGTGACGTCTCTGTAACAGGCGTGAGATAGCGCCGCTGGTCGTGGAACGATTGCACGTAAGAGCACACAGCTTCGTGCTGGACGATCGAAAAAAGCGTAACGCTTTCGCGGGCCAACGTTCTTCGTGTCGTTATGTCACTCGAGTGTGCCGCGATCGATTCGATCCCGGCGCGACTTCGTTTCAGCGATCATTGGAAAGCGTGAAATCGCTCGTGCGGCTCGCGTCACGATTCGTAACCATTCGTCGATCGTCGCCCCGCGGATTTCGTCGTTCGTCGTTTGTGTGTCAATTGGCTGGGGACAAAAGTGTTTGCGAATGTTACGACACGAATCGCACGACTGGAAAGTATAATAATTACGGAGCCTTTATTTTATTTCTCGTATCGCGAGAAAAAATCTTAATGACTTTAAACGCGGATGGAATACGAGCGTGAATTTGCGATTACTATAGGCGCTTCCTTTTTTAAATATAGAAATCTCGATTTCGATGGGATTTTATATTGCACTTTACTTGCAATAGTTCTCGCTAGATCCATTACGATCTCATTTCTTGAACAAATTTCTAAATATGAGGGATATGTTGCTAGTATATATTTCGCTTTTCTTTGTTTAAATCGAGATTCATGCAACGCATTTTGCAATGAAAATTTATACACACATAATCCCTACTAAAGATATTAAATATTTAAACAGAGCAGCGCAATGAAATTAAATGCGATTACGAGGTATACCCTGATATAACAGAATTTACTTAATTTATAATACTGTTACATTCACAATGGAAACAATGATTAAAATACCTATTTCGCAAATCACAGCGCGATAAAATAATGCTTAACTTACACCGCGCATTAAAAAGTTACCGCTACCATCGATACACGCGTCATCGATGTACACCTGGAATCGTACATTTCTCAACATTTCAATGTCGATTCGAACAATTTCCGAACCAACTTCGCCGCTCGATGTTCCAAATCAGTCCATTTTGTATAAAAATCGAGAGGCGTGAACTTTCACAACAACTGTAACAATATCAACGCGTCGAGACTTGATTCAACTAAGAATTTCAGGAATCGTTGCGACATCTCTTCGATCTTTGTCATCTGCTACTTGCTACGACATCCCTTCTGCCGGGAAGATAATTCGCGACAGAACTGAGTGGGAGGAGCTGAATAAAGCAGCCTCTGCCGAAGTTTACCAACAAACGATCGACGTCGATATCGGTGAATCAAGAGTATCGAAGACATGTGGCGAGGACCGGTTGTTCTGTTGCTCCTTCTTGTTTGCTGCGGTGCGCTCGAGGCTCGGGCCCGCGACGGCATCGTCGACGACGTTGAAACTGTTCGTCGGGACGTCCGTGAGACGTTACCATTGGCATTCGCAACGGAGGTAGCAGATTTGCTTGGCGAGGGAAATTCGCCGGGAAAACAGGAAGCTCCTAAGAAGATTATGAAGAATTCATCTGGTACGTTACTCTCCGTTGCGCTTTGCGTTTAGCTGTATGAAGAATTTCATTCGGTTGAGGATTACACGCTTCTATGTTAATAAATATTTCTTTCGAATATTACAAAGTAATGACTTGACCAGTGACAGTGTAACAGTCGTCGGTTATATCACTGTGCTTTTTGTTTACTGAGTAATAAATTGTCGTGCTTCGTGTTGTTAAGGGGATATTCGTGTTTCTTTCGAAATATCTGTCTCGAGGGGAAACGTTTGTGTCCCAGCGTTAAGAAACGTGCGTTTCGATTTTTGGAAATTTTCGCGAAGAAGAAAGTGCATATCTTTCGTAATATAGGTATTACATTTACCGAAAAAGATTTACACTTGCTTTGAAAATTGATCGAATTCATTCTATTCTTAATTTTATTAATGCAATCGCCCTACACATTAATGTAATGTAATTTATTCCAGATTTCGGTAAATTTTACATTTGTCTCTTCGCGTGAAATACGTGAAATTAATGTTGAAATGATTAAATTGCACCTGTGCACTGAATCGTGCGGGCGATTAACAAAATTATGATCGTTTGTGCTCGCGTGATTAATGCGTTTATATTAATTGATTTATTTCGTGGCTCGTTTGTGACCAGGAAACAGTAAAACAAAGCTCGAAATGATCGAATTGAATTCCAAATGCTCTTTCATGGAGAGAAGTTCAAGCAAGAAACTGAACTGTACCGTAATATAATTATCACACAATATCTATAATAGATTAGTAATACAAAACATTGTACAATACTGGAACGAGCTATTCACGGAATAATTTATACAGTGCAAAGTAGATAATATGGAAATAAACAAAAATACGACAATAGAATCTTAACTTAGAAGCACTAAATATTTCACCCCCTATAACGTGCTTTTACTTGTCCCTTATTGCCACAGCAACAACAATAGTATTATCAATAATTTGTATTGTACCCACCAATGTCGACCAAACACATAATATAACTACCATCTCTGTTTGACCAATTCCAAACTTGAACGCTTGTTCAACAGCTAGTCTAGAATTGCGACAGAAATCGTTGCGAACCAGACGAATAAAGTAAAGTGGACTGCCAAATTCATAAAGGCAAGCCGCGTAAGAGATTCCGTGAAAACGAGACCAACGCGACCACTAGAATTCTCACCGTGCTCCTAGTACTGTCAACGATAACAAGCACGAATAATACCCTGGTTTTAGGCAAATCGGACGAGGGAGGATACTACAAGGCGTACGGTAGCGACGCCGAGGGTGAAAAGGGTTACTTGGAGGCAATCTACAGCAAGGGCAATCACGGTTATAAGACCCACGACACCTTCCACAAGCAGGATGGCGACAAGTACGCATTCGAGAAGCATGTTGCCTACGGGAAAGCGCGTGCTGACAAGAAAAGTAGCCACAACGACGAGGCGGGCTCTCATTCCTCTAAAGCCGGCGATCACGAGACTGCAGGTACGTATGTATATACATAGAATTTGTCCAGTGGCGACAAGCACGTATGTAATTGGGCGACAACCACAGAGCGCGGGAGATGAAACTTGTTTCTTTTCAATTACGCAGGATAACAAGTAGCTACAATGTTTACGTACCCGAATTAAATTGTTGTTTTGTGAACGCGTGAAGCGAAGTGTCGATTTTATTTGTCACGTGTATACGTAATTAATGTGATATTTTTGTGCAATCTTATTCGACTCGATAATCGAGTTTTGATACGGAGGTATTCGAAGCAGAAATCATATCCTCGGTTGAAATTTTTCAATCGTTCGAACAGTGCTGCGAATGTATTCCTAGTGAAAGATACGATTTTACATATAAATCGAATTTCTATAACTTATTGGATATTTCATTTCTCTGGGCAAGGAAGCTCATACTATTATTAATTAAATATAGACTTCGTTGCAGCCTCTGTTGAAAACTTTCTAGTCGAATATTAATTTGAGCACCGCGGTACATCGCGCGAAGCTTCTTTATCAATTAAATAAGCGATTAAATACTTCAGGCACCATGGTCGATACTCATTACGCGGGCGACGAAGCTGATCATGATGGTAGCGATGAACGCGCCGAAAGCAGTGATCACGAGGGCTATACAGCTGAGGACGGCGGTCACTACACGGATCATGGACCAGAATCTTCGAGTTATGGGCACGGTGGAAGCTATGGGGGCGCAGAGGGTGGGCAAGGTTCTTACGAAAGCCACGGTTCATACTCGAAAAGCTCTGGCGGCGAACACGAGGACGAGGGAAGCCATTATTATTAATCCCTAGCCAACTGTTAGTGCCCAGCTGTCAGACATCCTATGGGAGCATTTAACGTGATACAAGTGCCTTATAAGTTTGGATAATAGCGGGATACGACTCTGTTATTGTAATTGGTGATAATGTCGTACCTTGGAGAGGAGAAAAAAGTTGAAATGAGACGCGATATTTAATATAAAAGCACGTGTGAGAGCTGAGGGCTGGTTTTTTCGTGAGGTAGATTTTTGTTTTTGATTAATCATAGGTTAAAAAGGATTGTGAAGTCTCTTTGTTTTTACTTCGAGAAATATCTGATCTCAAATTTATGTTCGTGCATAGACGTGAATTGAATGTTGAATTTTTGATTTTAATAATAAATCGTTTGTATAATACAGTCTTTACATATGAATTGTTACTACCGGCGAGCTTGTGAACAGCAGGTTCTCTTTAAAAATGATTAAATATTAATAATTGCGTGTTAATGTGTAACAATTGAGAGCAATCGAATGGAATTCGGTAATGAAGCAAATGGAGATTACCTACCCGCATTTCGCGTGTAACACGTAATCATAGCAAGCTACACGGTATTATTAATTATTATACATTGATACAATTTCGCATTGATTCCCAATCGATATTACCATTAAACGCTTTGCAATAAAGGCGTATGCATAAACACATTGCTGTTCGGAACGACATTAAAAATCGATCGACGTAATTTAACGCAGTTGCAATGATCACAGCCGGCTTGTTAAGGCTCGAATTTTCCGGGTGCCAGTTGCACCGGAGCTGTCGACGCTCTAATTGTAGCTTGTCGATAAAGCAAGTAAGGCAATTATTTCAAAAATACAACGCGCACATGTTCGTTGCGTAACGAATGCAGCGCGCAAATTTTGATGCAACCGAAAGGTGTTGCGTTGTCATTACGAAGTTTAATGATATTATGCCTGTACTGCGTTGATGAGCCTATCTCAATTGCAATTAGTCATCGGCCCCTGTTGTTCGTCGTAGCTCGTTAAATTAACATCGCTCTATCCACGATATTACAACCATTGACGGCATCCATACGCGTGGCTACGTTAAAGTGTAACAATAAGCGGCCATCCACCGTTGGGATAATCGTTAATAACCTTCTGGCTGGGAAGGCACAGTTGATAATAAAAAATGTTCAACTGGTGTGAAGTAGATATGGCAAACGATTCAATTGCTTGCGACATGTATAGTAAACAGTGTCTGAACGTTTGCAAAGAATTGTCAATTGCAGCATATCAGAAGAATAAAAGTTAACACTTTTTCTAAGAATTCCTAATTCAGAATTGGGAGACTTCGGACGAATTCGTAATTGTTGCTTGTCGTCTCGCAGTATTTAACCCACTGCCTCTATATTTCGTATCAGTTCCCCCAACAAGTAACGCAACGACAAAGTTAAATTCCGAACAGCTAAAACGCCACCTTCGCGTTCGGATAATGCCATTAGCGTAGTCCGTTCCAACTAACGAAGAAGCGGCGAGACCGGTTTGTTAAAAAGTGTGCTCGGTCACGCGAGGATCGCGTCAAACAAGTCACGACGGGACGTTTGACGGGACGGCATAGGAATTCGCGGGACAGCAAGGCGGATTTTGCAATTATTTATAACGAGGAAACTTTCTGGGCGGTCATGGCCCGGAAATCGGTTCGTTAATTGCGCGCGATAATTATTGTTAAAAGCTGCGCGCGTGACAAAGGATGATTCCGATGTGATTCTGGAAGTCGCCTAATTCGCCGTGTTCATTAGCGGGCGCGGAACGATCGAACGAAACTCATCAAACTTTTCGTCTTTTGCCGGGTTGCCACCAGGTAGTAACGAAGTATGTACGTTTGTTAATTTTTCAACGGGAATTTCGATGAATATGAAACGAGTATCGACGGAATTAACGGGGAAATCAATTTCCCGGTGGATAGGAAGAATGGACGATCTGAGTTTAAATAGAGGGTGCTTGATTATTGGGAGCGAGTTGACTGTAGATTCAGAGGCGAAAAGTAATTGGGTTAAATAAAGGTTGGCGTGGTTTGCTTGATTTTCTGTTAATTAACCGAGGTGGTTGCATGAAATTGGCGATTGTTGAAGGGAAGCGTAACTATGCAGGGTGTAACGATGTGGAATTTTCAGAAAATTAATTAATTTCGAGCCGGCGGTTTGATTACATCAAGTGAAAATAAATGTTGTAATTATGAGGTTTGTCGGAATGTCGAGCATTCTTCTTTGAATCTGCCGAAATTCAAGATTATTACTCTGTCGTGCTCAGATTGTATCAAAACCTGACGTTTAAATGGTAAAGAACATTATGCAACTGAATATTAGTGCTTAATATTATTTTATTAACAAGTAATTTCATTGTAAACGATCACTATTAGCACTGAATAATTCAAAACGAAATATTGCTCCTTATAAAAGAATTTTTACATAAACCTACAATCAGTTCTGTTATTTTTAAGTTCTCGAGAGTTTCGCACATGTTACACCAATTATAAACATAGCTGAACTTTATGGAATTCGGAGGAATCGATTTCTGTTGATAAATGAAGAGCGAAGAATACAACAAAACGAATTGCCAATCAATTTCCAGGGTAGTACCACTTAATTTTACATCGACCATCGATATTTTGCCGTCGGCAAGAATTCTCTGAAAAAGTTGAAACTTACATTCCCCGCGCAATTACACGAAAATACCTATCGCGGGTGTAATTCGATCGTTCTTCCCCCGGTGCAATAAACAAGCGGCCCTCGAGCTTGATCTGCCTTCGAACGGGCACGCAATCCACGTTCAAGTGCGCTTACTCGCAATCACCTCGTACGCCTCGAAACAGCCAACTCGAATCGCCGATTGTCAATGTTAGTTATCGTTCTTCTCGTTCGAGGATGCGGCTCGTAATTGCGGAGTGGATTCAAATTAGGAAACAATTTCATTCACTATCCCATTGTCGGTGTAAAGCCCGATGTTCATCGCCAGCGGAATCATCGGTCTATTGGCGAATCAAAAGAATGAATCAATTACCAAAATTGTTGGAAGGAAAATAACGAGCAAATGAAGTTCGTAACCGATGATATAAAACAACCTTTCGCTTCGCTAATTTCAACGAAATATTACCATCCACATTGAATACATATGCACGCAAACATCTGTTGCATCAACGCGAAAATCAAATCGGGCAAAAACATTTAACCAGACGATTCGCTTTCAATTCGCTTAATAAGAAAAGGGGAGTAAATGAAAATGGAGGAAAATCGCGGCATCATCGATGCCGAAGCCGAAGTAGCGGCAGCTTCAGCAGCACCGCTTAGTTAGTCGAAATGTTTTCCAGTTACCGGCAGCACTTGAAGCCTTAATTTAATAGTCGGTTGCCTGTCCTCCTCCAAACGAGGCGGATGGATACTCCTCGGCGGCGATCCATCCGCGTCCTTGGATCTGCTTACAAAGCAATCTTCCCATCTGGGTAGGTCCAAAGGGAACGCCACCTAATCTAATCTCTGTTACGACGATGCAGAGTCCAAATCGAAGTTGGCACAGACCACGGTATCCGGTTTTCTCCTTGTGTCTAAAGGAGTCTCGGATGGGGAAGCTGGGCAGTAACCAATCTTTATCTTGATTATGCAGCGCCAATGTTGGAGGAGCCAATCTCTAGCAGAACGGCCTGCCAAATAAGGTCGTAAAGAGGGCCGAATCTATCGATCACCGTTTCAAACTGCAAATTCGCCGCTGCTGATTTGCAATGGAGATTGAGGTGGGGGCACGAGGACTCCGATGATACACAGTCCCGAACGAGTAGCTAAAGAAAAGAACTCCGATTTAATAGATTTCGAGCGCAGGGGGGTCGAATCTTTGCTCGATCGTTTCCAGACTTTTCGTTGGGCTGAAATTAATGATGGCCGACCGATGGGCAACGTACTGGACGCATTAAAATTGATCCGTCGTAGAAACCGCGTTGATTAATTGATCGATTGTCCCGGAAGATATTCCATCGAATTCTGATTCCCTTGTGGAGAATGCGAGAATGCGCAGACACGTGAGATATTCGTTTCGCTTTTCTGGAGTTTCGTCAAATTTTTCTTGGACCTTCCTTATTAATCGAAAATCCATCATCACGATTTGTATTACCGAAAATGTTTATGTATATTGTACAAAAAAAATTTAAATAAGGTGTTCGAAACAGATGCAGTACGAAACGTAAAATTGTAGCATGAAAAATTCTTGAATCCAACGAAATCCGGCGTGCTCGAACAACAATTTCGTCCATCGAACGAATGTTTGAACGTAGCGAGACTTTTACGAGCTCCAGATATTTTCGATCGCGCAGATACGTGTCGCCCCGAAGCTAATATCTTAAAGATATTGAATCGTCCCGGTGGCTGGGTAGAATTTTGCAAAGCGATGCTGTGAAACCGTCAGCAGAAATTGGAAAAAGATTGGGGAACAGTCTGCGAAACGATTGGAGCATAGAAGGATGGTCATCGAGGGGTAATATACGCACCGCGAACGCAACGTCTGGAACCACCATAAATTGTTTTTCCGTCAGTTTTCGTCGCGTTATGAATAACGAAAGCTTTATGAATTTCAGCTGGAAATTCGCGTCACGTATGATAAATATTATAATAGACGGTTTGCTTACCCGTTCAGCGATAATCGAATGCACAGAGAAACGCTTCTTTTTTCAAAGGAGATGGAATTTCTCATTCGTTTCCACTGTTACAAATTCATGGAAATCATTATAGTCATACAAATATTTGGACAAGTGAGAAGTATTACGCCGAGCAGTTTAATACAAATACCACCTCCAATTATGAATGTTCGGATAATTAGTTTGTATTTCTTACTGCTTTCTGTAATGAGGATTTTATTCGTCTACTCTTTTCGTGACTAAAGCAATTTGCACGGTCTCAAGAAATAGAAACAGATCGGTATGTATTATTCCATAGGAAGTAATCAAATTTAGTAATCGTGTCCAATTGTGCCTCTCTTCGCTTCGATGGATTCATTCGTCACGTACACCGTGATGCATTTTCTGTACACACCGTCTTCCATCCTGCTTTCATATCTTCATGCCCTATATTTGTGTCACCCGAATTCTTTTATTTTTACTCACTAGTCCCGATTCTCGCCTACAGTAGCTTTCCAGGAAAGAGGAAAAAGAAAAAAAAGAAGAAACTTCCCGTCCCCCGACCGTACTTCCTCTCTCGTTCGATAAAACACTTTCACGAGAGTACCAGCATTGCGTCACCCGCCGGTACTCCAGAACTATCCGTCCGTTTTTCTCCAAATCGTTCGCGCGAAAAACAACGGAGCATTTCATTACTGCCGCGAGAAAGTGTGAAAGGCCCGCCCCACGCGGACTAAGGTTTGCGGTCGCGCGGATGAAAGTGCGATCGTCGGAAACGATCGGAAGCCTCGAGACGGAACAATCGAACCGTGGATATATTTAAGTGTCACCCGTGGCTACGTGGTCATCAGTTGTCGGATGATCGTGTCGAAGCTAGATCGAGATGCCGCGCGTTCCGTTTCCCGTCCTTGTGACGTTGCTGTTGCTGGTGCAACAGACATGTTTCGCCAGAGAATTGAACGGCGTGCGCGGACGTCGCGACACGCAGACGGAGGACGCCGAATCGTCGCGGACAGTCGTGTCAGACGCCTCGGTTCCAGTCAGGAGGATCGAAGAAACGAAGAGCGATCTTGTGGCAGCTGCCTCGGGTCATGAGGGTCATCACCAGGAGTCCGGTGGCGGACAGAAACATCACGGGGATCATTACGAAGAGCACGGTGAGAAGGGCGAGAAGGGTTACAAGAGTCATCATCACCACGACAAGAACGACAAGGGTGAGCACGATAAGCAACATCATTCTGGCCATCAGGAGGAACACGGTGGCCATAAGAAGGGCCACCATGACGAGGAAGAGAAGTACGGGGAGCACCACGAAGGTGAGAAGGGCCATAAGGGTGGGAAATTTGGAGAGAAGAAAGGGCACAAGAAGGGGCACAAGACGAAGGGGTATCACAACAAGTTCCATAAGGACGAGTACCACAAGGAGCACAAGTTCTACGATGACTACCATAAAGGAGGGAACCATAAGAAGCATGGCGACTTTCACGGGCATCACGAAAAGAAGGAAGGTCAGCATAAGAAGGGCGGTCATCAGCATTCTGGGTATCACCAGGACCATCATGGGAAGAAGGGACACCATGATAAGGGACACCTTGACGAGGAGCACAAGGGTCATCATGGGAAGCATGGACACGATGATCATTATAGTCATCACGATTCTTATGGGAAGAAGGGTGACCACCACTCTGGGAAGAAATTTGGATATAGTAAAGGACACAAGGGTTGAGGGGCGGCAGGTTGATTCAGAACGGTTCTGGATTATTCCTTGCGAGATCGTGCTGGTTCGTCTTGTGTTTACTGCCATGGTTGTACGTTTGTTGTACTCCAGGCGTTGTAAAACGATGATTAAGGAACAGCAATTTACTAATTGACTTTCTACGTTGTTTAAAGATATTTGTTAATGTGAGAAGCGACTTGTTACACTTTGTTTGTTATGGCTAATAAGAACGAAAAATAAATTAATGTTTTTATAAAAACGAACCCACCCTTGTTCAAAGACAATAAATACAAATGCAATATCCTATAAGCGAAAAATTGGAATCGCAATGAAATATTAATTATTATTCAATCTTACGTGCACACATCGCTATAAGAAACGTCCGAAGTTAAATTTATTTTCAAGCAACTAACAGATGCAAGTAGCTTGGATACAGAATAGAAATTTTAATAAAACATTATTTGCTTCGATCATAATTTACGCCGCGCGAGCTTAATATTTCAAATATTTCATACCCTTCGGTCTTAAGTTTTTCCAAAGTGACGGCTGTATAATGTATCGTAAAACGATGTACATTCTGATCTGTATTGTGTAAATGCATTATGTAAATATCCCCATGGTTATACTAGAGGCATGGGCGAGAAAATATGGTGCATTGTTCTTTCTTTCACTTTCCTTAAGGTAGGCTGCAAATAAGTTTCCTCGCGGATTATATTTGTCTCATAATATCTCCATTGATGAAACTTAGATTTAGCTTGTTTTCTTCCTGTCAAATTATGGATAAAACTTATATCAGGAACAGCACGATCGAACATCTAAAAGCTAAACATCGTCAAGTTAATTGCTTTAATTTAATTAAATATTAGTAACGATTATTTTACAGAACGATAAGCGGTGGTGTCAATATGTAATCAGAAAATGATACCAGCAATAGAGAATAAAGTAATACTATTTAAAACTGCTTTTAAGAAATTTGTTCAATATTTCTTTGCAATAATGTCAAAGTACTTCAGGGAAACAGTTGAAGATGAAGTCTCGTACTGTTCTGTCCATTTGAATCACACATTTCATACGTGAAATTGGTACAAGTCGAGGATTTTGCGTTTCGGTTGATCGTTTGGAGTCTATTCTCAACAAATGCGTGTCCAGTTTAAGGCTGAGCTGCGTACAAATTGTACAGGCTTCTGGTGCTAACACGATTTAAATATATAGCGAACGTACAGATACATAAACGATTTTAATGAGCGCACCGAGAAAGTCGGTGATACGGCAGTGATAATAGAGTTTAAACGGTCGCGTTATCGATTCAATCAATTCGCGGATATTAATGTGCCGCTCGATGGAACAGCGACATATCGCAGGTTAACGTGGTTAAATTTGCAGATAAATAACACGTGCTCTACAGAATTTTCGATCAACTGAGCAGCTCGTAATTATATTAATGACGTAATCTATGTGTGTACGTCGCACGCCTAGTTTGGAACTAGCGTCTGTCTAATTTGTACAGTGTCGCATGGGCGTTGCTTTTCATATAAATCTGATACGAAATATCGAACCTTGAATACTGCATACAATTGGGCTATCAATTTATCCTCTACAGAATAATTATAATATTCTAAATTAAATGGGTATTATGTAGGGCGTATGAACATCGCCATCGAAGCGTTGCTGGGAAATTTCAAAGCAGATTGCTGTGCATTATGATATGTTACACTGCATAATGCAATCAGAATAATTGCAATAAAGCAGTTTATTTGAAAGTCCGAGTGGAAGAAGATAAAAGCGCGTGCTTGATGGTACACACAGATCTTATCACTACTATCATGTAACTCTTTTGAACTGATTTCGACCAAAGGAACGATAAAATTGTAATAGATTGTACGTGTATGTAATTATTGTTATTGTGCATGTAATTAGTGGTTATTTATATTCGCGAAAAACGACAAAAACGTTCGCCATTATTTCAAACAACAATCACCTGGGCGATAATGAATCCGCGTTCGATAGTTTCTAATACATATGTACTATACATTAATTGTAAACAATATACACGCACACTATACTTCTTAGAATGCACCTAAAAGGTAGCAAAGGTACAGACATTTCGTACATTAGGAATTTTGAACGAGAACATCACGAATTCAAAAACTAATCCGTGACCAACAAATTTTCTTCACCCCCCAATGAATCCAACCTTCATCCCTTCATTCATTTCTCTCGGCCCACGTTCATATTAATAGCTTTGCTGTTTGCACGAACGTTTCCATCTCTGATTCTTTCTATTTACCTATCCGCCAGTCTCGTGCAACCTCATACCTTCGAAAAGTCTATTTACATCGAGCAACGGCGTACAAAACGCAGCGGGAAACACGTGCTCGAATTTGCACGCCGCCATGGTGATTCGTGCTCGAACAAGGAACGTCTACGGTAATAACAAGAATGAAAAACAACGTGTTCGGCGCGAAATTGGACGAGTAATCGAAAAACAAAAACCTGCGAATACCGCGCGCGGCGTGTCCAGGATTTTAATCAAACGGAATCGCGTTTGCCTGTATGTAATTCGAAAAATTTCGCCATTTGCACGAGTCCGATACATTGTAAAATGCTTTCACAAAAGGTTTTGTAAAAAAGAGGAAACAGAAAAACAGAAAGTAAACACGAAATATATATACGGCGTCTCTATTTATAATCAAAATCCATTCCAGATCGGTCGCGTACCATTTTCTTCAGCGTCTCATCCTCAAAGTAGATCGCAAACAGGAAGATCTAAGCCTGGAGAACACGCATTGCTTTATTTTCCTATCCTCCAGCCGGCCCCTCGTCGGATCGCAGTCGGAATTTACCGGTTCCCCCTTTAATTTAAACGCACCCCATTGTCCCCGGTTCGCATACTAAGTTCTCGTTACCTGCTGCTTGCGTGCCGGTGTAAACTCTATTAGCAGTTTCGTTCGCGACTCGATTTCATTAAAACAAAACCGGTTACAGGGGGTCCCGTGCAAACCCCTGCACGTCTCCAGTTATCCCTCGGCGAATTATCCGGCGGCGACGTTGTCGTGCCATCCGGGGAATTAATAAGTCAGACCTTGCGAAGGTCTCGGTTAGATTACTAATTCAATGCGGCCGTTCAAGTTGACAGTGACGATCGGTCTAGAATATCGAAGAGGTATTGTATATTTGAGCCTGGCCACGATGTAGCACAGCTCCGTTGCAATTCTGCGGAGTGAATTTTATCTGCGATTTAATATTTTAGGGGCGCGACTTCGTTAGTTCATGATGAGTGAAATAGGCGAGCGCTGACAATGAGCGGAACACGAAATACTACATTTATTTATCGATTCACATGGTTCATGTTTGTTTTACTGTAGGTTGCAGGCACTATTTTCGTTTGGCATTGTCTCGAAGAATTAAAAAACGTACAGATCGTCTTATTCGACGTGCTATTGTAAAAATGACACGCTTAAAAGTTACATACGTTGTATAACACTATTTGATTTGAAATTTTTCCCACGCCCTGCAAGTTAATTGAATTTACAATCACACGGCGAAGAACAACTTTCACGATGGCGAAAAAAACGAACGCGTTGATTAATAGCAAGCAACCAAACGACTGAAATCAAGCGTAACTCCACGGAGATAAACCCCTTTCAGTTTGATGAAAATGTTTCCACGTTAACTAACGTTTTATAAATTGAGCGAGAAAGTTCCACCGCTGTTACTAATTTTCCGTGAATGAATCGTCGACGGCCGTGCATAATATATGGATAGGACATGCATTTAATTTTTAGCGCAGTCTCCGCCACGTTTGTGATTTTCTATTTTCAATAAAACCATCACGATTTCGTCAAGCGGCAAGAAATTTCATTCAATTTAAATCCTGCTAAAATGAACGACAACCTGAAATTCCAATTATGTTAAAGAATTACGAAGTTACCATTGGACAACATAGAAACTCAGCCGTTCCACATCCGAGTGAATGCTTCACTTTCCAAATCTAAACACGCAAACTCAAAAACATATACATTCTCCGGTTCAAGTCCGCGGGGTCGCGAATCGCGTCACTTCTTGTAATCATGGGACCAGTTCCACCAAGTTTCCCGCATCGAGAAACATCACTGGCCACACCGCCAGTTGTCGTCGTCGTTTCAGCCGAAAATTTGTCCAGGCCGGTGGACGTCTAACAGTCCCGTCCCTAAGGACGCCGGATCCGGGCGACGTTTCACCGAACCGCAGCAAAGAAAGTCGCGGACGAAATTTTCCTTCGCCGCGGAATCAGACTGTTCCCGTCGCATCGCGGGTGTTCAACGACGAGGGAAGCCGATAAATCGCGAGCACGTCACGCGTATTTCCGAAACAAGCCCGGGGTGCGTTGAGAAATTCCGTCGCACCGTGGAATTGCAAAATTGCGCCCTACGAACGGCACGTACGCGCGGCCGGACGTGGATAATTTTTCTCGTTGCTCGCGTCACGCCGACGACAGCCACTCTCGGCCGCCGCGACGAGCGCGGATCGTCGACGGTTACTCGAGGGCACTCGTTAATTCGACGAAACGGCAGGATTATTGCGCGATCGATCGAAAACTACCGGGCCGAACCGATTTCGTGTCTCCGCGCCCTTTGACACGCCGCCGTTCGCGTTCGCGCGCCGGAACCACCGCAAGCCCACGCCAGAACACGACCGTTTCCTTCTATTCTTTCGGAGGCGGCGCGGCCACTCCAATTAGATTAATTAAGCCAGCCACACCACATACGCGCAACGCCGGTTGAAACAATGGGAACGCTATTTCAAGGGTTAGAGGAGCGGCGTGACGCGAGGGGGTCACCGCGGCGAAATTGTCACACGCCAGGGAATTTCAAATGGATCCGCTCGCTTGTAAGCAATCTCCGGCCGAGAATGGGGAAGCGTGATCGCGCGGCCGGCTGCAATATCCCCGGCCGTCCTAAAAGAAGCGTATAAAGCTCCGTTAATCCGTGTCCGGCGCACCGGAATCCAGTCTAGATAGACCCACAAATGGCCGCGGCAATTTCATTTGCAGGGGCTGGAATCGTTAATCAAACCCGTGGCACGGTTGAACGCGCTTGAAACCTGCGACCGTTCTCGTCCCGTAGCGTCGGTACGCGTCGCGACGCCGCCGATCCGCGTCTTCCTGCTCGTGTTTGCGGTATACGTATGCGTCGAGGCCGCGTAGACGCCCGTGTGTTTATTGCGGACACGTATGTCGACGGCGTGTACGCGGCGTGATAAAACGAAAATGCTGGGAAGAAAATGGTGAAAGGGGTGGGAATACGTGCGTGTATGGACGTTCGTACGAGCGGAACGCGTGTACGATGTTGCCCGTTTGTTACAAAGGAGTGTAACGGCGCGGGTGTACGAGCGAGCTCGTCCCTACCGTCGCGCGGAACGTAAAAATTTATTAGGACGTGGTGAAATTTTAAGCTGAACCCGCGGACACATGTAGACGTCGTAATTTTTTCTCCCCGACGCTTTTTCGTCGCTGCCCTGGACACTGCTCGTACGTTTTAGTTGCTTCGCGTAGCGACGTCGGTGTTTCCACTTTATTATTGATTTTACGTTTGTCCCAAGGCACGGTTTTTTTTTAAATAAAACGCGGACGCTGTAGTGCGTACACGGGGACGATTTAAATGGCAACTCTTTGCGCAGACGAATCCGCGCGGTAAAATATTTAGACGGTTGCTTGGCATGATATCAATCATTTGGAGAAACGCGCGGCCGAGATGATTTATTGTTATTTGGTTAGTAAAACTGACTAGGTTAATTTGATTGAGTTGGGCGGGGACAATGCGTCTGATTTCGCTAGACTTTCTATATGAAAGGGATTGACGTCTAGGGACAAATGAAAAATGAAATTGATATATGCAAAGAGAAATATGCAGTACGTTGAAATTTGTTAATGAACCAGGGAAATCGGACACAAACGCGTAATATGATTTGTCATTGCGGTCCATGCGGACTGGACAACTCCATTAAAAGTATATTAACTCTAACAGTAGTTGATTAGAAATGTAATGTCGAACAAGCGACGCTATAAAGCGTTCTATTGAATTTCTGCGTTGATATCATCGCCATTGCGCGAACTATTTCATCGCATTGATGTACAATGAGGGGAACAAATATTCTTCGACAAAGTACCTGAAAGACTTGAATGTTGGCATTTAACGTTTCACCCATTTAATTATCGGCAACGTTCTTGCCAAAAAGGCTTTACTATATCCAATTTCTTTAAACAACAATGGATTTATTTTATTACAAGCAGAGTGAGAATTACATTAATGATTTCCCTTGTACTCCCATTTCCTTCCATTGTTCTGCGAAGATATTTTACCATGACGATCAAGACTACGATAATAGTCTTCACGATTATCATCATTTTCATGTTCCCCTTGATCCTTATAGTGGTGCCCTTTCCTATAGTATCCAATTTGACCATGGTCAACCTCGTCCTCACCACGATCGCGATGGCCCCCTTTATAATATCCACCCTTCCCTCGTTCTTGATCACGACGGTGGACATCGTCGTGCTTATCATAATCGTAATCATAATCCTCGTCTCCAAACTCTTTGGTCCTCTGATACTCGTCCAATTTTTTCACTTCGTGCTGACCGCGCGTGCTATGTCCCTTACCGTGATGACCCTTCTCATGGAACTTGCCACCCTTCTCACCCTCGACGCCTTCGTGATGTTCGTCATAGTGACCATCATTGTGACGATGATGTTCGTTACCTCCATCGTCTTTGCTATGGTGTCCGTGGTCTTTGCCCAATGCGTGGTGGCCCCTGTTAATTCCTTCGGCGCTGTGGTAGCTCCCGTAACCTCTGTCGTCACGTTCACCAGCTTTGTCTTCGTGAGCGGAGTAGCGATCCCCGCCGCCGCCGTCCTCGTAACGACGTGAATGCGAAGCAGCCATTGCATCCAGGTCCTCGTGTTCGTGATTAATGTCCATCGCGAAACTCGTAAGTACGGAAATGGCCAGAAGTATTAACAGCGGCAGTGCCCCTCGTACGGCGATCATATCGGCTTCCTTAATTTTCTGCTGACCGAGTTACTAGTTTTAAAGTGGCGAATGTCGACGCTTTGTATTAGAATTGGGCGTTAATTAGGTATTAATAAAATATGTAAGAGAAAATTAACTCGCGGCTTCACGCCTAATTAATGCATTCCATACGAACAGAATATTCGACTGCTGTTCCGTTTACCTGCGGGGCAGATCGCAACACGTTCCCTGCACAAATATTATAACAACGCTTTCCCGAGCAGCCCGCGCGAGGAATTCGTTCGCGAATCGTTGGGAATAGCTGGCCGCTCCTAGGGCGGCAAACGAGAAAATCGGCGAATTACAGCAAACTTGCCGGCTCCTACGGCCAATATGATGCGAATGCGCGAAAATCTAACTTTTATATATCTTTCACCTGTGGCACCTCTATGCATCGTCGGTCGCCGTTAGGAAAAACGTGCAAAACGTTACCAATGGAAACATCCGTGAACGAAGGGGGCACGCTTTGATTTCTGGCCCGAACCACGCCGGAGAACACATTTGCTACGTGTTACGGGAGTTAACGACCCGCTGCGAGAATTCCCGTGTTTTTCACCCCGTTCGCCTTCTCTTCCTTTAGAAAAATTATATAATTCATATGGATGAATGGCAATTGTGGGCCGGCAATTTAGTCACGGATTATTTCTCAATTATTGTCTGACGTGGGGAAGTCGGTGTTTCATATTATTGTTATGCAGCTGAAGAAAGGTATATCTTGCATGCAAGTGTGCATGTCCTCGGTACGAAAGTGATTAATAAAAGCGAGTCATAGAACGAATGTTTCTTTTAATAGAAAGTAGTACAATTTGTTACGTCACTTTAAATTGAAAACTGTATGAAATATAAATTTCGTTTCTGACGCATTTTTGTTCTGCAAATATTTTATTTATGGACATTAAATGAATTTGTATTGTTTCTGTTACTATAGAGGAACTTTAGATGTATGTATAATGCGATTGCATTGCGTGGAATGCGTAGCGGTGTACCTGATCTCGTAGACACCGATTGAACTATATGTATATAACATGTAGGTGAGGTTTATTTGTGAATTGGAATCAGTGTATGGGTAAGGGGTAAATGCCTGAACGAATTGCAAAATAAATTAATTATCTCTTATTATCGCGTAACAGGTACTAACTTTATCTACGAACAAAGTAATTAAAAGTTTCGTTTTATCTTTTAATTCGACAGCTGCTTATAAATATGCATATATTGAATAGGGGCAGTGCAGGAGAACTGTAGTTTTCGTTACGATTCAATCTTACGATTATCTTTCATGAAGTTATAGTAGACTTTATACACTCGCTACGATTGTAGCTTAGCAAACTATCGATCAGCTATTTTCATACTTTAATTTCCCCCCTGGCAAAGAATTCCTTCTTAATCTTTAAAACGAACAAACATTAAACTATAGAAGGTATAGAATCGCTATCTTAGACGTTATCGGAATCAAGATTTACACTATGTAAATTTAATCCTCGCATAAATTAAGAACCTATAGATTTAATGTTTCTGAGAAGCAATAAATTCATAAGTTTGAACAACTAACCAAGTATTGGTAAAATATGCTTTCGTAGATACTACCCTGCTTTGTATGTATTTTTTTCGCAATAGAATTTAATAATGTTCGCTATTTTCCATTACCAAAGTAATTTAGATAGGTGATTGTAGAGCGTTCACGCAACATATGTATCGCTAACTTTATTGTTGCAGATTGTTAAATATAGTATTACATATATGGAGACGTCCGGCGTTATAGTTCAATAACTGAGAACAAATTGTCGCAGAAATGGAAAATGTTGTAAAGGGAAAATGGGTATACTCAATTAAGGCAAGAAATTTAATTATAGAGGGAGAATTTTATTATTACAACAAAAATGTTACAAATTTCACGTCCGGTGTCTAAAATTAATCAACGATGGAACAGAAAACAAATAATACAACAAAGCTAAAAAAATTTCGCTGCATCCCGGATGATATTTAACGGCGACCATGGCCATCATCGCTCGAATATCCATGCTTCTTCCCTCCGTGGTGTTCACCTTTCTTCCCATAATCTTCGTGGTGCGAATGATGTTCATCGTGTCCGTGTTTGCCATGGTATCCCTTATGATCGTCGTCATAGTGTCCCTTATCGAAGTGACCCTTCTTTCCATGATGGTCCTCGTGGTGTCCAGAGTGATGGTGCCCGCCCTTCTTGTGATCTCCCTCTTTGCTTTCGTGGTGTCCATGATGCTTACCATGTTTCTCGTGATGCCCACCTTTATGGTAATCGTCGTAGAACTTGTGCTCCTTGTGATATTCATCTTTGTGGGCCTTGTGATGGTAGCCATGAGTTTTCTCCCCCTTCTTGTGACCTTTCTTGTGCCCGAACTTCGAACCTTTGTGCTCATCCCCGTGCTCGTGGTGTTCACCGTGCTCCTCGTGCTCGTCGTGGTGCCCCTTCTTGTGCCCACCGTGCTCCTCGTGATGCCCCTCGTCGTGATCTTTCCCATAATGACCGTGATCTCCTTTCTCGTGATGATGATGGTTCTTGTACCCTTTTTCACCTTTCTCGCCGTGCTCCTCATCATGGTGCCCATGATGATCATGACCGCCACCCTCCTCGTGATGGTGCTCGTGATGGCTGGCTGCCATTTCGAGATCTCTCTCCTTTCTCAGTTCCCTAGCTGCGGATAGGGAAACCAATATACAAATCACGGCCAGGCCGAGATAGAGCAACAAACTTTTCGCCATGTTGGTACTTTGTTGTCCAACGTGTTCTACCGACTGACCATGTTCCTTTAAAGCAAAGCTTATATACCTGCAGTCATACTGACGTCTTATACGTAATCGCTTTCGTTTGCTCGCAGAGCTACCCGCTCGTACTGGGGATCTTTATTTCGTAAACGTCACCGACCCGTGGCCTATATCGTAGAAACGAAGGTTACTCCCGCGGGCAAAATGGAGACCGTCCGGCAGGGGACGTTGCTAAACGGCGTGCATCGATCGCGATAAGGACACACTTTTTCCGAAGCAAACCGGGAACAAGCGTCGCTTCTTCCACTGTGGGGCAATTAACTGTGAAATAAATTAACGCCGGTTGTCCGGGACGTGGAAAGTACGGAGACAAATCAAGCATCGCTAACGCGACGCTCGATAAAAAGCCAATCAATTCGCAGCCGGCCGAATAACGCCAGCGCGTTTATTACAAAACAGCCTGTAATACGAAAATATTGTTTTCACCGTTCACCGTACTGTCCGTCTGCAACACGATAGTTCCTCGCTTTCGTGCACCAGCGTATCCTAACGTTCCTGACATTTGTCACGGCTCTACGATATTCCCGATTAAATCATGCAAATTGCAATTGTAAATGCCGAACGAGGCAAATTAGGGTAAATTAAACGTGCTCGGATCCAAGTGATATCGCTCCAGGTATCTCGATTACGTTCGTCTCGGGACAAGGAGATCAACCGTGTCGAGAAATTCCATAAAAGGAGCGCTGCCGCTTGAACTGTTTTGCGGTCGTTGGACAACGAAAGTATATCCGTGCGAACAGATCCAGCGCTACGTACTTCCTCTTTCATCATTGTCACATCTATGATTGCCTGCGAACATCCCGAATTCAAATATAAATAGCGCAATCGTGTGTCCGATTTGTTCATGCGTCGGTATTTCCAATACTTGAAACTAATCAAATCGAATTTACAATACCACCGTGTAAATAGACAATCTTGGAACGTGTACGCCATTATTATACGATAGGAGTTCCCTGTTATTTTGTAAACGGCGTAATAAACATACTCCGTTGCGACAGTCCCAAATGAGAGTGGAACAATCACGATCAGCCGAAATCGGCCGGCGGTTACGCAGCGACGCACATTAACGCAGAAAAAGCGCATAGAACGAAATTGTATTGTTTACATGGACCAATATCTCACCGACAGTTTGAGCAAGCGATTTCGAACGAGTTGCATAACGGTTTCGATTGACGGCGCCGATTCGACTGAAATCGAATTGCCAACTAAGCGGGTTAAGGAGACGTTACTTTCGCAACGCGCTAAGGAGCCAGCAACGAACCGCTGCTTCCTTAATATCGATTATTCCCCGTTCGATATATAATCCGGAGCGTGGTGACCGGATTAATCATACCGAACGTAGCGCCGGAGTCGTGCGTTTCGCTACTGCTACCGATCGTGGCTCGAACCGATCACACCACCACCATGAAGTCCCGATTGGCGATCTGTCTCCTGTTCGCCTATATTGTCTGTCAGCTGAGCTCGATCGTTGCCCGTGAGATCGGCAAGGGCGACTACGATCTAGACGTGGCGGCGTCCAAACACCATCACCACGAAGAGGGTAGCGACGGGGAGCATCATTCGGATCATCACAGCAAGCACGGGGACAAGGGTGAGAAGGGTTACAAGTCGTCTCACCATCACGAGAAGGGGGAGAAGGGACACCACGACAAGGACGAGCACAAGGGTCACTACGATGAAGAGGAGGGCCACAAGAAAGGACACCACCACGACGATGGTTACTATGGCGAGCATCACAAAGGCGAGAAGGGCGAGAAGGGGCACAAGTTTCACGAAGAGGGCCACTACGGAAAGGGGCACAGCACTAAGGGGCACCACGAAGTTCATAAATTAGACGAGTTCAAGAAGGACAAGGACTTCTTCGACGAGCACCATGACTCCGGACACCACGAGGACCACGGTGGTCATCATCACGAGCACGGGCACAAGAAGGGCGGACACTTCAAGAAGGGACACCATCACCATGGGGACCACGAGGATCACTATGGAAAGAAGGGACACTTCGAGAAGGGACACCATCATCACGATGACAAGGGGCACAAGAGCGAGGGTGGCCACGATGAGCATCACGATCATCACTCTAAGTATGGCAAGAAAGGGGGTCACGACGATCACAAAAAGTGGGGATTCAAGAAAGGGCATTAAGGTGCATTCTCATTGTTTGTTATGTTTGTTGAACATCGTTTTAAGTTGATCTTTGTATTTGATGGGAATAAATGTACTTTTAGAAGAATTTCCCTCGAGCGAAATAAATGTTTCCGTCTTTGCAATATCGTTTTATGCTTCTCAAGAATATAGGGCGGACCGTTGCTTCTTTAAATACGAAGCAACATTAGTGTAGATAATTTTTGGCAGGAAGGAAAAAGTACTCGGTCACGTTTAATATCTATAAACTTTCCAGAAGTGTAACTCGTTCGATATGTCGTAAACGTACGTCGTAAATACGGCAGGCAATAAATTTTTTATTCAAGACGAGAAAATATATTAAATTTGTGCAACAAATTGTTTAACGCGCAATACATTCAAAGCCGACAGCTGTTTCGAAACTTCGATTTATCAATACACAACAGTGACGTTTGGCAAATCGGTAATTGTCGCTTTGTGGTGATTCTTGCGATAGTTCAATGCCTCCGCGTTTTTGTAGCAGACATGCTACGCTACGTTGGACGCCCCAAAAAATTAGGTCAATAGCACTTTCTAGGAGAGTTATCTCATTCGATTCATTCCAGCTCGAGACATTTTACACCTCTTGTGCTTTTAGAAATTAAAGTATAGTGGTGTAAACGATTGGCATTGATTGGCAATGCTGCTGAGCAATAGGTCAGATGGATGGTCGAAAATTTGTCAGCCTAGAAGGTTGTATTAGTAACCTCTTTATCGCACATTGCACGTTTCCTGGCGCGCAAAACTCTAAAAGAATAAACGCTGAAGCTGAATTATTAAACAATTATGGAAATGAAAAATATGTAGAATTAAATAAACTACAGGCATACAAAAAAAATTGTTTAAAATTTTGAGAATTAAGTCCTCGTTATCTGAAACCGACAGAATTGCTTCATGGCTTTCGTGGGCTTGAAAATATACCCCGCACAAAATGGTCCTTCCTTTTGTGGAACCTGTGGGTCTTGTTGGGATTGAATTACAACGTCAGCTTAATCAAAAGAAAATTACAAAATTCATGTTCTTTCCTATTTATTCTTATTCAGCTACATAATTTACAATTCACGCAACACAATAACAAAACTTGTAAAACCGTACATTTCTATAATAACAATTAACGATCCTCTTCACTGAACTTGTGCGACTTCGCTGATTTCGAACCCTTTTCGGCAGCGTAATCCTCGTGGTTCGAGTGGTACGATTTTTCACCTGCCTCTGCCTCGTGACCACGATCTTTATTATTATGGTGCCCCTTGTCGTAGTGCCCTTTATTCCCGTGATTGTGATTATCGTGGCCAGAGGCGTGGTGGCCACCTTCCTTAAAACCACCCTCCTCGTCCTTGTAACCTTTGTTGTACTCCTCGTGCTCGGCAAAATGACCCTTCTTATGGTCATCGTCGTAGAAGTCTGTCTCCTTTTTGTACTCGTCCTTGTGGTAGACATTGTGAAAACCTTTAGTACTTTGCCCCTTTTTGTGCTGCGACGATTCACCATAGTTGCTGCCTTCTACGTTCTTCTCGACCTCTTCGTGAGATCCGTGTTCTCCAGCTTCGTCGGTGTAACCTTTCTTGCTTCCGCCATCGCTCTTGTTGTATCCTAGAACATTCGGAACTAATTGGCGAAACAAATCCACTTTACTGTACCAAGGGTTGCAGGTCAAACGACTCAGCTGTTATTAGTTATTAGTTCATAAATTGTTAAACGCGGCAGTATTGCCATCGTCTGCGAGATCCGCGAATTGAAGTACCAAACAATTACTTTATCTTCGAATGTCGATGTCTTCTATCAGAAACTATAACATTTATGTCCGCAGACATCCATTTTTTAACTGCCTCTTATGAACTACCAAGAATTCCTATCAACCCGCGCCCTTATAACAAAATTTGCTCACGACTAACCACACAGTATACATTTAGTTATATTCCATTGTACAATAAACCCACCTTCCTGGTGCTCGTTGTCGCCGCTACCACTTTCACCTTTGCTAAACTTCTGCTCCGTGCTGTACCCCTTCACTCCCTTCTCACCGTGCTTCGAATACTCCTCAGCCGCGTGCTTCGCCCCTTTACCAGCTTCAAACGTAGAACCTCCGTCGCCTCGAGATTGATCAATGCCCCAATTATCATAACCACCGTCATACTCCCCCACTGATCCACCATATCCACCATGAATATTCCTTCCAGCGTCCCCGTATCGATGATCCTCTTCTTCGTCCTCCCCATCCTCCTCGCTATCCTCGTCCTCGTGATCCTCTCCGACTACGTTCCCATGCGTTTCCTCTTTTCCGTCATCCACGTCGTCGGTGATCTTCGTTTCGACGTAATACGGCGCGCGTGGAACAGCGTCGACGGGCACGACCACGCGTTCCACCGATTGCTCGTTGCCGTAATTGCCAGTTCCTTGGCGCAGAACATCCTCGGCGGTTGCATAGGGTAGCAGAAGCGGCGTCGTTTTCGGTGCAACGTATGCAACAGGTGCATCAGCCCCGGCAACGTACTGCACAGCGTCCGGTTGATGGTAGTAGCGTCCATTTCCGTGATTGGTGTACTGCACATAGTAAACCGGAAGGCCCTGTTGCTGATTGTACACGTATCCAGTGGCGGAGCTGTCCAGATCCTCCTTGCTCATTTTGGTCATCGTCATACGGTGCTCCGTCGTCGGGGCAGCGCCGTTCCGTTGGCACAGAAGGAACAGACAGGCCAGGGACAGGCTTGGTAGCATTTTTTCGGTGAAACGTTTCTCGCCGGACGATAATGATTAATTTAAATGCAGCCACTGCGATCCCGGTGTCTGGCGTTATTACCTATAGCCGGTGAATTGAAATGTGCACTGGTGTGTCTATGAATCGGCCGTTTATATATACACACGAGAACGTGATTCGCAAGGTGAATAAGGGATCGTAGAGTGGAACCGAGTATACCACGGTCGAGCTCGATAATTCAAGTATGCCGTGTTATTGACGGCTGCCCGACCTGCTTGCCGTGCATTCTCGGGAATCACGCCGATTTGCGTAACGCGTCACCATGGGACTGGCCAGAGCACTGACTGATCGTTCACCGACCCTCTGGGACACCTTTAATCATGATCGCCGGCGAATCGAACGTTGGTTCAAGGGTTGCCGGATGGTTTTCAAGGGCCCGGGGTTGCAGGAGTTCGGGAACAGGTTGTGGAAACGATGTATTCAATATCGGGTTGCGATCATTGTACTCGAGTTGAAACGAAGAACAGAGTATAGTTGGGCTGTTTTTGTACGATACTCAATGTTCTTGTAGGAATCGAAAGTTTGTGCAGCAGTTGTATGTACATGTGTACATGTAGACCAGTGTGAGAGAAATTGTGGGTGGTATTGATTTCTGGTTTCTAGCACAGTGTGTCATCAGTATCAATAATAACGACAGTCTGCCGATATGTGTAATCTATATCAATGCAGTATATCACTTGGCTTTGGAAAAATGTTATCAAACTTTGCTACAATTATTTTGATAGATAACGAATTGATGTATTAATGTATTCATCGTACTAGTACAATAATGTTATCTAGAACGATCAAGTGATTAAAATTGAATGGTGCATCAAATTGGCCATTCAAGTTCGTGTCATTCCTAAGGACGAACAAATTTTTACAGGTAGATATTAAGTAATCATAAGGTTAACGGATTCTTAACAGTCTTCGCTGAAAATTGATCAAACAGTTTCGTTCGTTAAATATTTCCTCCGCATATTTAATACCATTGGCAACAAGTATTGAGCTTCTGGAGACACGTTTAAATCGAGAACCCGACTTGGACAATATGTCACGGTACACTGACAATTAGCATATCGTAATCGCTTAACACGTACCTAAGTCCGAATTGACGAGCTTGCATAATGCAATACCTTAAACGGAAAATCGATTTTCAAGTGCGAACGTAAAACGAGAAAAAATTGTAAAATGCAATTTGCACTGCGCGAGTTTGAATTGCCGTCAGAAATGCTCGCGTGAAATTCCATTTCTCGCGAACGCGTCCGATGGCATGAAGAGGAAATCAGCGGCGATTCGAGCGGCGATTATTTGCTGTTCTATTCTGCCGCCGGATTGATCAGGTAAAATCGAACCAAGAGCTCTTTCGCGATTCGAAAACCTGTTGGAGCACAGTGTTTCTCTGTGTAACAAAGAATACGAGTCCAATCGGGATTAACAGCGTGCAATAGCGCGATCGCAAGAAAGGCCAGCCTTATGTAATAATATTCTTGTCACGCTGCGAATTCACCCAAAGTTATAAAGTTCGTATTGAAGTGCTCGGCGAAATAATCGCCTTCTGCACTTACATAATTCCATAATGTTTTAACCGTTCATTCCGCAATTTTATTTTTATAACCACCGTGCAAGTCGTTTGGTTATTTATCAAGCGTGTTGGTCACGGGCGAAAATTCGATTAAAAATTCACTGGAAAAATACTCGCTACCATGGAAGGTTGAATGTATCGAATAATTTAACGTCGATACCTTGCCCTACAATGAAGTCCTTCGAATTAACTACCGTTTGCTCCACTCACCTGAATGCCCATTAAATCAGAACCCCCGCGTGTCCAATTTCTAAACGTCCCCAAAACGCAATGCTACCCGGCGCAAGAAATCGTTGCGCGAAGGACGCGAACGAAAGTGTCTCGTTAACCTTATTGTGTTAATCTTGCCTCATTCATTATCATCCCAAGGCCGGTTTCTCCTGCGCGACGAGGGAGCACCGAACGCAAGAATAAGCACGAAGCCTTGCTGCCTGGGCGAGCAAAGAACCAGCGAGCCCTCTTGTGAAAATTTCCCCATGAAATCGTTCGGACCTCCGCGTCGCCCGTTCGTTCAGGTGCATTCCTTCTGCAGCATTCGTCCTGGTCGAGAGGCGATCGAGCCGATCTCTCGAGCGGGCCGCGTGACGTATAAAAGAGCCCGACTGATTGCGCTGGCGATTATAGTAGGACCGAGCACGCTCACGTGAACCAGCGTGTCCGTGATAGCGCCCAAAACGATCGAACCGCCGTTTCCTTGCCTCGAATGGAGGTCCAACTTGAGCATTCAGAGGCCGGGACAAGTTGAATTGAGAATATTGAAAGTGTTGACGGCGAAATGAGAATACCTTGGGGAGGGTGGCGCGCGGTGTACGCCGGTGTACTCTGCGTGTGCGTTCACTCGACATTCACGATGGCTGACAAATTGGCTCGCGATATGGAAACACTCGAGGCGAGGCAGCGTTTCAGGGAAACCTACGACGAAAAATCGCCACGCGGCGCGAGCTTCCCGAAGAAACTGATACCGATAAAGGAACCGCTTATGGACAGGAATTTCGAAATGCGAGCGACGCGACTGGATCCGGATGCCGAGATGCTGCCGGCTCATTACACGGGCGTCAAGCCTCCAGGAGTCGATCACATGGAGCTCAGGTACGCAGAATCGAAGATCGCCAAGGTGCTTCCTAAGATTGCCGCGCCTAGGAAGAATAAAGAGGGCAGTTATGATCGTGGGCTGTCCGAGACGTTAGATTCTAGGGGTGCGCGTGACGAAGAAGGGTACGAGAAAGCCGCTTCGATTGAGGAAGAACGGAAAGGTGATTACGTGACGAGGAAGGGGAAGAGTCAGGATGTTGAGGCTGGCGGTAGAAAGAAAGTTCACGATGTCGGTGAAAAGAACTCGGCGTATCAGATGGACCAGGCCAACGGAAACGACGGGGCTAATTATCAGAGGAAGGATAAGGAACACGTAGATCGTAAGGCGGCTGGTTATCACAATGTGTATCATAAGGATGAACAGAAAAAGAATCACGACTTTTATGACAACGATGATCACGGTGGTCACGTGAAGAAGCATGGACGATACAACGAGAAGCACGTCGCCACCGAGGGTAAGTTCAAGAAGGGTGGAACGCGTAACTCTGGTTTGGATGAAGCGGAGCTTCGTAAGAAGGGTGTAGCCGGGAACACCCGGGCTGACGGAGAATCCAAAGGTCGCGAGGCCAGCCATGGTTACGATGCATTCTTTAAAAACTTCCAAGGATTCGCGAAGCAGATAGATGGTAACAAGGGTCAATGGTCTGGCTTCGGACAAACGAAATCGCGTTAGCTTGTGTGTATTACAATCTGGATAATTTTTTTGAGATACGTGCGCATAAAGGCATAACATTTATTTGTACGTGCTGATTTATTGTTAATGGTTACTTTATCAATATTAGCGCGGTTAAATGGTTATTTGTGTTGTGTGCGAAGCGTTCAATTTTGTAAGTGGTTAATAAACTATTTGCAATTGTTGAAGGAGTATTGTTTTTTAGTATTTAGACTGGTGCATTTAATTGAAGAAATTTAGTATGCAAGGTTATTATGGTATGATTGCATGTCCATATATTGAGACGTTTGTTTGTATTTTACAAAGTTGTCTATCAGAATATTTGATATGGTAGGATCAAGTGATATGTGTCCACATCTTGTGCGTATCTTTCCACCTAATTTAGTTGAAAGACTGATTTTGTCGCGTAGAATAGGCTTGGAACCTTGTCTGTACTTTTTGGTACAGAATAATTGTGCTAATTATGCATTATACTGTTGCCACGATACTGAGCAATTGCGTTATACACATTAGTTCATTATTTAAATACTGTTGTATTTTTGTATGGCTAGAGAGATTGGCGGTTGAAATGCTTTCAGTGTTATGTTTGTGAAATTTTTATGTTTTATATAAATGTTATTTTAAATGTTAATACTAAATTAATAGTTCTGTATATTTCATCTTCGATGTTTCTATCATTTCACCCTACCATCTTCCGTACATTAAACTTATCTACATATTCGAACATGAAGCAAATGTTTAATTTAATAACAAATTGAAAAGAAATTTACGGATTACATGAAATATCAGCAACCGGGATAATCAATCGGTAATCATATTAAACGTCACCATTACTTCAACATCTATACGTTTTATAGTAAAGTGCAATACATGTATTATTAATCTACATTCCGAAACTCGATTCATCGTAACATGCTCCAAACGCAAGAATCAACCATAGCCACATGTCAGTAACTCATCAATTTTCTTTCGTTAAACAATTCCTGCTTCCAAGTTGAGGGAAAATTAACTTTTCTTTTCGCTCCCCAGTTCGAACGGCAACCTTACCATTGTGATTCAGAATTTCTCAATTAGAGTGTCATCGATTCCACCAGCTAACCGGGGGTTCCAAAATATACTCCCCTATTTGCCCCCGGTTCATCAGGAACGCATTGTTCCGATCCTTTTTTTCCCCCCGCCGTTTTTATTGATAGGATGGCAGCTGATGATTCGACCGGGCACTATCGTCTGGTTTCGCGTGTCAGAAAGCGAGGCCCGTTTGTTTAATAGATATTAATAACGCCCAGCATTGTTATGTCGGATGAAATGCGGATAAAAAGCGGTAATTGATGTTCGCGGATTCGTTTTCTTCGTATGTGCCGTGTTCTCTTGTTACCATTGGGTAGACAGAGTTTATACATATGTAAGTATATCAGTAACCGTTTTTAACATACAAGAAAGATTATAGATTTTCTTCTGTGATCTTCGTTTTTGTTGCCGCCGGTGTAACGAATGTAAATTAAAAGGACATTATCCTGTCAGTCACTAATTATAAATTGAATTTGCTAAATTTTCATTGCTGAGGTAATACTTGAATACGTTTATTTATATATAATATTTAATAACTACTGTCAGTTTTCCAGTGAAACGTCGATCATTAATACGATTAAAATAATTCCTGTATACTTGGTCGATAAAAGTATACTGATAGTTTAGGAAAAATCTACATATGTACTCTATCTAGGTTAACGTTATGGTCGAGTACAAGATTATTTACATTAAAAGACGGTGCAACGACGACTCAGAAATTTCATATGCAAACCAAGTATTTCATCCCTCGAACCGTAGTACTCAGTTGTAAAATATCCTCCCCAATCTTTAATAAAAACGTATATTACACCAATCTACGACCTACATAACTGTACCCAAATTTCCCCCTATTTCACTGCCCCTTTACCTGCCTCTAACCCACATGTACACACACGTTCAGATAGGCACGTATACACCATTTGCACAGAATTTGTACCGTCGGTATACACTTGTCTCTGCGATAGCCAAGTGTGCACGCGTTTGGTAGACCGGCTAAAATCCCAGTGTGTAGGTGTTCAGCCACGATTTCGCTTCGAATGTGCTTGCACGCGCGTGTGTGCACCATCGTCGGGACAAAGGTGGCACAGGCGTGCACCGAGGTGAGGTCGTCCTGTGTGGGTACCCGTATATCGGAGGCGGTGAAACGCGGTGCGAGTAATACATAAATCAGCTGGTCCGCTGACTGCCATATCATTTCGTACAACGGCTGTGAATGAATAGAGCCATGTATGAGTTATCGTTCTACACGCTCGTCTGAAATCTAGCGGCGCCCGCGGCAGCCTCAGCCTTTTCTGACGTTTCGACGCGTATCGCGACGGATAATAGCGCATCCGCGGCAAAATTGCGCGTGCAGGATGAGTTTGTCACGATAACGGGACAAAATCGATCAGCCCTTTAACGAGAAGAGTCGGCAAGCGAGTTTCGAATGTCGAATCGAGAGCGCAATTGTGGATCGCGAGTTCACAGATAATCGTAATTTTTCAAGCCGTTTAATGTGTTCGGATAAATTGCTTTTCACTCGATTTTCTTCCCCAACGATTATTATCCGCATCGAAGTGAAGGAGAAGTTTCACGAAGGATGTGACTCCGTTTGGATGCGAGTCTAGAGATAACGCCTGAAATACCAACAGATATACATTTATTCGCGCAATCGATCGCACGAAACTACCGTATTTATTCGTTTGCGAAATAATATCTCGTTTACTGTACCAACGCACGCGGTTGGCTTTTCATTGAGCAAGGAAAAAATATATAAAAAAGAAATGGTTATATTTCACGTCGACAATGAATAAAGGTGGAACCAATATTTTTTAAACTCGAATGCATGTGAACGAATCAGTGAGTCACTGTGATTCGTTCATTATTTTCGTTAACATTTGTAACATCGATCTATTAGGAGAATTGAGGTGCGACACATTCGACAGGAGACAAGTTCTCCGTGTACATGTCCTCCTGAATCGTTTACAAGCTGCGTGCAATCCTTAAAGTATAATATGTGCGTTCGACGAGGATCTTACCTTATCCAAAGGAAGTATAGAACTGTATGAAATGGCTGCGTTGATGTTAAAGCTATGCGGAAACTCCACCCTTAAATGTTTCCGGCACACAACGAACGGCAGTGCAATTGGATTTGCAGCAACTAATTTCAGGTTCAAGGTCGACAATTTGAAAGCAAACCATGGGGCAAGTGTATTATTTTAACTATTTCACGTGCGGCATCGTGCGCGTACACATAACCTGAACGAAAGTGCAATTACACTTCTGGCACTCATTTCATTTGATCAAATACAGAGTAAAGTATTTGAAAATATTAAATCGTGGAGCTTCAGTCTTCTTAGAGGCCAGTTATTAATATTTGGAGTACTGAACTGGTTCACGATATTGACACTTCCTTGCATAATGCACAGATATTTTTTTTTTTTTGCTGAAAGGCCACAGTCCCTTGGAAATTCGCAGACCGAAACCATATTGCAATTTAATTTTTTACCCACGTTCTTCTTTAACAATAACTTTGTTACGTGTAACAAAGAAGTATAATATTTTACACAACACAGAACCTAAGGAACTATCATCACTTTCGTATAATCAAAGGAAACATTATAATATATAAAAATACAATAACTAATTTCATTTAACGAATGAATTTACTTTCCCTACACAATTTCAACAATATATCCCCTGACGGAGAAAGGAAAACTTGCTCTAAACTCTGTATTTTCCTCTGTCGCAGACACGACTTGTATTATGATATTGCGATTTGTGGGCCACAAACATTTAGTCACGCCACATGATTTTATAAACATTCCATCCGCATTTTTCAGAAGGACATACCGTACATAACACGTTTGGCGTTACCCCCCGACTACGACAACGTAGTAGAGTTCATGTGCGAGAATTACTACAAACACGAACCGGTAATCATCAATAGCGGCTTGGCAGGTACAGAGGCGCCGCCTATCTGGAGGGTCATGATGCGAGAACAAGTTCAGGCTGGTTATTCGATCATCGCCGAGACTTCAGATAACTGTCTTATTGGCGCTGCCTTGAATTGTGTCACGGGTGATAACGACCCGCAAAGGCTATACACCTTGGCGAAATGTTGCGAGGAAGGGCCAATCAGTAATATCTTGGAATTTTTCGCCTACTTATCGGAGATGCCAGGGATCTGGGAACGCTATTGCGTCTCCAGGGTCTTCGAACAATGCAGCTTGGCCGTGGACACCAGTTACCAGAACCTTGGAATTGCCACGAGACTGATCCAGGAGAGCTGGACACTGGCGCGCGATTGCGGCTTCCGGGTGTTCAGGGTGGACTGCAACAGCATGTGAGTCGGTGATACGAGATCGTCAAAAGTTTAAAAAGGATGAGCCGCAAAATTGTGGTGCGAAAAGAAAATTGTGATTTTTTTCGTGCAAAAGTGAATCGACACTATGTGCCATGTAGGACGAATTGAGTTTGTGCAAAGCGACGTTTTTAATGTGTCATGCGAACTTGAACTGTAGACCACCAGTATAAAAAAAAGGAGGAATCTTCATTATTTTCCTACGTTCGAAATATCTATGATCTAAGAAAATGTCTTATGTGTAGATACTGCGAGAAGATAGCCCGAGGATTCGGATGGTCAATGATCTGGAGCATACCATTCGGCCAGTACGTCAAGGACGGTGAAATTGTATTTAAATGCGTGAAAGAGCCGCATACAGTGTGTAAAGTGTTCGTCGACGAATTACGATATTGTAAAACGTATTGTGTACCATATAAACAGTGCAAAACAGTAACACCTCCACCGGTATAGAGAAGTAAAGAAAATATCTTCGACACTTGCGTAGTTTTTAATGATTAAGACAATTGTGCTTAAGGTTTGAAAAGGGTAGCATGATTAACTGAACTGTAGAACACATAAATGTGTACATCCATACATATATACATATAAATACGTAAGTAAATGTTACATATCACATTTTCCACTTAGGAAGATACAAGGAAGGCAAGTTGTTTCCGCGTTATTATTATTTACTTAATCCTCGTTTATAATCTAGACATATTAGACATTCATTTAGTGTTATCTCTCTCTGTCTTATTCAATATTCACATACGACTCTTTTCGCAATTAATTATTTATAATGGCACAATATAACAAATTGAACTGTCAGTATAGTCTTTATCTGTCTTTATGTCTCTATCACTGTCTTTATCACATTTTTGCTACTCTTTTTATCCTCATTCTGAATCAGAACATTTTTTTCTACACCTTTTACAAACCCATTCTTCTTTATCGCTAGTAAAATAATCGCTTTATAACACTTCCGTTGTACCGCAGTGACGCCCGCAATTTAATACCACCCGTCAAGTATCGAGAACCGTGAACTGTTAATAAAAGCTGCATTTAAACCCGCTGCAACGGTTTCGGCAGCCGCGCTGAATTTTCGGTGCTCGACGAATGCGTGGCGCGAAAGTTCGCCAATCGAAGAGAATAAAGCAGCGCTACCATTGAAATGAATTTCTCGATATTTGACTTGTGCGCCCGTCCCGGCGCAAAGTCGAGCCCTGAGACGCGACTTTCGCGGACGGCGGGCGAATTACAAATGTCGAGGGGGCAAGAGAGTTTCCAGTTGCGGTGAATTCCGTTACCAAGTTTGACTCGCGGAATGAAATCTCGACCCGGCGAAACGTCAATTGAACGTGGCTGTCGCGGGACCGCAGATGAGAAATAATTGTCGCCGAACGCGGCGATTCGTCGTTGTAACGAGGTTCCGGCGTGGAATGAAACCGATCCGCGACACATAAATCGTCGGCCGTGTATTTTTACTGTCGACAGGCTCGAAAGTGGCCGGCAAATTGCCGACCGAATTGATCTATTGCCCGCTGAGTTGACTCATTTGTAAAACAATTTCAGACAGACGCGGCCATCGTCCATTACCGTCCTGTTATTGCCGGATTTCGAAAGCGGCCCGGCGTCTGCAAATACTGCCCGACGACTATGATTCAACCATGCTATCGTGGTCGTTTTATGAGATCGCCATTGATTCGACGGCGGCGGAATTATTAATTGCGTTACGCGAATCATTCGTTATTTATCGATTGTACGCGGACCTATGAAATGTCTACGTTCGTCTATATTATTGATACGTTCTCGTTGTACCTTTTTTTCATTGATTATTCTGTACCGTCATTATGCTCGAATCGAAGGGGCGGAATTGTTATTAACTACCTTATTAACTATTACGCGAGGGGACACTGTCACGAATCAATAACGCTTTAAGTCGACGGCGCATTAATTTGGAACACGAGAAACGCTTTTGCTTAAACGCGAATAACAAGCACTCCTGGCCGTTGCAACACATTTTTCTTTGAAAAGCGGATGGGTTGAACGCCTAAGTACATAGACGGGAATTCACGTCCGTTCATAATAAACAAGAACGGAATACCGTAGGAAGATACACTGTGTATGGTCTTATCTCGTTAAGTATTAAGTCCAGCGCAAGCTTCCGGTCGGATGTTAAGCCAATATGTAACCAGAGGCTCCGTTCTTCGAGCGGTTTAAGCGCAAAGGCGCTTTCGCTTGGTATGCACGTACAAAACGAAAACACGAAGAATTGAACGAAACGTTTCGTGAAGGAACGAAATAACGATACATACAGACAGAATGCTACTTCAATCGTCTCGATTGAAGGTGAAAGAGTGAATCTATATTGATCGCCTATCGAATGCGATCGATTTGCTGTAAACAGGTTTCACCGTATTTCATCGTTGCAGTATTATTGTAAACAACCGACGTGGATCACCTTTAATTAGACGACGTGTCGTTCGATCGAAATAAACGCGCTCCTTTACGACCTGCGAGGCCGAATTGTTTGTCGTTTGCGTCGACGTAAAATCTCAGACGTTTCCTGCCCTCATCAATCGTACAATCAAACCGTTTCATTCGATCTTACTTTGGGAATTTCAATGTGCACACGGTGCTCGTGCAGTATACACATCACATTGCAATGCAGTGATTGAGTCTGTAATAATACGTTCGTTATTTGAAATTACATGTCGCGGTGGGCTTTCTTATTATTACTATTATGCTTTTAGTTGACCGAGATGTAGCTCGTTTGAATTACACGTTGAGTTGGTTTATATTTAGTTAGTTCTGCGTGGCGCGGCGAACTGCGGTTGCATTTAGTCAGTATCGTTTGGAGTAACATATTACTGGTTGGGTTTAATTTGGTGCTTGATCGTGTGTGAAAATTGTCTGCGATCAAATATATACACTGGCGGTAATGAGATGCGTTGCGTTGCAAGAGAATGCTGCGGTTTGCCTAGGAAACCAAATAACTATTTGTTGGAATGCATTCACTTATCAGACATGTATACATCTGACTAACTATAATACCAACTCCCTATGAAACACATATTATGATAACTCAATTGCTATTAAAAATAACCAAAAATAATTTTCCGCCGCTGCTGTAAGGGAAATCTCCGACAATGCACTACTTAGTTCAATATTGGCCAATGTCTGCTCGCTAATAAATTTCACTCCGCTTTGAACTCGTGATCCTGCGATCGTTCAACACCGAACCAGCCATATCTCGCTGCGTTGTTTCCCAACGGAGAATAGCCTGGGACGCAGCAGCCTTGCTCATCAACAGGTACCGTCACATTCAGACCGATATGATGGCGCCGAGCTCTCGAGTTGATGTGAAATTTAATTACTGCGTTTCCGCGTCTGGAATGGTTAGAACAATGGACGGCGTAGAGGTAAAGGCACGACTCACGCTCGTAAGCTCGAACACTTACAATCAGTCGGGTTGGGGATCGGCGGGAAATGCTGTTTCCCATAGTTTCCCATCGTCGACGGAAAAGAATGACAGACGTTCTTCGCCGGTCCCACGATATTACCCCTGGGGGGAAAATTGCTTCGAAGGAATTCAAAGCGACGACAAACCGTTGCATCGTCGACAAAGACCATTCGCCGCCGCAGAAGCAGGGACTTTTCCAGAAGAGAGCCGGTGTCGAATACTGTCGATTTGATTCTGCCTCGAAGGATCTTCGTGAGCGTCGCCTTCCCCGCTCGCCCGGAACGGTCATGTTCTGCCCGGGATTTGCTTTAATCCCTCCCTGTTTCGACTTGCAATCGAGAGGTTCGAAGTCTCAACGGAAGGAACGAGTAGAACAGTTTCGTCGATCGCAACGACCAAGGTAGGGGAAAGTATAAAACGTGAATCTTTTCATTTACGTATCGCGAATGGATACACCGTTAGCACTTTTATTTATCAGACTTTCTCCCTTAACACCTGAGAAGAAGTTCGATCGTAGTTTCCTTAAATATTTCTTTGTCGAAGTACATTCGCTGTTTAAATAAATCGACCTCGATATTCGTGTTTTTAAATTGTCACTTCTAATTTAATGCATATCTTTATTAATTTCATGCATTCTCGCTTGAAAACGGTATACAACAATGCGGTTGAAATATTGGTAACATCGTGCGCGCGGGGCCAATCAAAATCAGTGCTCCGCGCCCCCAAAAAATTCCCAAGGTAGGCCTAGAAAATGACGGCGAAAACACGGACACCCCCTCGTGTCATCGCGTACGAATTATTAAGGCCGCCTGCGCCCTCTTGTTGACAGTAACGAGTACCGGGACGACAAGCACCGACGCAGGCGAACAGGATCGCTCTAAATGCTAACGAATCCCTCCGAAGACGTTCCGTCCGACGACGGTATGATCCACGGAGCAACGTTCATTCTTAGTCGATACACGCGTACTTGGCACGTAAGCGCATGCATTAAATGCGTTTCCAGTGTACGTCGAATCAAAATCAAATCGAGTTTGGAACGTGGTCGGATGGCTGCGGAGCCAAGGAGACGAGGAGAATCCTCCGAGCGAGACGACGACGACGACGACGACGACGGTCCCCTAACTCGCCCCGAAGTTTCTCAACTGTAATTCCGACTCGATAGTTGCCACGGTATTACGGAACTGCGCGCACCGCCCTAACTCCATTAATCATTACGGCTTTGAGATCGGCACTGGATCGTTTTTGAGAGAAGGAGCCCGACGAACAGTCTTCTACGACTCGAATCCTAATCCATCTTGGATAGTATACTTACGGCCAACGTCGATCTTCCCTCTGTGTCGAAATAGGAGGCCTGGATGTCTGAGTTACGACCGGTTCGTAAGGCGATACCCCTTCCATTCGATTTTGGGCATGGCCGGGACGACGAAAGGGGGCTACGGTTGATTAGGCGGGCTATCATGTCGCTGGAGGTATTTAAAGTTTTATCAAGATCGAATCTCGACGGGATAAGGTGAACTCTTATTCGTGATTGTTGATTATGGGAGGACACGAGTGACGGGAAGCCTGCGAAGATTGCGTACTTTTCTCGCGGGTGGCTGAGTTTGAGGGGATCGAAGCGTGTTTGGGAATGTTGAAGATCAAGGTGGCTTCGTTTTCATCACTGAAAGACCGTGCACATGGAAGCTAACGATTGGCCAATGATTTCACTACGTTGTAGATAAAAGACGAGCACGAAGATTGGTAAATAAATAAGTATGGTGCAATCGAAACGTCAACGAAGGTAAGTCTATAAGGTATTGAATACAAATCAACAAATTCCGGGCGCTTTCTGATGCGCAAAATTATGACGAGAGTAGCGTCGATTCTTGTCGAGGAAGGTGATACATCCGTGTATACATTCGTATATCTATATCGAGGAGAGAGATTCTCCACCTTTCCTCGGGTACCGAAGAACATGCCCGGCTTGACGTTTGCCGAGGAGCTTCCGTGCACTTGGACACGCCAAGTGAACCAGCTTAATCTGCATAATTCTAACTACCAGTGTACCGGGTCGTCGTGTATTTCGTGGAACACGCGCCCCTAGCACCCGTAATTCCACTAATATTGGGAATTGTTCGGCGAATTGAAATAGTTCGCTGAGGGACGGCTATCTCCTCTCCCGCGAACCATGACCATGCGTGCAGATGTCGTCGTGGCAATTTCATCTGGGCGAAATCCTCCCTTCGAAATTGTTTCACGTGGGATCGTCGACACCGTCCCCGTTGTCGTCGTTGTTGTTGCGTTAAACCCTCCTACGAATGGAATTTACGCCCGTTAAACGGGACGTGCTCGCCGGGGATACCTTGTTATTATTCGCGAAACGGTTTCATCGATGGGCAATATTTATTTCGGAACGTTGCGATGAAATTATTTGCCGTTTGGAAAGATCCTATTTGCCGTAAGTTTCCGAAAGGACGTGCAAATACGCGCGGAGCGAAGTTACGATAGGTGGCAGATAGTAAATTATAATGTAATTTCGAAACTCTCGAAACTCGAGTCCGAAACTTCGCGCGAGATCGAACTTCTCGAGACTTTCGAAATAGTTGAAGCGCTGATTTTTGTTTTGCAAGGGGAATATTTTATCCTGAGAACCGAATCAACATGTTTGATGTAAACAATACGTATTTCACGATCGCCGATCTATTTACATTCTGATAAACAGAAACTAATGGCCGAGAATTCGCCATCTCGAAATCTCGCGTCGAATACTTGAGACGCACACGAATTAAGCATTCCCGGCGCACGCTACGAACAACTCTACGTTCGTTAATTTTACACCTCTTCTTATTCGGCTTTCGAATGTTTCGAACTCTCGAAACTCGCAACTTTCTCGAGTTCCGAGGGCTTACGAGGTTCCGACGTCTCGAGAATCCCATCCCTGTCGCGAAGTACGCGCAATAATTGAATCATCCACGTGACACCATAAACTCGTCAACGCGTATCGACACAAAACACAGATCTTCCTGCCCGTACGTCAACCAGCTCAAACAGCATCCGCTTTGAGTCGGACTTCCGATCGCAACGACGAAAGCGCAGCCAACCGGCGTGCAAGTTGTCGACCCATTCCCGTCTGTCGAATAGGCATCGCGGTCTGGCAAATTGGAGGAGTTTGGATTTCGGTTGCTACGGAAAATCGCGTCGTTGTCGCGTGGGCCGATGTGCTCCAAACGGCCCCCGGTAATTAGGGACCCGGTTGCTGGCACCGTGCACGTCCATTTGGCAGATGAACCTAACTCACCGTGCAAAGATCCATTAACGCGTATATTCGTTGCCAAGGAACGCACGTTGGGGCTAATGTGTGCGATGGTTTGAGCGCACGTGCGTCCGGACAGCGAATCGCTCGCGTTAAAACGAAGCCGTCGAGCCGGATGTATTCCATGAACCTTGTTGCAACAATTAGGAGGGCCCTTCGACGCCGTTCGCCGTGCATACCCGCCACACGTTCGCGGCGTTCGTGTGTTAAGGGCGCAATCGTGACGTGTACATATCTGCGGGTCCGGCGACCGAAACCCTGTCCTGGCTCGTGTTGCACCACGCTATGCGACGTATGTTCCACGCCGACCCAGGCCCGTAAATCTCGCTGTTTACGCGGCGCGGTTATTAGCGTGCACGCGGAGATTTCCTCCGGCGATGGTTTTGAACTTACGATAATGGGATTGGACGGCGGCTATTGGTACCACTCGAATTGGGAGCGTTTGTTTATGGGAGATTTTGGTGAGCCGCCGGGAGATAAGATCGGAAATAATTGAGCCGCGAGAATTGAAAGAATTTTGTTGGCGTAAGAACGTTGTCCGGGTAATAGCTCGATAGGTATTTGATAGGCTGTTGGAATCAATTCGGTGAAAATATCGGAGGGCAACAGTTGGACGTATTGAGAGTGGATATTTCGAATGATTGAATTACTCGTTGGAAGGGGAGAGTAAATAATAAGAACAAATAGCGTCGAGAATGTAGCACGGTAAAATTAGACAGGTCCAGACATTTTACTTTTATTCAACCATCGATATGGCTATCGGTTTCGAATGCGTTTCGCGATAAATCTTATTTCGTAGGTGACGAACGAACGTCTAGTCGGGACGATAGATAGATAGGGGAATAGGCGCGAAGACTTTGACGGGGTCAGATCGCGCTGTTACTCGGGTCGCGCGCGTGGAATGTTAAAAGGACGGGTTCGCGTGCACGTTGTCCGCCTTTCTTTCCACGTTCGCGTGCGTAACGTGACACATTTTCCCCATCCCGTTGGCCCGGAAACAGTCTTGTCGTTCGTTTAACTACGCCGCCGCGCCGATCCGCACGTACGTTTCCGCCTGTCGCGCATTCGGATCGCCGTGGTTTATGACGCTCCGGCGATGGCAAAAGAACGGAAACAGAAATGGAAAGACGTATAACCGCGACCAGCTGCGTGGCCTCGGGTGCACGTAAAACTGCGAAAGCGAACGAAGGCGGAACTTACCCAAACGGAAACGGAATCCGTGTCTCCCCGTTTAGCGCTTTTACAAATGGAACCTCGTTGGCAGATAAATCGCGTGCTGGCTTTGGGATCTCCTGTTCCTCTTGGCCGAAGTGCACTGCAACGTAAGAACTAATTGGGCGCATTTTTTTAATACGAATGGTAGATTAAAGTCAGGTGGATCGAGGATTGCGCACTATTTCTGCACCATTTTCGTTGATACTCGCACATACACATACATGCGCAACGCATCAATGGTGGATTGGAAACTTTCCCTCCGCAAGTTTAAATTAATAGAAGTTGCTGTTTGCAATGGAAGAATGCGGTTCGTACTTGAAAAGAGAGGAACGAGTCGAAATCATTGCGTCTTCTATTTAATTTTGACTGCTATTATTTTCACCGGCAACGTTTTCAGAGCGGTCCAAATATTACTCTGCGCTCAATCAACACTCAATGTTAAATATACTATTGGAAACGAGAAACCACAAATTTCACCGCACTTAATTGTGCAATTAATTGCATTAACGCACCCTTAACCCACAACCTTACATACGTGTCTAGGCTGATTTATAAACGCGTCGAATTTGATCGTCACCGAGCACCCTGAAATAATCGATAGCGGAAACGAGTGAAGATGCGCAATTCAATAGCGTATTCCAAGCGTCTAGAATCTAGAACGTAAACTCCGTCTGCATAAAGTCTCCGTTTTAAACTTCATCGTCACTTACACGGTACGTTAAATCGTCGGGCCCGGGGACGATTTATTTCTCGACTAACCAGGAAAAAATCTGATCCCCCTTATCCCGCACAATTTTACGCGCAATTAATATTTATGCCAGGATGCAGTTCCCCTCTCTCGTAATTCAGCGATATCTCTCGCGCCTTGCGCTATCGTCGATTCAGCCACACGAAACGCGATAAAAACGCGGAGGTAGCGGGCGAAAAGGAAAAAAAAAGCGATGGAAAAATGGAAAAAAAAGAGAAATCGGCACTTCTTCCTGAATTATGCTCGACCAACAAAGGAAACGTAAATATAAAACGTAACCATCGACGTAATCGATGCGCATTGTGTCCACCGTGGGGCAAAGGGGGTCTATTTAAACTTTTCCAATTACTTCGATCGCGGACTTCGCAGCGCCAGATTCGCCGGTTCCGTGGAAACGTTTCATAAACAAGTCTTTGTGGAGGCCATCCGAAAATTGAATTGGAAAGTTCGTTCGGGCAGCGGAGAAAAGCTGAAAACGCTTCGCGGAGCTTCTCTCCGTTGGTAGCACGACGACGCACGACGTCACGCGCCGCCCCATGCGATACCGTCAATTTCCTAGACGATTTTTCCCTCCGTCGAATGTCCGCCGTGGTCGTCCGAGCTTCGTTTATTCGCATTCAACCGGCTGAAATTTCATTTGTGCGCCGCGTTATACGCGATTCGGCTTTAACGCGCGGCGCCTCGCACGAGAGACGTCTTCTTGCACTTCGAAGAACCGCTCGAGCACGAACTTCTCGCCGGAGTGATCATTTTCGAATATTCTGAAGGGTTCCAGGCTGTTGTCCGAGGGGGAAAGATAATAATCCCTGGATTCGTGTCGTTTGTATTGCTGGTTTTGTTTCCCCCGAAGAGACATACGTTTTGAGGGTTTATATTGAGAGCAATTATGGGGAAGTGATACTGTCGGGTAGATGTAATTATTGTGCTGCAGAGCATTCATGTTAGAATTGGCAGAAATGTCGTGGCCACATTTTCACAAAATACGAAAACGAGGACTGTGATGTACGGAATAGATTAGGATGGAGCGATACTGAGAATACATGTATGTTACAGCTGATAGTATTTGCTGCAATACGATCGATAGAATAATAAATGCAGGTACGAACTTGAAAAATATCGGCAACAGCAATCGACGGTTGCTAACATTCGGTGCTTTGCAAAAGCGCAAATGCAAAGTACGCCCGCCGCGTGATTTCACATAATTATTCAAAGTAATTACAATTACTCCGAACGGAGATTACCAGCGCACTTGGTTATTGTAATTTAAAACGAAGATTACAAGCGCACTTGCTAATCATTATTTAAAACGAATATCACTAGCGCACTTGCTAATCATAATTCTATTCCAAACAGCCCATCACTTTTTACCCTCACTGATATCGCGCTGCCTGATAATAATTTATAGCTGCAACACGGGACACCGTTTAAGCGTTCCGTTCCCAAGCAGCAATTAGTTGGCCAGCACTATGGATACCTTTGGTATCCCTCGATTCGCCCAAATATTCGCCTCTGGTCAGCTTCAATTATTGCCAGGAAGGTTTGGCGTTTATTATATTTGCCCCTGACGTTCGTGGCCATGCACGACGTTATTCGCATGGATAATATAATTCAGCGTTTAGGGCATGCCGAAAATCCACCGAACCACATTTGCTGATGCTCTGTCTACGCCGAGCGTACCACCGTAATCATCGCTGCTACGTTTAATTCCTACGACGTCAGGCGTTCTAAATTCGCTACGATTTAAGCATTACATTGTCCCCCATAATTGGCAAAGAAACGCGCAACGAGAAAATCTTCGTGTTTCCCGTTATTTTCATTCCGTACGCGCTACATGTGCCTCTCCATAGATGGGAGAAGTGATTCCGCAAACAGATCAATATTGAAATCGACAAAGTCGCGTTAGCAATTACTCGGAACAAAAATGATCGATAATTTGATAAGACTCGTGCATTAAAATATTGTATCGCGCAACAGGAAAAATGTGCAGCCGCAACAATGCATTCGCACGAGGATGTAATTCGTATACGCGAATGTAATTGAATGTAATTTGTGTCCCGAATGTTGGTAGAATGCACGAACTCGAGGAAAGGCAGGATTTCGGCTCCATTATATCGTGCAAACGTCCCTTATGTAAAAGACAATGCCAGCGTCGCGGCGGCGCTGTTTTATGCCGTTCTAACAGCGCCGTGGAGATTATATGGGCTCTAGCTGCAATTTGCAGATCGATAGATTTTAACGCACTTGGCAGACCTCTCGCGGAATTGGAATGTTTCCAGCGGGAGCAGTCCGGGAACGTTGGTGCGCTTCGTAATTGGTATTCTCGGCGTAGAAATTCATTTGCGTAGTCAACGGGCGTGAAAGGGACTACGAAAGATATTTTTAATAACAGAATCGCCGTTGCCGGGCGATAAATTTCTCGTCGCCCTTTATCTCCATTCCCCTCGGTTTATTTCGAGTATCCGCGAGCGTGTACGCTTCCCGACAATGGTGCCCCATGATCGGCGAGTGTAATCTGGCCGGACGTGCTGTACTTTGCACGCGGATATTTTTCGGCTGTTCCCGTAATCACGTTGCTCGAAAAGTTTGTGAAGTATCCGAGTGAAGTAAGGATCCGCTGCAAATTTGCCCACCGCTCGGTGGTTCCGCTTCGCTACCGCTGTTTGCTATCTCGTGATTGCGTTTGAAATAATTTTTCGAACGGCGGAAAGTAAGGACGAAGACGATGGTCTATGGTTCGCGCGAGAAATCGAATTCCTTTCTTTCCTCTGCTTCGCGCGTAGAATCGTGTGCGCTGGATAATAACAAAGGGGAATATGTGCGTGTAACGAATATGTGCGAATATTATTGTGAAACCGATTGAAAATATCGAACGATCCAACGGTGCAACGAGAGCTTCTTAACATAGAAGGAACAAGTTACAGTGCTGTGCGAAAAAGGTTAAGCGACGAGTTTTTCCGGTAAACGCATTGGCAATATTACCGATGGACGTTCAATATAATTTCCTCGTTAGGTCTCGTGCTTATATTTTACACCATTTGCAATGCTAAATAGTCTTTTGAATATTATTTATGGCAACGAAATATTTAGTCGCAAAAGATAAACCGCAGGACTGAAACGACTTATGATTATTCATTATTTAATATAATTTTACAATTCAATGATGCAAATATTTCAAATCGGTATCTCGTAGTCTATGCTTAGCTTTTTCTGTGGACGAACGATAAAGATTTAAGGCCGTTAAAAATTGCTCATAATGCTATTCCTGATGGTGGGCGAACGACTGATGATATATAGGCAGCCATAACTCATCATCACACGTCAAGCCAGATAAACCGAACATTTATACGAATTTTGTTCGTGACGTTTATGCATCGAACGCAGCACCACGTGTATATCATCCTTCTATAGTGCGTCTTTTACTATTCAAGAAGGTCTTTGCACTCTTGCTTCACCTAATAATATGCTTGAAACATTTATTTCGAGTTTCTGCGCAGAAAATTGCCTTAGTTAGTCTTGTAGGACACGTCTGTTGTTATCAGTTTAACTCCCTTACGTCACAGCACCCTCTGACAAATAACAGACTTAACTCAGCCCTTACCGATCGCTTTTGTAAAACTTGCAAATATGCACGATAGACTCGGGTAGTCGCGTGATTCCCGAAATTAAACGAAAATAGTATCGGCGCTAGCGGTTGCCTAATAAAATTAAGGGACGCACTTTAGCGAGGAAGCTGGAACAGCGAAGCAGGATGATACGCCCTTCAATTTCAACCGAGGAACACAGCAAGGAAATCCAATGTGCTTGAGCGAAAACTAATGACGAATTTGCTCACCACTTCAGCGGGCTACCGGCCTCGGTTCTCCGCGATTTTTCCGCTCGAGCCCGCTCTCAGACCGCGGGAACGCGCCGACGGATATAATTAGAGTTCATGCCGGATTTACCTTTGCCGCGCTAATGTAACGGCAAATATTTACGTGTCGTCGGGGTTTAGGGAGCCTTCCGCGGAAGAAGTAGCAGTCTGTCTACACTTTCTACGGGCGAAGTGTATTTGTCGAGGCCTATTTATATACCCTCTCGTTACATCGGTGTTTTAATGAAAATACCCCGGGCTTCTTTGTCGGGTGTAAAACCACTCCCGAAATTTTTTCACCTGACCCCCGATCTTCCGTTCTGCTGTTTCACCTTCCTCCTTTCCACCATTTCTGTTGATTTATGTCAGTCTGAGGGAGATATGAAAGAACGGGCGCAGAGTTGTACCGGTTTACCTTCTTCTTCTACTTTCGTGTCTGACTCTGACTGTCCTATCCTATTCCCGGCTGGAAATATATATTCTGCGGTATTGCGGACACCACGACTTTCTACATGCTTAGGTAACATACGCGGACGTGTTTCCCGATGGGCAATCCTGTTGTTGACTGACTGCAGTTCAATGTATACGTGCATATGAACTCTGCTGAATTGCTTTATTGGGTGTGGATTAATGTAAACCGCCGGTCGGAGTGATAAAGGTGAATTGTACTTGATCGTTTTACAACGACGCGCTATTTTACCGCTCTTGTATGTCGCGTTGCATCAAACTGCATGCTTTTCACTTGTTTCTTTCGCGTACAATTGTGGACCAATTATTTATTAACGTCTTAGAGTTACACTGATCAGCAAGCGACTTGTTAACGATTCCGTCCATCGTTGTGGAACATCGTCCATCGTTGAAAGTTCAGAAGCGCTGCCAGAGAACATTTTTGTAGCTTCGCTAATATCCGCTGGCGTGAAATTTTACGTCCGCCTCGGCCGTACCTGAAAGGTTAAAAACCTGGCGTCCTGCTTGAATGCGCCACGAAGGATGCTTCATAGTTCGCGGATGGCGGCCCGGATTTATGGCAACGTGCGCGTAAACCGGTATGGCGCGTTGTCGTAACACGTGTCGAATTTTCCAGGGAGGTCACGGATATCGGCTCGCTGATAACGTGGCACCAGCTGGCTTTGTGATTTTCAACAGGTCGCCGATAATGCGGCCATTTGGAGCGTCGGTACGCACGTGCTCGTTTTAATTTTAAATTTGATGCGGAAAACTCGGTTGCGCGGGCTTGCTTTATACGCCGTGTATAAATTGCGCGAAGTGCTTACCTCGATAAACGTGTTGCTACGTCGATAATGAAAATTCGTTTCTATTAAGTATCGCGAGGCTTAGGGGAGAAGATTTAGATAGAAGTATTTATTGTAGTTCTTTGTGGGCGGAATTTGTTTATGTTTTCATTGCAAAGAAATGGAATCGATTCCATTCTAAGATTGGGTTCAATAGTAATGTGCAATAATTTTTGCCAGACCACTGTTCTTGGACCGCGGGCTATTATTTGTTTAATCGAAGCGGTCCGTTTTATTATTACATCGGTTCAAGTTGTATTCTTCACGTCGTTTCCCATTAAACTCGATTTCTATTTTGAGGTATCGAATAATTATACGTAGCCAACGTAATGAAGAATTGTGTTATATATCGTAGCTCATAAGACACACGATTGTAAATCACGTTAACAATAAAATTACTTCTTGCCTGTCGGCTTGTACGAGTTCATCGAGCTCGAAAATATCGTTCAGCGGATCGTAGGGGAGAAATAATCTCGACGGACCATTTGACCGACGTGTGGTCCAAAACATTGACGAACATGATTTCTCAACAGACAACTACAAATTGTTCTGCACAAATTGTTCTGCACAAATTGTACCACATTTCAACGAGGCATCCGCGAACTCAAATGTCCAACAAATTTTCATCCCCCCTATCGATCGTTTCTCTCTTGTAACCTACTTCCTCTCTCCTTCGTGTGATACAGTAACGATTGCATGTAAGAATTCGTTCATTGATTGGAAAGTTCGGTGTTCATCCTTCGTCGAATGGCCTGCGAGCAGCGCAATCAAGAATCCTTTCAGACCCGATTGATAGAGGAACACTCGATCCTCGATGTTCGCGTTGTATGCAAATCCGGTGTTGATTATTTCGATTCATCGCTGCCGGATTCTCCTTTGGTCGATGATAAATCGAGATGGAAAAGGAGATTGTAATTTATACCGGTTGTCCGTCGAAATGATCTATACGATCTACCTGATGGAACTTTTACGAGGCTGGAATGGTTTAATGGTGTATTAGAGATACGGTATACATATTTGTAAATTGGACAGAACCCTTTATTACACCTAAAAGAGGCGAGGGATCGGTAAATAATAACATTTAAGGTGTTATTTGTACGTTAAAAATTGCCTATCCCGAATACACTATCTGAATACACTATCACAATAATTATTTGCACATTCAAGATCGTTATTTCGATGGTGAAAAAAGCAAAGATTACATTCAACAAGAAAGATAGAATTACATTTAACCAGATCATCAGGAAAGGAGAACGGTACATTACAAGAATACAAAACGTCACAATCCCCACAATAATTTAGTAAGCCTTACCGCATGTTAACAAGGCGTCTCGTTGTAAGATAAGCAATTTAAGGGTTATCGTGACTCCAGTCGTCTTGTTTACCCATGGAAATTGTAAATTGCACCGTTCCAAGGAATACAGACGCAGATTGGCCGAAGAAGATGGTAATGCAGCCGGTAAATTCCCATCGTGTAAGATGAACGTGCCTATCTACCGCAGGAGAAGTCCACGTGCATTTCCAATTGGACGTTCATTTCAATTTGACGGTATATTCAGCCGGCTCGTGGATCGCGCAAATGGATCGTTTCCTTTATGGCATCACGCGACTGATTCTGCAATTTTCAGTCGGTTTAGCAGGATCCCGTTTCTAACTGCAAATAGATTCGACCAGTTCGTCCTTGTGCCGACAGGTAGCTGGTTCGCGGTGATCGCGTCAATGCCGCGCAAACATTGCAGCGAATTTATTCTATTTCGAAGGCGGCCGAGGAAGAATTTCAACAATTACCCACGTGGCAATTTGTTGTATTTATGGTGTGTGCCAAATGGGGTATGTAAATGTACTGTGGATACGCAAAGTGCGGTACGCAAGTCTCGAAAATAATCAGGAAGGTTCCCATAAAATTTGCCAGCGGTTTTGCAGCTTAGAAAGACGAACTGTGATTTATAATGTTTTTAATTAAAATGTTAATTCGTGGACCAAAAGTTCGCTGTACTAAATACAGTACGGGAATTTGGATATACGCTTTCAAGGATTTTTCAGTCTTCTGAAACGACGAACCTATCTGTAAATTTTTGCTCCGTCCTTGCTCTGAATTTAATATAATTTCTGTGTCGCTACTATATGTAGGAATTCTCTGCGAAATAGCAAATTTCATGCTCAGCTCATATTTCTGTCTAATTAAATAATTCAACGCAGTACCACAAGAGATGCACCTCGGTTCTACGACACTAAAACTTCAAGCCGGATATCATTAAGCCAAAAGGGTCACACGGTAAACCATACGAATAAAGAAATTCACTGTACAGAAAATGTTGATACCAATTATAGTACATCACAATCATCAGCGATACTGCCGCTCTGAGCTCCTTACAACTACAAAGGTCAATCGAAGCTCTCGTACTGTCGCAATCGCACGCGACACCACAAACATCCGGAAGAAACGTCCCGCGCCGTTGGAAAAATCAAATTTCTCGCTCGCCGCTTCGTCCTATCCGCATTACCATAGATCCTGGACGAACGCAAGTGATTCTAAATCAACCGGGCAAAGGGTGTATTCTCCGGCGTTAATACAGCGTTGCAGCCTCTCGTCGTGCACTTTATCAAATTCTATAGCGTTATAAGCCACGCGGTACATAGCTATGCGTCCTCGGGGAAATAAACTTCGTTCCCCGGTAAAGTTCTCCTTTCGGGGGAGAAGAATCTAGAGTTTTAAATAAATTAAGCCCTCGTTTCCAAGGGCCTGGCGAGGCCAGACCCGGTTGTTCCAGCCGAGAGCAAGAACCGTCCTGAATAATATATGCTCCGGGGCAACCGAGGGAAAACTTGTTAGGGGCGAGGGGGTGGTAAAGGCGTATCGAACGATGAAAAGAAAGGTCTACGAACGTTTAAGTACACCTTCGATGCGCGTCGTATATATATATGTGCCCCGTCATTCACCCTTATACTATCGAGCGTCGCGGGTTAGACGTTTAGACAAGTTGAGTGACAGAGAGTAGCTCGGCCCATGACGGAAGAGGATGGGAAAAAGGGCCAACGAAAGCGGAGAGAAACGGACAAGAAGCGATCTAGTCGCGGAGGAGAACGCGCCCCGCTGAACTTTCTCAATTAAAAGTTAATTACCTTTCGGCTAATTGTAAGACCACAGAATTTCAATCGACGGACGAATAATTGTTCCCTGCCGTTTGAACTACTACCGAGGTAATTAACAGTGTAAACATTTACTCTTGATCCCGGACGCATTTTACAGTTTCTTCTCCTTTTTTCCTGTTTCACTGTCTACCTATTCGATTGTAGATCTATCGCTTGTTCTGTCTTGTTCTGTGTATTTCTTTTTTTTTTTTTCTTTTGCTTGCTACTTTTTGTGCTTGGTTTCTTTTGCAGTGATTGCATTCCAAGTTGCGACATTGATATCGTCTCGTTGACGATTAATTGGAAAATGACGTTATGGTATTTTTTTCGGCAATGTTTCAGGATCTGTCGTGTTCTTGAAGCAGAATCGATCGCGATTTTTGAGAAGTCGTTATAGGAGTACGATTTCGTTGCTCGCTGAAAATAAATCCATGTCGTGCAACACGCAACACATTCTTCAGGATACGTTTTGCCACCTTCAATTCAACTTTTAAAACTGTTAAAAGTCGCACTCATGGAAATAAGTTATATTTTATGCAGCGTAAACCGGTTTGAACATTCGAAATAAAGTCTTCGCAAAAATAGAGGCTGACTATTATCATCCACAACCGTCTAACACGCTTCAACATTACCCGCCAACTGCGTCAATTGCGCGTCCAATTGCGTCAAAGCATTCAGAGCTCAATAGAGAAAAACGCAGCTACAGGCGTACGTTACCTTGGGACATTAAATCAGGACTCAAAGGTGACAGAGCCAAGCCTTCGTGTCTTCGCGTCTTTGTTACAGTCGCACGCGTTGGTCCGCCACAAAGCCTCTTTGGAAGCTGTCGCAACGCAGAGAGTTGGGGATATAATTCGGGGACACGGGTCTGCAGGCGATCATTTTGACGGGACCATTTAATTAATAGCCACCGGACCCACCACGCCTTAATTATAACCCGATTAATTATGTAATCGTCGGGTAGCACATCGGCTTCGCGCTGGGATCCGTCTCCCGTGTAACCCGGTCCACCGTCTTCTCAACTTCTACCCCCTGTCTTTCTTCGTCCTGTTTGCTCGTCAAACCCTCTGTTCGTTTCGATCCCCGTCGTTTTTCAGACGGACGAAAATGGGTCCCGAGAGGAAGGATCCCTTTTACACTTCTCGACCAACGAGATTTTTCGGCCGTTGCCCGATTTGTTCCATGGGGTCTGTGCTGGTTCGACATAAAACAAAAAAGAAACAACAAAAAAACTGAAATATTGCGAAATCACGAAGGTGCCAGCAGCACAGGTTACGTGGTCTGGTTTCGAGAAACGTCCCGTGCTTTTTCTTCTTCCACTTTCCCGCTTGCTGTCACTTGCATCGCGGTTGGATGTTGAGCGAATATTTGCGAAGCTGCGGTAAGTGAAATTCTATCTGCGCTGCGCGGTCGGGCGATTTAAGAACGCGTCGCCTGTAATTTTCTGAGAATCGTGTGTGTGTGTGTGTGCATGCGGGCAGGTGGGTGGTTTCGTGGATGGTGGTTGGATGCCTGGAATGTTGGATGAGGGTGTAACGTGCACGACACGCTCGTTCTTTGAACCCCCGCTATTGCCATCTCCGTTTCGACGCAGCAAGATTTAGAAACGGGGTTGTATTATAATTTGATTTCTTAAATATGATTCGGTTCGTTTCTACGCTGCGATAGGTTTTAGTATTAATTTATTATTGAAATATTATAATTAGACGAGATCGGTGTGTGAACACTGGCGCAGCATTGGTCCTCACTGTTAATATTCATTAAGATTTACGATATGTATGGCAGATTCAGTTGCGAGTGTTATTTCGTACGGTCAATGTGATGAAGAATTAAACGAAATTTCTATCAAACTTAAACATGACTCTACCGTACGCATAGGACGAACGCTAACGAGCCGCGTTATTTCCCACCACCGTAGAAACCAGAATTGTTCCCGTAAGTCACCAGTTCCCCTTGTCGAATAGAAGCAGCGAGGAAATTTCGATGCAGCCGGGTAAAACGCCAACAACGGATGGATAGGTTACACGGACGGGGAAGAGTGTAGTGCGGATGAGATCTGAGGGGGTAGAGAACAGACAGGAGGATTCTTGGAGGACGGCGAGAACAAAGGTTTAAGTAGGATTCTTGCGTCAGTTGAATTCCACTTGAAGTAGCAAAGAGAAAAGATCGAATGGAATCGAACGAATGGCGAGAGGGACAGGGAGGGTGGCTCGAATTCGGTAGAGGGTGGCAGGGGGTGGCGGAGGGACGTGCAAACAAATCGACGTGCAAGTGCATTTCTTGATTTCATCCTGGCCCTTTTTCGTTGCCGCCCGACACTCTGTCCTTCTTGTCCAAAGCTGAGTTTAAGCCGGATTCATAATGCGCCCTTATTGCAGACTTTACTGGGGAAAAGAGGAGACGCGGGGGTGGCCGTGATTGCGTTCTTACGTAGCATGAGTGCTCGTTAACGTTGATCGAAGGCAGTAAGTGGAGAATAATGATCGTGTTCGGATCGTGGGGGAGAGGCCTTCGTGCGTACCGTTTAAAATCGTTTGATATTGCAATTCAGGCTTATATACCTTCCATTATACGCTCCTTTACGTGCATGATTAATTATAAGGGATGTCGAATAACGTGTGTACATTTGCCAGTTGTTCGATTGATGTTTCATTAGAGTAATCCGATTTGTTGAATGTGGGTATGTTTGGATTTGAAAGAAATCGTGCGATTGAACGTACCGCGCGTACACTATCGCAATTTCCGAAACGGTTTCGTGGAACAGAATTGGTTTCGAGCCACTCAACCTTGTCCTCTATTACCATACTTTTTGGCAATTGGAAATTTAGTCACGCTGACCGCAATTTACCAATTTTTGTTTCCAACTGTACAACAATACTTGTCTTGCACTGAAACGTATCATTGCAAACATTAGTTTCCCAGTCACCCAGATTTGCCGCGTCAGCGATTGGCGTAGGAGCAAGCGTCGTTCGAACATGCCCGAGGAAAATAGCAGCAGCTGCATGGAAACAGAACGATAATAATAAAAAAACATGGAGAGGTCGGCGGAAGGGAAATCCAGCGGGACTACTCATCGGTACTATATTCTCGCAATTATTCTTCGGTGGTAAAAAGGAAAAGAAATGGTAGAATAAGGCTAGGAATGGGTAGTGCCGGTGGGATAGGGGAGGTTGGCTTTAGATGAATTCGAAAAGGAACGCCAGCTCCCGAGGGGCCAGCGGTTGAATTGGGGTTGCAGTACAGCCCTCGGTGAACACTTTTGTTAATTAAATGCCGTTGTTCGGTTCAGGCTGACTCTTTTAATCGAGTTATCGTTTAAATAGCGCCCACCGGCGAGGGGGTCCCTTAAACGGATCGCGTTTAAAAAGCAACCCCCGCGTAAACATATCAAACTGCCGCCGTCTTCTCTTAATTAAAGCCAATTCCTTTTGCTGCGGGAACGCGGTCGTGCCAGGCATTTCGCGTTTGACAACAAAGTTCTTTTTCAATGGAATAATTGCTGGATGGTGCAGGTGCTAGGTATCATTAATCAATATACGTAAGAATTTGTATTTGTGGATTTAAATCATACAAAGGAATTAAAATTTCTGAGTAGGAGTGTAATAAATAATTGGCACTGTTTACTTGCACATATATTTATTCGTAGATATTCCCGTTTGGTGGCACTTTGAAGCAACAAATCAAGTCGAACTCGTGTTGGCAATTATAATTATATTTCAACATCTGGAGAACCTCGATACACATTTTTGTCGTAGAATCCTCAATTTTGCTCGATTTGTTAATGCAAGAACATTGGTGCACTTGTTATTAGCCAGGTGTTGCTCGATAAAACGTCGCGAAGTGACTTTTAACCAATTGCTCCGCGTAGTTTCTGGTCTCTCATCTTAAGAGCCTCCTTCTTCTCTCTCGTTTTTACGCCATAGCAATCACTTTTTCACGAACGATAACGTCGCACAATCTCGTCCGACACTTTTTCATGCGGGATCCCAGGGCCCAGGGAAATATGATGATCCTTGGGCAATGGTGAAATAAATCTCGTTGAAGCAACAAGGATTTTATGAGCGGTCCGGCAACGTTCGGTCATACTTTTACAACGAGCATAAAAAGAATTAGTTTCAAGTTTTGCCTGCCGTTTGTTATACAAATTGAAAGGAAAAACGTCGCACTGGTATCTAACGTTGCTGTTGTCGCTCGAACGATTATTTTTCATTTTATTATTGTTTATTAAATAAGTGTGATAAAATTGCACGTATATCCTAGAATATAAACCAACAACTTTTCTGTTTCAGTGTGAAACCCTTGAACTAATTTGGCAACATACATTTTCTTCTACTTTTTCTTTCTCTTTTTACTTCGTTACTGCGACGATTGCCTATTTTATTTCGAAAGCAACACAGGTATTCGCCCGTGCTATACATAGTGGAACAATCTGTCGGAGCACTGTTCATGCTTTCCAATAGCCACTGGAGAATATGTTAACCAGAGGCAAAGTTTCACGGGAAGCTCGAAGCGGGAGAAAAAAAAGCTTCGACGAAGATCAAGCTGTGGGAACTTTGACTCTTTCGCAGGGACGACCGCCATGGAATTTTAATTAATAATAACTAGCCGTTCGCGTGCCGGGGAGCCACGTTTCCCTTGTATAACTATCCCGCCAAGTATTTGGGGAGCACGGTTGCACGAGCAAATCGCGTTTGGAATTTAGTTACAAGACGACTCATTGTGGTTGCTTGCGCCACGTTGCATTATTTATAGTTGAAAAATAACTCTTGGATTTACGTCGCGGGCGTTAATCCACGGCGGAGAAGAATTTTTATAATCGCGAGAAAAGACTCGGTCAAGATTGATTCTTAAAGTGCAATATAAGAATTAAGATAAATAACGTTTATTTGGAACATTGTAAAAAATCTGAAATATTACAGGAAGCAATATAAAGACTATCAATTATTTAATTCTATTTAACTATTAATTCACTACTAATTCACTGTTTATTTAATTCACATTTAATTCACTAATTGCACAATTTTGCATATCAAATTATCTTTCCTGTAATACTTATACAAGGGAATATTACGTTACTTAAACGATTTCGCGCTACCTCCGAAGTAGCTACAATTCTCTGCATCTTCTCGCTACAGTGCCTATATATCCGAGTAAAACGTCATGTTCAAATTTCCTCTGAGAAACGAATACCGAATCCTGAAATCTTGTACGCGGCACGAGCTGCTTCTACTGTGAACGTAATACATCGTACAATGTACTCTCAGGTGGACCGGTTTTATTAAATCGTAGATACGTTACCACTGCGAAACTTCAAAAATACACTGCCCCGTAAAGTTTCCCTCTAATCGTACTTTCGCATTAACGAAACCAAAACTCCCCGCACTTGTACAATTTGAAGTTCCGCGCGAAGACCGAAGCCTGACGTTCCTGCCAACTCGTCGGACATTCTGTCTTTGATGGTGCCACAACTATTCAACGCAAGAATATCTTGGAAGACAGAAACCGATGAGACCTGTTCAGACAGAGACCAGTGTCGCTTGATGCTCGAACTGGGTCAGCACCGACACCTTGAAGGCATTTAAACTTGCCTCGAACGGGGTCCATCGGGATCCCGTGCACTGTCTGTTCTGCGTGCACCATCTATACCCGATTTGAGAAACTTCGGCCAAGGTGGATACCAGATAACGATGTTTCGAACTGATTGCAAACTAGTGTGTATCTCGTTCGATTCCGCAGTGGCGCGTGCCATATCGATGCGAGCAGGCGTTACCTAATTTGAACCGTTGCCCGAATAAGCTAACACGTCGAGCTGAATCAACGTACGAACCGATTCAACTGGAAAAGAAAATGAATTGCGGAACGGTGTGATACATACGTTACCTGTGCAATATGTATCGAGGTAGTTTCATGTGCACAAGAGTATCGATTAAGAAAGGGAAATACTTGACAGTGAGAATGGCGTTCTTTATTCGAATTTCTAAACGGTGCGGCATCAAAAGAAACGATCACATTTCACCGCATCACTTTGAACCAGATGAAAAAGGAAGTGCCAAAACCATAAAGGAATCTAAAACGTTGGCAGATGAAACCAACATACCGAGATACATGTAGAAAGATGTTCCTCATTTTCAGGTTGCTTCGTGACAGTTGCAAGTACTGGCAATATTTAAACAGAAATCGACTGGAATAGAATGTTTCTCATTACTATTACAAGTCGGCTGACATGAATGGAAGCTAAACGCGAAAGTAATAAATAGCAGCTACACGATGCCGCAGACAGAGTAAACAGTTAATAATTCAATGTTATCAAGCAATATACAAAGTACAAATAAGATGTTCTATTCTTTCGCTATCAAATTGACTCATCCCACTTGGAACCCGCCTTTCCGACGAATGGCGTATTAAAAAATTACGTTTACAATTATTTGATTCCCACATTATTTCCTTAAAACAACCGCGACGCGGGCGAAAAGAAAATGACAAAGATAAATATATATACTTCCTAACATCTATACCGCATTATTTCCAGGCAATAAAATAATTAACCAGAACTGTTTTAACGCCGTCTGTGTCCACGACTCCCGTTCGTCCGCCATAAAGTGCCGTGCGACCTAAGCAACAGCGAAACAATCGCCGCTATTCGATTTCTCAAACAATACATAAACGGGGCCGTTTAATTAAACGCGTCGGTCGTCCTAATTGTTCCCGCGAACGAATTCATCCACCCTTCCGTCGATTATCCGTTCGAAGAAATCCGGTCGCGTTTCTCCTTCCGTCGTTTCGCCCGATTCAAGCGTCATGTTCTTGCGGCGGTAGAAAGTTGGCCGTGGCACTCGGCGAGCCTGTAAAATCGTACGAAACGTTTGTGTGGCGTTTCTGACGGGCTTTTCTCGTTCGTCCACTCGAGGGCGAACAATTTCGACGGCTGCCAGCGGGCAAGCATTCATCGAGAAAAGAAGCAAACTCCGTTAACTCCGGCGGATCAACGACTCTTGAACTTTGCCCCGACTTCCGGTCTGAGGGTTTGCCACAAGATCGCCGCGGTATTACTCGTACCCGGGGGCCGCGATATTTCTCCGCGGCGAAATTTTCGCCGAGCAGAAATTAAAGAAACGACCGCCGGCCAAGGTATGGCGGTCGTTCGCCCGTTGATAATCGGTATTTATCGGTCCGCGCCGGACCGGACATCGTTGCAACGAGATGCCTGCACGGGAAGCTAATTGCGATTTCCGCGGCCAGATCGGGGAACATTTTAAAGCTTCTGACGTTCCTCGAGGAACGATAACGATAACGTTGCGGACGAGTTCTTTCAATTCGATGAGAAATTTGATCAAGATTATCAGGAGTACGTTGTCTACTTTCATTATTCTGCTAACTAAATATGTGCACGTTTGTAATTGAAATAATGAAGATGCGGCAAATATCTGGCACGTTCGTTCATTGGAATTCAACATATTCTTGTAACCAGTCGTGCATTATTGTCGAATAGAATCCAAATTGAAACTCTGCCGAGATTGATATACACGGGAGAAAGAACGATTACTAAATTGTATTACAGATTCTCCTGTTCTCCTTTCTCTCCATTTTCTCCGGTTTATGTTGCTTTCAATAAGGATTATCGAAACCTCGAGCTTCTCGTTCCCCTTCCCATCCAGTCTTTTACTCGTCCGTTTAAAAGCTAAGCCAACACGCAGAAGTCTTACGCGTTTAATAGCGTGTGCACGTGTTTGCAATCGTTTGCTGGATGTAGGTGCGCGCGTGTACGTGTGCGCCGAAACACGAGAAGCATGAGAAGCTATTCGATTGCCAATCGATTCGGCCTTTCCTCCGGCGAAGGGCAACGTCCGACACGAGTGGGTTTTTTCATTTACCTGTACTACTTGCTGTCCACAATGCACCGGCATAATTAATAGCACCAGCTGGGAAACGACGTCTTCCGGTTAAGAAAAACCACGTGCACACACGCACACCGATGTTCCAACACGATCTTTACGTCGTGACGCATTGATCGTGCAGTTAATTAAATTTTTCGCAACAAAAGGTGCCAGACAATGGGGCGATGGGCTGCCTTTTCTTGTCGTACACAAGGGATAAAGTACCTGGCGAGTGAATCCCCAGAATGTGATTGGAAAATAGATTTTTCTCTTCTCCTGAAGGATTGTTTGAAGGATTAAATGACACCGGTCCCGTGTGAGCTGTCCCTCTTTGAATGTCGTGCATGTAATAGAGGTTTGCATAATTACGTTTAAAAAGCGCGTTTGCTCTTCTTAAGTACGTAACATTTAGAAGTTCACACATATTGGACGTTAAATAGAATTGAAGCTCGATGTGGCTGCTATATTTAATTCACTTAATAAAGGTTAATTCTGTTAAAGAAGATGCAACATCGGTTATTACCAACTGAAATGTTTAATGAGAAATTGTAACCACATCATCAGTAAATTAAATAAGTCAGTTGCTATCAATTCAACGCCATATTAAACCCGCGGCTTATGGCATTTAAACGTTCTACGTTAGTTAAGGTTATTTTTCTCGTCCCAGTAATTAACACGGTTATCCCACCTGTACGATAATGTCTTCAACGTGTCGGTGAACCGTTTACAAATGCGTATATGTGTAAAACATTTACGTAGTTTGTGGACCCGTTAATCGCGTTATCGGTGTTGTAACAATGAAACGTAATATAAACTCGACTAATCATTGGTTTATGGCCCAGCCGGGCATCCCTTGACACGGATATAAATACCAATTCAAGTATTCGGCGACGCGGTCGAAACTTCTGCCCGGTAAAAACGAACTTCCCATATTCTCCAGTTTTTACGCTGGGATCAATGATGAATATCAGTAGCTACTGTTACTAAAGGGAATACGTTTCGACGCGGTCCAGTAGTTGCGCCACGTTTTGCCCCGGGTCAACGTTACTTACTTAATGGGTTGTGTGTTGAGCGGACGTGCCTTCTGTCCAGAGCAAAACCGAATCCGCTCTTTCGGGATAATAAATCACCAGAATCGTGGGCCGCGGCCACTACTTGCGGGAACCATGCCGAAACGAATGGCGTCCTTTAATAAAGGGAACAACGCTAACACTCGTGGTATGCAAATGATAACGTCCTGCATGATTTGTATCCGCAGCCCTCGAATTTTTCACCTCCCAGTGCAATCGTTGGAAATAGAACGTTCAACATTTTTATTCGCTCCGGTCAATCGGTCGCGTAGATTGTAAAAGGGGAAACCCTGTTTGAAGGTGTGGAGGCGTTTAAGAAACTTAACGCTGTGCGCGTGCAGGACATTTGCGAACCACGAGATAAGTTTTATGACTCATTTGGTATAATGCTTCTACCGCGGTTAAGATTAATGTACTCGGTAATGCGTTCGGTTGCTGAGTCGGCTTAGGATGTGTCTTTTCTATTCTCCAATATATTTTTATTGTAAAGATGTTCGAATATTCTGTAATAATGTTACAATTGTAAACGGATTTACTTTCTGACCAATTACACTTGCTATACGGTTCCACGTAATTCAGGTAACTCTTTTACATTTCTTCAAAATCTTGCACGATTAACGCTCTTGAATTAATTGTATACGCTTTTTTACATAGCATATGATACTTAATAATTAATAATAGCAACAAATAAATAAATGTTGAGACTAAATATATGTATACAAAACCGACCTTATGCAAATTATTCGAATTACCCGTTAAACTCAACCTACAAATTCATTTCTATACAATAACCGACTCACTCATTGTGCCTCAAAATTCATTACGACGAATATTGAAAGTATCACTACAAAATAAGATCCAGCTATTTAAACTTCGGCCAATCATTGTGCCCCAACTAGTACGCACCGGCAATAAGAAAAAGCTCTCCGCCAGACGGCGAATGAGAAAGTTCGTAGCTTTAATTATTAAGAACGTCGGATAAACATCGTCAAATGTCTGTACGCGACTCTTTCCCTCGCGTTCGCCGTTCGTTTGAAAGTTTTCTTCCGCGTGAAGGTTCCGCGAACTTTCATAATCAGATGGGAAACTTTGTCGGAGTTGAAACGAAGCCACGGACGAACGGGCCTGTTGTCAAACTCTCTTTATCGTCATGGAAAACGAATTCAGGATTCCTCTTCTGCCCTCGCCCCATTTCCATCTCCGCCCCCTCCGTGCTCGCGGCGCGTCAAGCGTTTCCCGTTCCAATATTCGGCGTGCAGAAGCTAACGTCGGTAACGAAACGCACACTTCAGGCCACTTTGCAGTTAAATTACGCGTTGCTCGCGGCAAGGTTGAACCTTTTGATCTCGTGATACCGCGAAATTGAAGCTAATATGCAAAAGAAGCGGGAACGATTCGCTGGCAATCATTATAAAAACTTTCGCTCGACATTTCGCCATGCGCAGCCCGGACAGCCCTTTCTATTTATTATGTATTCAACGATGCGTTCGTAAATTTTTTTTCGGCCCCGCGGTAACCCCGTATATATTCGTCGGACAAAGTAACCGAGGCTGGTGCACGTTTCGACGGGGAAAATGTATGGTAACGCGATAAACATGACCGAAATTTTTACGTCCGATCGTCAGGATTATGCAGATTACGAATTGTGCGGTATTAGCGGTTGATGGAAATGAAATGTGTCGGTATTGATTTGCCGCGTGTTGCTGTGTATTCTTCGAGTGCAGAGTTCTCGGTCGCAGTTTGTGTCCAATTCTCTGCGATAATATATATGCGGCATTTTAATAGAAATAATTTGCAGCAATACGTTCGTAATTAATGCGATTTGCGACCCACACTGGTTGTGCACATTTGCGATTGGAAATATTGATGACGGGGCTGTATTTTTTGTTTTATTAAAAGTGAGCGAATGCTTTGTTATTTAAATACGCAAGGTTCTTCGTAGTCATGAATAGATTCGTGTTTCCGTTCGTAACGTTTATTTCGACGCGTACGCGTGTAATTTGTAAAGTAACGATTTCGATAAACACGATAAATTACATAGGGAACAGTATCGTTGAGCTTTTCCGAAACGGCTGGCATGAAAGTTTGTCTAAAACTTCGTGACTATCGCCTCCTGCACTTTTTCTTCGTATCCGATGGAAGCGGGCACTAATTTCAAACTTTATATCGTCCGTCATTAACGTTGAATAGGATACTTGAGAACAGGAGTCCAGTAACCCGAACATAAATGTTCGCCAAGTGATCACCGAACTACTTACAAACCGATTCCATAGAAGCGAACTAAATTGTGACGTTTTAATTCGAGCGGATACAATAACATCGTTATTATTCATTGTTCCAACCAATACCCGATAAATATTAATCGCAGATAAAACGGGGCTACCGTTTCGTACGCGTACGCTGCGTCTTAACGCCTTTAATTCAATATTATCTTCGTTTCTTGCTCAAAGAGCAAAACCCATCCTATTATACTCCTTCCTTGGCTTACAACGACATATTTACGACTTCGTAACCTCTCCTTATCATCGTGTGCTTCTTATCGCGCTCTGTAATAACTTCCAAGGCATTAGCATCCCCGACACTGTGCACTACACACCAGAAAGGAGTCTAATCCACAAACTTCCTGGAATTATTTAAAAACGAGGCGAAGCTGCCACGCGGCGAAAGAAACAGGGGATTAAATTAAAGTAGAAAATGTTGAAGGACGGAAATGGGACAAAAGGAAAAACGAGATGGTATAAGCTCGAGGCGGGGCTCATCCCGGAATGAAGACTTAAACTCTAACGTTACACCCCGTCCGGGGAACGAATTAACCCCCCCGAAGCTCGTCCAATTCGACGGACGTTTCTCTCGCGGCCGCTTTGACTCGATCTTCGACCCTCTTCCTCCCCCTCCCTTGAATAGAAACACCAGATTCGAGGGATGAACGTGACAGAGTGGAGTCTTTTATGCGTTCATTAGTAACACGGAACGGATTGAATTCCTCTTCAGGTTTCTTAACAGCTACGGTCCGGGAGCGTAGACGTTGGGAGGACAGTTACGAGTGGTTATTCTATCTCATAGGTTTTACGAGGAGAGGGAGGTGAAAGTGTCGAACACCGGGGCAAGATTTGAAGGAACAGCTTGAGTCACTTGGGTAGGATCGAATCTATTGCATCCTATGCATCGCCTATTATTCAGTGGATGGAGGGGGTGCAACAGCCAGGTGAGACAGAATGAGCGCCATTGGGGAGACTATTTGTCAGCGGAGAGATACGATTTCTAGCAGGCAAGCTTTACGGACCGATTCGACTTAAACTTGCGGGTCATTGCGTTTAAAGTAAGTGACAATGTCTGGAATGTCTTTGGGGCGACAGCGAAGCAATAGTGCGCAATTGTTTGTCTCGAGGATGGCGATATCGTGCAGAAATGGAATTACGAAGAGCCGTATTCTCCGATTCATAATTGAAACGTGGCGTCGCTGTCATTAACGCGAAAGCGCCGGTAACATTGTCAAAAGGTGTACAATCCGCGTATCCATTAATCTCCATTTGAATAATGCAGGAAAAGAGGTTGAAACTTTCCTAGAATAATTCGCACATTGAGTTCCCGTGCGAAGTTCGAGTGCGCGGACCGCGAGTCCGGCGATTTTTTAAATTAAATTCGTTAGAAGCGTCCCGGGTTCCCGTGCACGGGGAATTTTTTCACCGCGTCACGACGCCCATAAATCATTGGACGGGCGCGACGACGCGCGATTGCGAGAGCTTAAAATATGCATCGACCTGTACGTACACGGCCGTCTTAAATTGTTCCATATTCCGTACGCAATGACGCCACAGACTGTGTTCGGTGTCGCGTGGAACCCACGTCACGATTTATCATCGAACAGTACGTGCCTCTTTGTAATTTATGCACAATACTATCGCTTGTATCCATTCTTTTTTTCCACAATGTTGCCTGCAACTTCGCGAAACGTTTGTTGCGACAATTTGGGATAACAACCCCCGTCACCTGGGAAGGACTTTTCGATTTGATTTTTTGGGGCGCGTATTCTCGAAGTATTGCGAAATCCTAATAAGTTTGGTCGACATTTTTATAATAATAAATTACGTTAAAAATTTACGTTATTATAAAGTAGGCCGTTCTTAAACGTAATAAGTGCATTATTTAGACGACCAAACTTAAAGAGGCTGTTTCAATTTTCAAAATAATATAATTTCAAAAAGAAATTGGTGCCAAGTCGGATGAAAATAAGGGTGGCAGTAAAAGCAAAAGGAAAAGTGGAAGGAAAGTAAAAGTTCGGAGAATGAAAGGATACGTAGCGAGGAACGTAAATCTTGTTACACGAATTAACAGTAAAAACAACAAATTGGTACTAGTTATTCTTTATATAAAATTAAGCCCGTTTAATGAGTCAATTATTCCTGTACGATGCATTAACAATATCGGGTTGCGCACAACAGCTGTCAGTACAAACGAATAAATTATGGAAAATACATCGTTACGTATTAAAATCGATGAGCTTATTTAATACTTCGATCGATCAGACACCCAAGCAATCCAGGCCCGCGCATTAATGAAACAATTAATTGTGTTCTGCATACCAACCGGATACGTCGAACTGTACAAACACGAATCCATCGACAATGGAGCTTCCGGCAAGTCACCCTTGCCGATAACCGTCATAAACCTCTACTTCGAAGATAGATAAGACGTTTCGAAAACTATAAATTTCTAATATCTCGTTAGATATTGCGTGCATAGTACGTAATGTAATCACTATCATACAAACGAGACATGAATGCCGCATTGACTATTCTATAAACGCGAGTCGCTTATAAACGATTAACACCACCCTTAAAAAATAAGATGCAAACCGGAATGCATAAACGCTCGCAAATTTCAGCATACACGAGTTAAGTACCATTAAATGGAATAACGTTATCATATATTTGCAGACACTTCTTCCATGCAAATCAACAAAGAACCACTCAGACCCACTCCATCAATAACGAGCCCACCCCCATAGTAAATACGACTTGAAGAATCATCTCGAAGTGTCCGGGTCCCCTTCCCAAAGATCACCATCGTCGCCAGCGTCTCTAAAAAGCATGGTCCCCCCCTTGCAAAGGATTACAAGATTTTTGTCCGCGACGAAATCCTCTTTTCCAAATTAACTTCTTCATCTGGCCGAGCGTTGGGAGGCCATTATCGCCGCGATACTTCGTCCCCCCGTGTCACCAAGTTCCCTTTCTTTGCCCCAGCGATTTTGGCAACAAGCTCCTCGTAAATTTACCGAACAATACGTCCAGACCTGGCATTAACCTACAGAACACGTGATTTATTAACTTATAACGGGTTGGTTTTTGGTACCGTCTAGTTCGTTCCACCCATGAATCCGATGCTGAGTGTCCTTTAAGACTTTGTTTGCTTGCCAAGTGGAATACGCGATGTCTGACGGGGAATTTTTGGTCGATGGTGGGGATATTCAAGCGAGCAACGACTCCTGGTGTAATGGAAGGCATTTTCTATGGCGGACGACCATTCGGAGTTATGTGGAGTTGAATATTTCCTACCATATAAACTGTTTCGAAATGGTACTTCCCTTCTGAAAGATTTGCGAACCTGTCACGCATAATATGAAATCGCGTTAGGCCTTGCTTGTTCGTTACTAAATCTAATTTCTAATACTTTTTTTAACACCAAAACAATATTTACGGGCGTTCGAACAGCAGCAGGAAAATTCATCGGGGAGGGCTAGATAACTCTGAAAGGGACGTAACTTCTATGCGAACTAATAAACAGGGTGAAATTATCGTGAATTCCTGCCGGCGTGCAAATAACGTCCAGCTAAATAACAGCGGGCATTCGAGAAAATTTATCCACTCATTTACACTCCAGGTAACTCATCGACAATTTAAGAGGTCGTTACGGTTTAGCCCCCGCCGGAATCGCGTCGCTGGTACCAGCGAAACAAAGTAAATGTAGCTTAAACAAACGAACGTCCGCGAATAAAACTTACAATTGCCTGGAAAAAGTGCAACGCTGGCCAGGGGGCAACTGGAAGACCGCGTTTCTCCCTTTAATTCTGTCACCGGTCTGGCGATTCGCGTATTTATCTCGTTCGGGACCTGTTCGCCGTTAGATGCACGGGGAACGTGGCCAACCTCGACGATATATATTTTTGATACCTTCGGCGGCCGTGATCGTTTAACAGTTGTTTCGGCCGCATCCCATTTGCACACGCCGTCAGCCGTAACAGAAAAAAAACGCAGCTCTTCGTACGCGACTGTCGCGAAATTACGTTCACGTTGGCGAATTTTCAACCTGGCGAGATGCAGCGCGAGAAGTAATTTATTTAGCTGTAGGACGAGCCAGCAGTTTGCGTTACACGACGGAAAAGTCACGGGGATATATGGTTCGGACTGAAACGAGGGGTGAACAAGTAAAACGCATTTGATCGGAAAGGCGGCGAAATATTTTAATGGGAGGTGAGCAGGCGAGGCAAACGGATCCAGTTAAATATTAGGGACGATTGTCAAGGAAGCTTAGTGGTAGTATCGCACGGGTACGAAATCATGAGATTATTATGAGATAATTGTAGAATTTAAGCTCCACGAAGTATCCAAATGTCGTTGTTGTTTGGTTTGTGGAAGAAAACGACCTAAGGCGTTTGGAATAGGCCTCTTCTATAATAACAAACGAAGCGCCTTTATAATTGTGCAATTTGTGCAAAGCTTCGTTAAAGCCCAACATTTCTGTTCCACGCTATAATTAGTGAAACTTTTAGGTAAGGTTACTTTGACGTGTATTCCTTGGCGTTCGGCGCAAGCCCAGATTCTGGTCAGGTCCGTCTGTCTGATTTGATTTGAAATGCAAATGACAGTAAAACGTTGAGCCCCTCATTAGACTATGCTACTTTTTTATACTTGCTGCAGAGTTTCATTTGTTAGGCAGGGACCACATTTTCAAACGAAAGGAAAATAGCACAGGTTGAATGTTATACCTTGACGAAATGCGTATTCGTTAATATCAATCGATGAAAGTCAGGAATTGCTTGCGAATGAAAGAAGCATGAATGCACTCGCAAACTGTTGTATAAGAACAGCAATAACGTTTTCTATCGAGATTATACAATTCGAAATGGAATGCTCCCTTGAACTCTACAAATGTTTCCTTCATGACGTGTAAAATGCCGTTTAATATTCTCAATTAAGATAGAGTTTAGCGATTACGATGTTATCTTTATCGAGCCACTTAACTAGCCTTAAGTCGGCCAAGACACTTTCCCTCCTACGCTGCACATGTCCTTTACATGCTTCTCATTACGCAATCTCCGACGAATCTTTCGCGAAACAACTTCTTTTCCAAGCGGCACGAGCATTCACGTCGACGGACGTGCAACACGGAATTAATCTCACTTTATATGGAACCGCAGGTCTCTCATTTTCTCGCGAATAAACGGGAATATGGCGGATAGATGTTCGATCTTGCTACCCTCGCGAATTTCGATGGGAATTATTCTTGAAGGACACTCGAGGAATAGGAGAGACGACAGAAACCGATGCCGGATGATCACTTTCGCTTCAAGTCCCGAAATCCTATTTGGATACGATCCCTTTAATCCGGAATCTCTCGGAAGAGATTACAGAGATAATTTTCGTCGAGTCGATCGTAATAAGCTTTTCGTCCCCTACGAGTCGACAGAAAAAACGCTCGAGGATCTGTCTATGCCTCCGCCGACGCGTCAAGTATATACTAGACACGGTTCTAATGAATCGATTCATTCTGTCGCTGTTTTCACGTCATTTTACCCTCATCTTCTCTTTTCGAACATCAACTAGATCTCGTTGATGGGGGTTGCACGCTAAAATGAGGACAGTTTCTTCCCTTCGCCGTAATTTTGTCCGTTTCCGAAGAACAGGAATTTCGAATGCTCCGGCGATATCTTTAATTCTTCAGTTTGTTCCTCCGACTGTGCATTTCACTAGTATAAGTACATTGAACATTTTAGCAGGCAGAGATTCTTTGTAGCGGAATCTACGATCGATCGAGCATCGAGAGTGCGCGTACATGAACATACATTTGCATACGAACGTACAGAAACTCGAAAATCTAAAATTTCGTCGAAAAATGCTGATACGCGGCATTAGAATGGAGACATCGATATTCATATCGCGCCGCTGCCATCAAACAGAACCTGCTATCCCCTAAAACAACATCGATATCCCGTTAACTACCCCCGTCCCCTTTTTCGTGCCCGCAGACCGCAGTTGCGTCTACGCCGCTGTAAACGATCCGCAGGCGAGACTGTTCGTGAAACCGACTCTATCCTGCGTTTCGACGGACCGCGTCGATTCTGCACGCTCATCGCAAACGGTCCGATCGAGATTGATCGCATTCCAGCATCCTGTCCTGGACCGCGTCCGATCGGCGACAACGATTAATGCAGGTCGTCAGATTGGGCTCGGGGTAAACGGGCGTGTCGACGATTCGGACGCGTCCGCGACGATGCACGTGATGTTTGCGTGCGAGATCCACGTCCACCGACATTCTCATTAACGGCCAGATGGCTGTTGACCCACCGTTCGCACGTCATCGGGCCCTGTTAGCGTGTTTCGCCCCGTTTCGTCGAATTTCCGTCGGGTCGCGACAACCCGGTGGATCGTGTCTCGAGCGTTCCTCGCGAGCTTCGTTTCCAAGGGGATGGACCGACCGAGGAACGAACGGTGAATAATTCAACGACCCCGACCTCGCTTGTAGGGAACAACTCGGTTTGCGACGTCACCGCGACTCGTTTCCTTCCTGTCTTTTTCGTTTTTCCTTTTTTTCTTCTGTCTTTTTCTTTCTTTGCCTTCGCCAATGCATAGTTCGTTAGCGTCTGGTCAAACGGAACGCAGACGCGCGCACGGCGCGCGATTCGTGGATCCGGTTGCGGGAGGTTCGGTCGAACCGGTGTTCGAACTGGTCTGAGAGTGTATGGAATCGATCGGGTTAACGAATAGTGGTTTTGCCTTGGCGGCAGTTCGGACGTGAATCTTCGCAGCTGGAGAGGAACGATTGATTGAACGGACGATCTTGTTTAATTAGGAGCGAGCGGAATTTTGCTGCTTTATTTGTTTCGGGAGGAAAGTTGAGGAGGCGAGCGAATTAATGGAATCCTGCTTTTCGAATTCCTGAGATTGTTTTCGCGATGATTAGAAATGTACATTTGAAAAGTTTTACGTAGCTTTAATATTGATCTTTATTTATACGCTGTTTAACAGATGCATGTATCGTTATCCGACTGAAATCGTATTACATCGTATGCGTGTAAATGCGTGGGATATTTATTATCGATTATCGATTTCCTTTTCGCTGAATTCTTTGTAATCGCATAGTATATAATCCGCTGGAGACCAGCAGCAAAGCGCGCCGCGAGTCATATCAATTTACAACGTAACGAGTACTACATTAATTACATATTCCATAATGAAAACCTCAAATCGGAATGAGAAGAAAAATTTCCACCGCATTGGCACATAATTACGGAACTGCAACGTCCTTAAACTTTCACCGTCCCCGCTTTCTCAGACGCGACACAATTGTTAAACCCAGTTTCCTTCGAAAGGAACTTTACACGAAACCAATAATCCCACCCCACTCTGTGCAAAAGAGATAACACGGTGCAGGAACTCGAAAAACAAAAAAGCCTGAAGCGCACAAAAAGAAAAAAACCGAAACGAGAAACGTTACAAGAGAAAAAATTCTATCCCATTCGAACGTTATAGGCCTCCAGAGCGTTAGCTGTCTGGATGGTCGCTTTTAATCCGTTAAATGCCATTTCCTTGTACACGTCAGCTGCGGACCAATGAGGTAACGGTGGCTCTGAATGTCCTGCACTCGTGCTGCCATTCACAACCACCCACAGGTACCCTCGAGTGCTCTCTTAGCCCGTGCCGTACGAATTCCATCAGGACTTTCCCGGTGTGCGTGTACACGCGGCCACCCGTTGTCCTCCGTCCGATCGCGGGCGTATTTGATAACGACACCGGAAGTAGACAGTCTGGCCAGCAGATTGCACCGGATCCCGGCCGCTCAATTCCTATCCTCCTGACGTGGATTCGAATCCTCGAACCGTTCGCCTCGAAACAAAAACGGGACGGCGAACGTTCTGATGAGAACGAAGTAAGCAAACAAACGAACGACCGGTAAGACAGGGGGCAACGGGGGGAGGATTTAAAAAAAAAAAGAAGGGGGTAACGAGAAAACTCTCGATCCGTGACGGCCTCGTGAAATCGTGGTCGTTCACGTGTACACGCAACGGATATACAGGTTCGGGGAAGTCGCGCATGAAAATTTCAATGGCGACAATCGCGTTCCGCCAAGCAAAGCGACAGGCACGCTCTCCTGCCCCGCGATCCGATAATGCACACCTCTGTGCGTATCTCATTAAAGTTCGCGGCGTGAAACCGCGCGGCAGAGACAGGGGAAAAAGGGAATCGACGCGGGCAACCGTGAAACGCACCGATGCTGGTCCGATGATGCCACCGAATTGCATTTTTTTTTTTTCCTACCGCCTTCCTTCCTTCGCCGTTCTTCTCTGCTTTTATTGTTTTTTGTCACCCTTGTCGTTGTCGCCGTTGACGTTCGCGTTGTTCGAAGGGTGACAATGTGAACCCGCGGACGAAAGGCGAGGATCGTCCAATGCGCTTCTGTTATCTTCTGGATATTTTGCTGCTGAATTCTGCGCGACGTGTACGCGGCGACCAAAACACACAAAAAATTCGTGCAAATGAAAGATATTGGTTCCTCGGGATCGTGTTATTGTTTGTTTCAGTCGAGAAGTGACTTTCGTCGGATCTAACGAAACGGCTCAGAGGTACTTTGGATCACGCTTGAAGTGTCGTTGTCGCGATTGAACTTGACTCTGTTACGACGAAATTGCACGCGAATAAGTAAGTGTATAAACGATTGACGCCGAAAGCTGTCGTCCGTCTGGACGAGACGATTATTTTGGAACAACGTTACGCGAAGTTTTGGAATTTTATGTCGCGTCTCTGTGGGCGTTAAGCTTCTCGCCGCGACGAGTAATAAAGCAAGTGACTTTAATCAATCTTTCGACTCGGTTTAACTGAACATGATAATCACCGCGAATTTAATCAACCGACGTGGCCGTGGCATGCGGGCTTTGCATCGTGTTATTGACAACCAGGTTGACGAGAGAGTAAATAGAAAGGAGCATTTAAAGCGCATCGATATTGCAGTGGGACAATAATAGGATCGAATAAAAATGCTATTGATGGATGTTATTATTTATCGTTCGTATCCACAATTGTTCGACATGTTTCGTTTCGATAGTATTAAGGGGAAGGTTGATTCTACAGGGAACATTGATCATATTCCCCGAATTTTCTAGCAATGTTAACACACTTTAAGACTTCCTTGCAATTACGTACGGGCACTTTGCAGCCTAATTGAAATAATTAGAAGCGGCAATAATTAAATCGTAAAGCTGTAGCAGAAAGCTGAGAGAGCTCCTGTAACGACACTTGCGATCTCACCTAGGCGATCTAATACGGAAGTTAAAACTCCCCTTAGGACTGAACTACTCCGTTCCGTTTTCACCCCTAATTTTATATTACGATGCCGTAACTCGACAATTTCGTAGTTACTGCTAGATGTACTAGACTAAAGTGCTATAGTGAATGTTAAATTTTTTAATTTTCCGTTAAACTTTTACTCCTGAGCCCAGGATTCATCTGTATATATTACATAGAACGACTTGTTTAGAGAAACTACAGATTCCACAAAATTTACCTGCAATGTTATCATCACCAATTACGCCGAAAAGGTCCCAACGATCTTTCAAGGCTTAACCGATCCAAAACGTAAACATAATCTTATGCTTCCCCGCGTTTCTGCTTGCAGATAAAAGAAAGAAAATACCTCTGCTGAAACAACGAGCCGCGTGAACAACAGGAAACAGGTTTCAACCGTGCTCGCCGTGCGTCTTGAATTATGAGGAACCATACGAATCCTATGGTGACGGAACGCGCCGGATGTTCATTATGAAATATAACAGTGCTGATTCGCGAAGTGTGTACGTGAGATGACAATGGCTGAACGGTATAACGATGGAATAATATTTTCTAATTCGTTCGTGACCAGGCTAGCGTCCTGGAAAAATTCAAAGTCTGCTCGTTCGTTGCCGTCCGAATGATATCACAGCGTTACAGTACGCTCCGCGGTAGGAAAAATACGAGCAACGAAAGCACCGGTGACACGTAGAGGGAGCGACAGAACAGACGGGACGAAGGTGTATGAAATTGTTTGAACAACGCGTTCGAAACTTTCTATGATCGGATGCTTCGCGTGTTTGCGAAGACGAGTGCCAGGCAGTGCCCAGATCGTGGAGCACGTGATTCGCCGGGGACAAATGCTTTCCTTAATTATACCGTACACGGTCCCGCACGAGAGACAGTATGCGAATCGTGGTTATCGACTTCAATCCTGTCGGGACGTACCGTGAACTTGCAAAAGAATATACACTGGTCGGGCAGGGGCTATGTACGAGTTGCTTGCGTGCTCGGTTTGCCTTGATTAATATCCTCTGGACGACAGAAACGTCGATGGTTTCATGGGTCTCATCTTATGCTGCACGGACACGCGACTGGCAGACCATGGTTGTATAGTAGCCGCTGTGGCCATTGTAGTCGACGCGAGTTGAAATAAATCGTGAAAAAGTCGTACGTTTCGGTAGTAATAGTAACAGACACGTTACGTATGCACGTGAAAAGTCAAACACGATAAAAGGACGGTATTCGTGAAAGGAATCGGAAAATTGGAAATACCGCAGGTACTTCGACGCGAGCGGTGGCGGTGCAGGTATAGCGGATATATTATTATTCATATTATTTTCTATCATTTTCGCGTACGAATTTATACGCGGCATCGCGTTTATATTCCGTCGGATACCTCGTACAATGAAACGCTCGTTTTCACCAGCCATTATTTATTTGTAAGAGGGATCCGTCTCGTAATAATGCTACTAATTATCGTTAATGCATTTATATGGCTGGCCGTATCTCAATGTTGAAAGAATGAAGGGAATATTTAATGCATTGATATTAATATAACAATGTCAATACATTATCGAGCGTGCATTACTTGCACGGTGAAAATTGTATAATATCATGTTCCATGAAGCAAGACCGAGGAACTGACTGTGCATATACATATATTCTACATATATACATATATTATACTCTTTTGTTCTACCTAAGAGCCATGAATATTTACAGAGCCGTGAATTAAAAAAAATAGAATTGTCTTATAAATGTGTCAATTTCGGGAAATAGATTTTTTGAATTTATTGTGCCACGATACGTCTTTCATACATATTTAACAAGTAATTTCGCTTCTCTTGGTCTGTGTAGAATGTTGACAACAGAGCCTACGAGTCTGTCTGGCAGAGTTTACCAATCGTTTCCATCGATTCGTGGGAGTCACGCAGCTGGCAGTGCCGTCATGGTTCCGTCATTTTTATTGCAACGGCTGATAACTTTCGTCAGTATACTGTTCAAGGGGTTAATGCCTCACTGAAATGCAAAGCAACAAAGAGCTTGACATAGCATTCGGCTAATACACTGGCGCAATAACAGTAATTTGAGCAGAATGGCGGAATGACGGAATAATTAGACAGGTGTATAATCTGTCACAAGATTGTGTAGACAGTTGTGCGGGTGAGTTTCAGCCATTTCAATCTTTGCAGACCTATTAGTGAGAATTTCTGCATAAATCAACCGTATAAAATATAATAAGATCACGACATTAACTTACTTTAAGTACAAAACGTATCGAAATAGTCTCCACGAATACCTACTCGACATACCACATCTACCTTTCAAAACAAAACTAACTTCGTCAAAATGAAAATGACCTGTTACTTTTAATAAACAATCGTCGCACGACTTACAAAAGAAAACACATCTACGCAAAACGAACTAACAAAAAGAAAATAGAAACTATTTAAACAATTCGCCAACAAAATCGTTCAATACCGCCTTCCCCGTTATCTCGGGGCGCAATATTTTCGTCTATCGTACAATCGTCGGATAATATTTTCCATATCGTACGGAACCAACCCAGCGTCCCACTGTTAGATTATGCAGAAACAACGGTGCCGTACCCGAAATGTATGCGAGACGTAAGATTCACCGTTTCCTGTTGCAAGTTCCAGCATACGACTCAGACGCGGACACCCTTGACGGCGCGCGTAGCCATGCAATTTCGTCGACGAGACGGAAGAGATCGATGGCATTTTGGCAAGCCACCAGAGCGTCGTGCGATCGTGCAAGACGAGCTCGGCCATCCGTTGCATATCTATCGCGGGCGCGGATATATACGCGTGTTCCTCGCGGAATCCCAGCCAGATGTCTCGCAACGCGTCGATGCGACGGCGAGCAAGAAGAGATCGTATCAGCTCGGGTTCACCGGTAAATGTTTGCCCTCGGAGGATTCGTTCCGTTCGCTTGCACGAGCAGAGCATGCTCGCGTGCCCGACGTTGGACTGACTGATGCGTTCGTGTCTCTAAATCGCACTCGCTTTCCGATCTGCGCCTCCGTTCAATGAATTATCATGGCAAACCTGATTGTTAACGAACGATTGGGGGATTGTAGGGTGTATACGTACCCGTTTTGATTTTTCGTTCGTTTCTTTTTTTCGTTTCCGTGGATTACTTTTCGGTTGAGGATATCAATCGACGCTACCCCGCGTGTGGTTGTATCTTATCGTTTGTTTAAGTATGGGATTGGTTCGACGTAGCATGGTAGTAGAACGGGTTGGGGGTGCAATTATTAACGACAGGTTTAGATGTAATTGGGTATTTCGTTCGAGCTTCGTTAAACGAAGGGATATATCATTCTTTATTTTTATGGTATAGAAAATATCCAATATGGAAGTCTAGTACGTTGTCGTGAGTACAAGAACTCAGGACGTCGTTATTCCTCAAACAGTTATTAATTAAGGCAACACGAAAGTGTCGCTCCGCGTGTCCGCATTCATCGTTTTCTGCATTTCTCGTTGCTCGTTAACGGGCAGCAAAGTTCGCGTGAAGTTACCAGTAGTGGTCGATCGTTTCGCGGAAAGGTATCCAATTTTGACGTTCCCGTGCGAAAAGCTGCCGGGGTCTTACGATCTCTCTCGCGAACTTCGAAGGAAATTGAATTCCCGTTCGCGATAGCTTCGCACGGCGAGCAATTATCGGCGATTTAGCTGGAGGTGAGCAGCGTGCCCGCGGGAGCGGTTAAGAAACTTAACAAAAGTGGACGCAGAAAATCGTTTCGCTTCTTGTTAGATTGCGACAGGCTGTCGTGGGATTTCACACTTTCCCGGCCGCGGAGAAGCGAGACCGCCGTTCAGCGGCCTCGGAAACGGCGAACGGGTTGAACCGCAAAGAAAAACGTGTTCTGGCGAAAAAGGGACGCGCCGATAGACGTTTTTCGGCCGGCACGGTCCGCCGGTTACCGCGAGGCGTTCGCTCTTACTTTCGAAAGAATTTCGCCGCTCCGAACAACAGAGAACGGTTTCACCGGCTTCGCTTGCATACTGCCATGCAAATTGACCGTGACCTGTTCTCGTGCTTCTCGAGGCGACACGACGCCGCCTCCATCGGAGGCAATTTTCACGGCTACCGCGTCCGATGGCGTAACGATCGTGACAATCCGCTGAATCGCGGGGACAATTAAAAAGCATTAGGAGCCGAATCGTGTCGCAATGGACGCGATAGAACCGGGCATCGATCTGTCACTGTTTGATTTCGAAAGTGACGATATGCCGCGCGACGGTATTAAGTGTTCAAGAAGAGTAATCTAAAGGATATTTCCCTTTGGACAGTTACTTCAGCGAACCGGCCTGTGCTTATACAGCCAAAAATGACGGCTTCCGAAAAAAGAAACCGAGTGACCGCAGACAATAGAACAAATAAATATTTGTTCACGGGGAAGGCGATCCTTGCTTATTTAGCTTCGCGTTACACGAAAAGCCGAGCGCAAAGTGTTGGGAACCTTTTACCCCAAGCAATGGGGTAAAAAGTTGGCCATGATTTTGCGATACAACTCAGCCAGAAATCTAACAAAAATATAGTACTCTGGCAACAAGGCTTTGGAAAAAAGCAGACTATAATGGTTGTTGGTAGAGTTTCGCGAAGACACGCAACGGAAACGAGCACTACTTCCGATTGTGTTACTTTTGCCGCCACGCTCTATTACATGTATTACTTTCTTTCTATGTAAAATAACACTATATTTCCATAAATGGTGTGCTCTATCACCGTGTACATCGAAAGTCCTTCATCGTATCCACAACAGTTATAGTTTGATACAAAATAAATAATGTATCTCTAGAATGTTATTACATAATGTTATCGGCCCCACCAAGCGCCACCGGTATCTCAATTGTTAGAAATGTGTGACTGAAATTAACGCTAACGTGCAGACCTTCGTTTCAGTAGCACCGTAAACGCCGCAGGCGATAGTACATCTTTCAACAAGTATGACGTTCAATGCCGCATGCCTGCTGTTAATTCTGAGTGTATCGTGCCTCCTGGAGAACTCGCGATGTGCCAAGATCTTGGTTATTATTCCAACAGAGTCCTACAGTCATCAAATACCGCATTGGAAACTCTTCATAGAATTGCATAAACGTGGACACGAGATGGTTATCGTCACGCCGTTTCATATACCGAACTACAGCAAGCCGAATTTCACCCAGATCCGCTTGCCCCATACGTTTTCCGGGGACGCGGACGTCAATTTTATCCAGCAGAAGTTGACCCACTGCTCTTGGCGGGACTTCATTCAAAGCATCACGGTCAATGTTCTGGGAAAAATGATGGAATCGATGTTCAATCATACAGAAGTAAAGAAGCTTTACGCCCCCGACAGCAATGCCACCTTCGATCTGGTGATGTCGGAATATATTTATTCATCATCCATGTACGCATTTGCGCATCGATTTAACGCACCTTTAATAGGTAGTACTTTAATACTCTCCCGTTATTAGTTTTTGTTGCTTTAAAACGTTTCGTTTTGAATTCTCTTTTTTATGATCGTGTCATTTTTTACCCCTCGTCCCACTGGCAAAGATATTCGCGAGATTCATTACCTACGAAGTATGTAAATATGTAGAAAATGTTTTTTTACACCTGTTTTTATTAACTATCAATTAATGACCATTAGCTTTATCGTTGGCGTTATCGTAGCCGTTGATTCAATAACGTATACAGTGTGGTTTGTCGTTCGTAATAAAATCGGCCAAGGGGTATTACTTTGTGCAGAAATAAATTGATACACTGGACTACAATTTTTGCTGATGATAAATGCTAGACATTACTTGATTCTATATACTTCTACAGTATGTTCGGTATAAAAGTATACACGCGATTATTTCCCTAAATATTCCAAAAAAGCTACAAAATATATCAAGCAAATGTTATATAATGTCAATGGGCACAAGTCGTCATTCTAATTATTTTACTTTGCGTGACTTCGGAAAGCCCTGTGAAAGCAACGTTAAAATTTGTAAATAGAGCCCTTCGTACTATTACGAATTCTTGTAGCTCCGGCTATCGCAGGTAGCAGATCCGGTTTGAAATATTAAAATTTCTTAAAATCGCAGGGCCCACCAGGGGCCCATTGCAAAGATAACAAAATTATCATTACGATGTGCCCCCCCCCCCCCACGACCCCGTGCAACATTCGCCTGAAACATTTCGCTTGCCCTTTTAATACATCTATCTTATCTCGCGTTTGTAAATATGCACAACCTATGAACATTTAATATCGAAACTTTACGTCCCCGAAGTACAATACTTTACTATGATGTGAGAACAGAAGAAACTTCGATGCTCATTGCATGTAATTCACAACATCAACTTCTACTCGAGTACACGTCCACTCAACAAATATTCAAAGATTTTGCTCTTTCCAACACCATAGGTCCATTTGTAATCCGATTTCATAACTTCTGCATACAGCAATGTCTTGACATAAGCGAAATCCTCGGGTCTGAACGTTCGCTTATATGGAGTAGTTCCTACATTGTTTGAAATTTGCCGACAGCGTCGAACGTAGAAAAGGACATCGAGTAAAGAAGGAGGACCGAGCAGCCAAGCCAAAAAACAATATCCAGCGTATCGGTGAAATAACATTAACGCAAAGATAAAACTTTTTTATTTCTCATCCGTTTCTAATGAATCTTTTACATAGCATAGCCGACATTTATCTGATTAAAATGACACCAAACACGATATAATTTGGACTATATTTAGCGTCTTAATTAACGGTAATAAGTTTCGACCGCAGGAAAGGATAGCTAGTGAAAAGAAGAGGCTCAAAAGATCAAAGGCCCAGTACACGGTTTAACATACCAACTTATTACCGTTAATTAAGGCAGTAAATATAGTCCAAACTATATCGTGTTTGGTGTCATTTTAATCAGAAAATTGTCAGCTATGCTATGTAAAAGTTATTATAATATGAAAAGTATCCCGTTACACTGATCGCCAAGTGCACTTGTGGACGCCTCAAGGGGTATACCCCTCAGTGGTGGTTATAAACTCTTCGCTTGTATGGTGTAGAAATCTTTCGCTTATGTCAAAACATTACCGTACTTCTTCGTAACGAATCTACATACCTTTTCCTAAGAAAAATAAGAACAACGGTAACAATCTCGCCTAATTGACTTTCACATGACCGCAGGATTAAGCACGCTCGGACTGCTTGGATTTCATGAACACAATCTTGGCGGAACGCTACGTCCTTCCGACGAGTACACGTGGGAGCTCGAAGGGGACATTGGTTATAGTTTGTCGTTCTTCGAAAGGCTGCGGAACTTCGTGAACATGTGGAAGTTCCTGTACTATTTCTATTACATATTGTATCCTAATCAGCAAGAAATAGCCGAAAGATATCTTGGACCTGTGCCTCCTCTGGAAGATATTGCGAAGAACGTTAGCTTGATTTTTATCGATGAATCTAGTGTTATCGCGGTGGCTCGACCGAAGCATGCCAATATTATTACGTTCACTTCGACCCACATAAACGAAAATTCCGAACCCCTGTCGAAGGTATGACTTACAGACGTAATTTATTATTTTGCAATGAATTTTTCTTTTATTTGCGTACCTGTTAGTAGTACAAGAGGATCGATAAGGAATAATGCTTGTGTGCTAAATTACAAACGAACTGGAAAGTATGATTTATATAATTCACGATCCAATTGCAAGCACAAGTAGAACCGCTGTTTACCAAACAATAGAATTTTTTTCAATCGCTTCCGGGTTTTTGCAATTTGTTAAAATAAATAGAAACGTGACTTGCATCAGATAGCACCTGTCAGATTACGCTTGTTTCACTTTATATGTAACTTTGGTATATACTATTTTCCCATTTCAGTTTGTTTTTCGACTCAATTACTACTATACATTTTTTAAAACAGGATTTGAAAGCGTTCTTGAGCGACACAGAGGATGGGTTCATTTATTTCAGTCTCGGCAGTAATGCGAAAAGTGAACATCTTCCATTGAAAGTTCAACAAATGCTTGTCGATATGTTCGCGAGGTTGCCGTACAAAATTCTATGGAAATACAATGGTGTGATACCCAATAAACCGAAAAACATATACACCTCCCCGTGGATCAATCAACAACGTGTCCTCGGTACGATCTTCCGCTTCAACGAATGTTATTCGGTATAGAAAGATGGAACGCACTGAACATTATTATATTATTATTTATTACAGGTCATCCGAGCGTCAAGCTGTTCATATACCAAGGGGGACTACAAAGCAGCGAAGAAGCTATTTACTACGGTGTGCCGGTTCTTGGATTCCCAGTAATGGCTGATCAGTATTATATAGTAAACAGAATGGTGACTCTTGGCCTTGGAAAGTCGACAAATTTGTTTACCACGACGTCAGATGAACTCGAAAATGACATCCGCGAGATAATAACTAATAAAGAGTAAGTACACATCGACTTTGAATTATCGCCAAATTATAGCACGATACAAACACAGGAAGACAAGAGTTTCAACATACGAGTTCATTCACTCATTGCATTCGTATTATCGCCACATACGTATATCGACATAATACAAAAGTGCTGACGAATAAAATACATATGTTGTCCATGAATGTTTTTAAATTTTCAATTGTATCAACGCACCATCCCGAACGATTTGAATTCTACTGTTACTTTACTATTTACTATTTTACTTTACTAAGAGTAACGACACGGGTCTGCGTGTTGTACTTTATTATCTTTATTATGGTAACTTAGTGCTTATGGCTAACTGAGTACGCTTCCTTGTATAGTAATCAATTTTTTCAATGAAATTAATAATATAATCTACTTTTATATCGTACGTATTGCACGTGGCATTAGTCCGCGTAATGTCTCATTAAATTTTTCTTAACGACAGCCTACGAACTTCTTTCTAACCATGATCTTTTGTCTCCTCAGGTACAAAGAAAGAATGAACAATATTCGACAACTTTCCAAAGATGTGCCCTACGACGCAGTGCAGAATCTCGTTTGGTGGACAGAATACGTCATTCGAACGAAGGGTGCGAAGCATCTTCATTCCGATTTAGCTCATCAGCCTTGGCACCAACGCACCGACAATGATATCATAGCTTTTTTAACGATCCTATCGTTCTTGTTCGTATCAACCATTGCCAAGATCGTTTACAAGCTGGCCGTTTACGCATACAAATCTTGGGAAACTTTGCCGAGCGACAAACAAAAGATAAGTTAAACAAACGTGAAATGTGTGTACAGGGGGTCGCGGAACAGAGAAGAAATGTTCCACGCTACACTATGAATGTACACAGTGTCCTAGGTCCTAGATTAACGTTAGGTAATGTATAATTGTCTGTTTCAAGTTAATTAGATGAACGAATGAGGAACACGTCGTACAAATAGTGTCAGTACTATTTACTGATTCAACCATGGGATACGTTTTTAGCGAAAAATTCTGTCTCTATATTCGTCAATAAATGCGTGGTTTTATTACGCCTCCAAGGGTTATATTCAATTGCACCAAAGTAATTATAAGAGTGCCATCACGCGTTGAACATTTAGTTACATCCAGTTCATTGGATAATTCGAATAACGTAGTAAACACTGTTTCATCATATCCAATTATTCCGGTCAAAGGACAACGTCTATTGTACATACAACATGTCAAGGCAAATGACAGTAGTACCTCAAAATATTATCTATAAATCCAGTCAAGACGCTCATGGGTGAGATAATGAACGGATGACACTTCAAGATTTGGAGTTTAGGAGGTGACGAAATTGTGTTAGAAACGTATTCGAATTCGTGTAACATGCACGTGTGTCGGTAATAATTTTGTTAGTTTTGTTACATCGTTTAAAGTAATCGGTTCTTGGCGGTGTTGCTATTATTTGTATAAACTCAGAACGCGAACAGAAACAAAATCCGCCTTACATTGCAATATGATCTCCTATCATTTGCTTTTATTATATTATTCTGCTGAATAGGTATTTAGTAATTCGCAACTGACGGTAATTAAACGAGTAACATTTTTAAAGAGTCAATAAAATAAGAACGACACCTATTTCAAAACGAAACGATGATTTTGGTAGTGGTAAAAATGAGTGAAGAGAGAAATTATTTCTAACGATTGCTTCATACAGGTTGTTAGCTCCTAACGATGAAACAAATTTTAAGGGTTGATCGTTTTATGGTTATAGTTCCAGATTACTTTCACTTTTTTAAATAGGACATATTCTCGTAAAGAAAGACACGTTCTTAGAAAACTAAAAAGATAATGTAAAATTTCCATGTGTACCCGCTTATTATTTTAGATGACGTTAAAAATGATCACCGTACTTTTTACATTACAATAAACAAATCCGTTCGTTTGCGATATTCAATAAATTCCACAGTAAAAACGGTACAAAGAAGCAGAGGCTGAATAAGGGTGGCAATACACCTGAATAATTACCTATTTCACTGTCGCGATAATCGTACTCAGCAGGGTAAATTTATTTAGATGTAATAAGGCTCATTTGAATACTAAATACGCGTTAATGATTTCTCACCGAGCCGATCAGCAATATTGTAAGTGGGCTTTAACATTATCGTCGCCACCAACGATAGTCGTGTCTATTGTATTAGGTTGACGCATAAATTAACTTTACCTTACCGCGACGTCGTAACTCACCTGTTAGCCGAAGCTCGATCAATTTCACAACCACAGTTTATACGGAACCGGCAACATGACGTTAGCCATCGGGACCATTCTCTCTGTGCTATGTATCCTTTGCATCCCAGAACAAGTGATCGGTGCCAAGATATTGGCAATAGTTCATATGGCATCGTACAGCCACCAAGTTCCATTTCGACCGCTGTGGATCGAATTGCATAGACGCGGACACGAAGTAACGCTCATCGCGCCAGACCCCACACCGAATATCAACTCAACAACCTTCAGGCAAATCGTCGTAGACGAAGCATACCGGTTTACTCGGGACTTCAATTTCGTCAATATACGATTGACGAACCTGAAATGGTTAGACGCCATGAAGAAGTACATGCCCACGGCAATGAAATTTATTATGGGAGCAATATTCGACCATCCGGAAGTGAGACAACTGTACGCCCCCGGCAGCAAGGAGAAGTTTGACGTCGTGCTAATTGAAATGTATTACGCGCCAGCCCTTTTTGCGTTCGGTCACAGATTTAACGCTCCTGTTATAGGTATGTGTTGATACTTGTAGTACAGTTACAGCTTTCACTTGTCTGAACGCACAATTACCCGCGACCAATTATTACATTAATTGTATTGCATCGTGCTCTTTATTTCTGCGCTTTACAATTATTATTCCATTAAAGTGAAAATACGGTTGCACCGTATGCACATAGTCGAATACGGAGAACGATTGGTTAAAGTTGAAGAAAATGCTTAAGCATCGTGTCGTCTATGTAATACCTTTCGTGAAACGGTCTGCAGCATACGGAAACATAGGAAATTAACGTTGTCAGATATTTCTTCGATAGGCTGCCTAAGACGTTAACCTGCATTTTAATCTCATGAAATATTCGCTTTAACGTGACAACTTCCAAATTAAAATTTAAAAGCTCCGATAAGTACTGAATTTTTTACATTCCTCTCGCTTCCCAAATTGTGTGACGCGGTATCACCAAATTATTTCGCACGATGATACTGCTGCATGAACGTGGAAGTTAAAAATTTGCAAATAAATGGAATGATTTTTCTAATCGTAGGTCTAAGCCCCTTGGGGTTACTTGCCTTCGAGAATTATGCTATTGGAGGGTTAGTGTTTCCCTCGCACGAATCGTCATGGGAAATGGAAAAGAGCACTGGCTCGAATTTGTCGTTCTGGGAGAGACTGACAAATTTCTATAGATTATGGTATTTCCTTTATTCCATGAATCGCGAACACGTTCCTTACCACCAGAATGTAGCTGAAAAGTATATGGGGAAACCGATGCCTCCGGTAATGGACTTGGTGAAGAACGTCAGCGTCGTGTTCGTCGAGGAGGATCCGGTTATGAGCTACGCACGGCCACAGCTTTCGAACGTAATCACATTCCATTCGATCCACGTTTCACAAAACGTGCAACCACTACCTACAGTACGTCCAGTATGCTTTCTCTTTAACAGGATTTGCGAACCCGATTATAATTATTCATAAATTATAAAATGGTTATTATTAATCGTTAGAATTATATATCTGTTTATTGGTGGAGGTTCAATAGCACAAGGGTTAAATAAATGATTTTTTCTTCGCATAGCATGACTTGAACACTTACCACTAAAGAACCGATTTCTGTAACGACAAGTGTTCGTTCATTAATTCAAGTACATAGTAAAAATGTGATATAACTTTCTTCAGGGGAGGAAATACCTTTAGGCGGGCGAAAATGAGCTGATTTTTATGCATTTTTTTTTTAAGGGGAAATGTTTGCTTCAAATTTTTGAAACTTTGGATATCGTTTATTATAATTTTTGCCTGCTGCAATGTAATGATTTTCATGTAGCTTTAGAAACAGATAACTTATCTTCTCCTCCCGTTAATAGGACTTAAAGAAGTTCATTGAAAGCGCAAAACATGGCTTCATTTATTTCTCCTTGGGCACAATTGCTCGGTTTGACCATGTTCCGGCTGAAATTCAGCGAATTTTTTTCGATGTATTCGGTAAATTACCGTACAAAGTTGTAATGAAGTCTGGCACACATTTTACAAATATACCTGATAATATTTACGTTGGACGGTGGTTCTCCCAGCAAAGCATACTTGGTACAGATTTGTTCATTAAAATTCTCTACTAATTAATATGTTCTCCAATTGTTGCTTTACGATTGACGTTTATTTTGCAACAGGTCAACCTAATATCAAGCTGTACATGTATCAGGGAGGTCTACAGAGTACCCAAGAAGCTGTTCATTTCGGCGTACCGCTTCTTGGTTTCCCGATATTGGCGGATCAGGAATACCAAATGAAAATCATACAGTCGCACCGTATTGGAAAGCGTTTGGCAATTGAAGACATGACAAGGGATGATCTGGAGTCGTCTATTAAAGAAATAATAACCAATAAAGAGTAAGTGAACTGTGCGGGCATGGAAAAGTAATGAGACCTTCAACGTTCATATGAAAAGCAACGTGCCATACGTGTATTAATCAGCACATTATTCGATCTTATGTAATACCTTCGTAAACGCAAAAAGAATTTATTATTCTCGGTACCAGATAAGGTGTACAAGTTAAATTTCAATTAACGAATTATCTAGAAACTCGGCATCCATCAAATTTAACTACCAACTTTATATATTTTTAAACATATTAATTCGAGTGCGACCTTTTCAGATACAAGGAGAATATTATTAAGCTGGCACGTCTCATTAATGACACACCCTGCAATTCAATAGAGAATCTTGTTTGGTGGACGGAATACGTAATTCGTCACAAAGGTGCCCCGCATCTTCGAACAAAGTTAGCGTGGGTGCCCTGGTACCAGCACTACGACATGGATGTCTTCGCGTTTCTGGTAGTCGCAACGTTCATTTTATTCTCCATCGGCCTCTGGATTACTGCGAAATTGTTGACACTCGTTTTTAAAATTAATAAAACTACAATTACGGATGATAAAAAGAAGCGGAATTAATCGTTCGATAATAGTGCACAATATAATATTGTTGTAAGACTAAATTCCTTCTTCGCCTGATGTAAATTTTATTCGAGATCAAACATGTAAATCGACACATTAATAATAATAATGAAGATTATAAAAAGTAACCGATAAACCGACGAAATTAAAAAGATATTTTCTTTCGGTTTTTGCTAGTCTTAATAAAATATTATATATATTATCGTCACGATTTAATACGCTTAAACACGTGAATATTTGACATTAGAAATTTAAATTATATATTGACATTAATTATATACTTAATTATATTTTAACATTGATTACATATTACATATTAACGTCAAGATAAAGTGGCGCAAGGTTTGTTAAAACTTCTTCGGGTACCTCCCACCATTCCCCGAGGCAGCAAATTCTGCATGTATATTCTTCAAGAGGCGATATCACCCTTTAAATCCGAATTATGGCGTCAACGAGACATGGGGTTGCATAACGCATGACATACTTTACTTGCGCGTAAAGTTTCATAATTTTCAAAATACCTGGTTTGCCGAGAAAACATACTCGCGAAGGAACATTAGCTAAAACGCATACAGCAATATTTCACTAATAGTAACGTCGACCAAAAGATACAAGGAGACACGTGCAGATTACTACAATGTAGCGCCAATTATATTCATTGTGCAGTAACGCTCATGTTAAAATTACACGTATGAAAATGAAATATCTCACGGCACAAATCCGTAACATTGTAAGTGGGCCTTAACATTATCGCTGCCGCCAGCGATAGTCGTGTCTACCGCACAATCATCAAAGCATTAAAATTCACCTGTCACCCGAGGAATCACGACATTGTCACTTGCAGTTCATCCCGAACGGGCAGCATGAAATTTACCACCGAGATCATTCTTTTCGTCATACATGTCTACCGCATCTCGAATCAAATAAATGGTGCCAAGATATTAGGAATCTTTACAATACCAGCTTGTAGCCATCGACTTCCATTTCGGCGGTTATGGCCAGAATTGCACAAACGTGGACACGAAGTGACACTCGTCACCCCTGTCTCTACATCAAACATTAACTCAACAACGTTCAGGCAAATCGACATCGGGCAAATGTTGAAGCTGGTGCAACATGTTAACTTTGTGGAACAGCAACTGAAGGGAGAGAGATGGGTGGTTTACTTGAACAGGCAACGGGAGTTTTTAAGCTCAAGTATCATGGAATTCGTTTTCCAGCATCCGGAAGTGAGGTAGCTGTATGCACCTGGCAGCAAGGAAACGTTTGATGCCGTACTAATCGAGATGTTTTACGAGCCAGCCGTACACTCCTTTGGTCACGGATTTAATGCTCCTGTTATAGGTATTTCATGATATTCCCAATTATTGTTACTGCCTCTCTGACATGCCGTATCATAAAAACAGTTTACTGGAAAGCAGTGGTACTAATTATGCGATTGTGCTCTTAGTTTCCCCGCTTTTCAATTATTGTTTCAGTCGCGTCTGCAGCCTTTCACTTACATCTTTGCGTTTAAATGTAAATTCGCGTTAGTTTAGTTACAATATAAGTCAGTACAGTTTCAATATACAATATCGGGGATTACTTTGATAGACTTCCTAAAACGTCGACGCTTAATTAAAAATCGGTCTGCATCATAATCTCATCAAATATGCGCTACAAGTTCTAGCCTATAACGTATCAACTTCAAACGTAGGGCGCAAAAGTTTCGGCCTGTCGATACTTTACCTGTATTTTTTAAGATCGATATCGCTTCTCACATTATCTGACGTGCAATTTCAAAATTATTTCGCGCAAATTCAAACTGTGCAATAAGTACACGTGTAATGCTTTTTCTAATCGCAGGTCTAAGCCCTATGGCAGTTATGAGCTACTCGCTACCGCAACTTCCGAATGTAATCAAGTTTCATTCGGCCCACGTTACAGAAGACGTGCAACCACTGCCTAAAGTAATGTTCGATTCGCTCTCTTCTTTAACGGGAACGCGGATCTGAAATCATTTTAATTATTCTTATGCGGTTACAAAATGCAATCAGATATTATTCAAGCGAGTAGACTGATTAATGTTCGATCGTTGCATTAGTGTAGAGTGTATGATTGACGATCGATTTATTATTTTTCCCATAGAGAAAACGGAAAAACCTCGCAAGCCCAATGAACCATGGAAATAAATAATCGATTGCTCCTTTTCGTTTATAGGACTTAGAAGAGTTTATCGAGAGCGCCAAAGATTTCTCCATGGGCTCTGCCATTCGCTTTTCTGATATTTCGGACGAAATTAAACAAGTTCTGCTAGACGTTTTCGCTAAAGTGCCGTGCAAAGTTGTTCTGAAATGCGAGGTTCCACTCGCACAGTTACACGAAAACATTTACGCGCCGCCATGGTTGCCTCAGCGAAGCATACTTGGTACAGAATTGTTTATTAAAAGGCTGCGTCAAGTAGCGTGCTCTTCAATTATCCATGCAATATTGACGTTTGTTTTTCAACAGCGCAGCCTAATATCAAGCTGTACATATGTACATCAAGCAGGTCTACACAGTACTCAAGAAGCTATTCATTTCGGCGTACCACTTCTTGGTTTCCCGTTGGATGCAGATCAGGAGTACCAATTGAAGAGGGTAGTATCATACCGTATTGGAAAGCGTACGATGTTTAAGGGCTTAACAAGGGAAGCTCTGCAATCAAATATTAAAGAAGTGATAACCAATAAAGTGTAAGTAGGCTGTATTTTCAAAAATTGCCACCGATTTTTCATTGTACGGTCGCGCTAATTCGTATATCTTATCGTAACACTATTCAGCACCATGGTTACGTGCATTCCATTATCAGAGAATGATATTCAGCGCAGTGCCATACGTACAATCATTTGCGCTGAATTTCATCGCGCGTAATGCAAAACAGAGGAATTCATTAAATTCGTACATCTATTATAATGTATTATGTATCTTTTCAGATACAAGGAGAATATTATTAAGATTTCACGTCTCGTTAATGACACACCGTACGATTCAACAGAGAATCTTGCTCGGTGGACAGAGTACGTAATTAAAAATAACGCCACAAAGGTGCCCCGCACCTTCGATCAAATTTGGTCATGGGTACCATGGGATCAATACTACGACGCGGTCGTCTTTGCATTGTTATTAGTGATAACGTTAATGCCCTCCTCTATCACTCTCTGGATTAGTGTGAAATTTTTCGCATTTATTTCTGAAATATCGTCAGCGGTGTCTGTGGGTCGCACAAAGAAAAGGCGTTAGACGGCCAATTATAATACATACATTATAATATTATAGTAAGCATTGTTTTATGTGAACTATTACCATAATATTTCTTTCTTACATACGTAGTATAAATTTCTAATCAAAATACTGTTCTAATTTCACATATTACTGCAGGAATATATTACTGGATGAGCTGTTCGTACTGAATGCTTGACCTGTAATGGAATGAAGGAGTATAATTAAATAGCATTAGATCCATCATAATGATCCGCGTGTTCCCATATTCATACAGCCCAACTTTATTGGTAATGTTATTTACTATCCTAAACACCTCTTGCTTCCGCCTCTCCAGGACGATAATACCTCCACCCATCAATTTTACGCACTATAAAAAAAAATTGTAGCTCTAAATGTCATTGGCCTCGCTGTCTAAAGCAGAAGCCTCCTCGTTGCGTTGTACCAAATGATAATCGGTATCCAACAGGAAGGGACATTTTCATCTCTTTTCAAGTGCTCTCCATTCGTGGAACCAAAGGTGCAGGAAGCTTTTTTGTTTCGGCGTTCGATAACGTGCCACCCTTTCCTTGATACGAAACAGTTTTCAAGCTGTTTTCGATCGGAATCAAAGACAGCCGGCTTGAAGAATCGATGTCTTGGAACGATAATGGCGTAAGGGTGTTTGTCAGAAACACGGAGTAATCGATTCGTGTAATGGGCGAAAAAGAAAAGAAAAGGGAACGGGGGGCTTGGCAGCTTCCTCGCCATTGTTTCCTACGATTTTCCAGTGGTTATTGTTTCGCCCGACGCCAGCACAAACTTCTACAATTACTCCGACGAAGTCTCGGGGATAAGTCGACTGTTCTTCGATTATCGTACGTACTTTGCGACTCTGTGCTGCCACAAGGGCCTAACTTTAAATCTGGCGTATGTATAGGAAAGAATCGAGTGGAGTTAGTTCTATATAATGTTTGTTTTCACTTGCTACATCTAGTGTTCTTCGCGTCGTTTTGCTGATAAATAAACGTGGATTTACACTTTCTTGGAGCCTAAACGACACCATATCGTTTAGGTGCCTAGGCAACCCGTAATTTGTCTACCACTGCCACCTTTTGGCATCCTCCTTTGCCCAATCGCTGCATTTACAATAAATTCGTGGAACAGTTGTTCCTCGCGATTAAAGTAAAATAAAAAACAAAAAGTTGTCGAGCAGGGAAGGGAAATTGTTTTGAGACGTAACAAATGAGAATATAATGCTTTTTAATTCACTTGTTTGAATAATCAGAACAATGTGTAAAAAGGTAGCGAGCGTAAAGTAATCTAGGAACAATATTTTATGTGCCGTAACAGCTTCTTGGTTCCTCTTCTCGTGCCAAGAAGTGTTCCCGATGATTAAGCGCGCTGATTCAGTCCGCATCAATTTTTCCAGCAGCTATAACATTCTTCCACCAGATGGCAGATTTTTTCAACGTTCGTTGCCTCTTTGGACTATTGTAATCCACGTACACGATACCGAAGTGTGCCCTGAAAATGTCAATATAATTGCATGCCACAACTTCTTTAATTCCCAATACTTTCGCATTATTAATCCTCCAACTTTTGTATAGCACTCGTACAAACAAATGTCTTTGGTTTACATTAACACCACTGAGGTTTTGAGAAATTTAACACATTTCCCCGAATGTTTACTAATCAATGGTGTTCAAAATCTAGCCCAGGCATTTATGTATACGTTCATATAAATTTTGTAATCACTTACTGGTATCCTTGGTCCCATTCGAAATTATCCATAAGCGACCAGAGCATGTACCCCTTCACGTCCACACCATCTACATGAATAGCCAGAAGCATCTGTTTCAAGTATTCACGATAGTAATAAATTCTATCGTCATCGTTGAGTGTTCCCACATCGGAAATACCATTTTCGGTGATGTACATAGGTAGATTTCCATAGTGTTGCTTCAACTGATTGAGAATATATCGAAAACCTTCGGGCACAACCTGGCACATACACACAGAGAGCGATTAGTTTAATAAACATTTTATTTACAACTCCGTCGTCTTATTATTCAATCGAGTACAGGTTCTATACATAAAGAAATCTACTTCGAAGAGAGCTGCATATAGAAATCTGTATACAGTAATAAAACATAGTAATGACATCAATTTTAATTCCTCTTATAGGCAGTGTGAATGTTGTAACGAGGAAACCAAAACGAACAAATTGAAACAACATTTTTATAAAACAATAAATTGCCAATCATGTTTTGAAACTCTATCGACATTGATGCATATCATCCTCAACTCAACATGCGAATCGCTCAAAGGAAACGTAATGTACCTGTACCAGATAAGAAACAACATTATTTACCCACAACCAGGAGGATCCCGACTGTTTCCACATCTTGTCGATCACTTCTATCACTCCTCGGTCGTTCTCGTGCGACGGGACCAATCCCGTAGTTCCAGCTGTAACCAGCCTCGAAGTATAATGATTTACAGCCAAAAAGTCGGAGCTCCCTCTGCGACAAAGAATACAATACTGAGTCGATTGCGTTTTTACACGGCAATGATTAAACGTTAAACGTTAAACGTTACGATCTAGAACGAAAAGGAAGCGAGGCTATCGAATACCGTATGTATTTGATCCACTGAGCATCGAACGCCGGCAGACGAGTCCTATTGTATCCCTGCTCTATGCTCTTCTTTTCGATCGTGGTCTTCATGATATCTGGATAATCGCCATCCTTCGTGTAAATCGGGTTCATAGACCAACCGACGTCAAACTGGAAAGCAAGTTCCGCCGCCTTCTCGTCATCGAGGCTCCTTGGCATACAGGCGAACGGGTTCACCATGAAACCGACCTCGCCCTTATGCTGACGCTTGAAGTCCTTCTCGTAAATCCTGTACGCTCTGGCGTGCGCTTTGATTACATTGTGCATACACATGTACTCGGCGAAACCGTGCGACTTCTTGGCAGGCGCGTGCTTCCCAAGGGAGTAACCATTCTTGCATATGGCGGTGGGCTCATTAATTGGGATGAATTTCTTTATTTTCGATCCGTACTCCTTGTACACGACTCGGGCGTAATCGCCGAACCAATCGACGATATCCGGGCTCAACCAACCGCCCAAGTCTTCGATTGATTGCGGGTGATCCCAGTGATAGAGAGTTAAAATTGGCTCGATTTTGTTCGCCAGTAGCTCGTTAATTAAGTTGTGGTAGTATCTGACGCCGTCGGAGCTGATATTTGACACGAAACCGTTCGGAAGAATTCTTGGCCAACTGACGGAGAATCGGTATGAGTTGAACTACGGGCAAACATCAGATAGGTACGTGCATTAATGAACGCTGACATGCCAGTACGCAAGCAACGCGCTGTTTATTTCGCGGCTTCAGTGTTCACTGTCGCCACATGTGGGGAAAAATTAGTTCGTTTGGAATTGGATACTCGAATAAAAAAAAATATCGGTGGACTTGAACTATTTCAGTGTCGAGCAACAATTCCAATAATAACAATGAGAACGTATTGAAATATATTTACCCCGAGCTGTTTTAAAACCTGAACATCGTCCTTATATTTGTAATAAGAGAACGCAGCATCGTCACCGGTATCGCCGTGATAAATACGGTTGTGCTTCGTATGGGTGTATCGATCCCACGTACTTTCCCCTTTACCTGCGTTTCGAACGTGCAATGGACAACGTTAGAAAAGAATAGCCGGTCCGAATGTAGAAGTTCAAATTTGGACGACCTACCGTTTACATTCCAAGCCCCTTCTATTTGGTATGCGGCGGTCGCGGCTCCCAGGAGAAACTTCGGTGGGAATCGTAGATTCTTCTTGCCATCTTGACTTACAGACGCGCCACTTGCGTAGCTGCAAAAAGGAAGCTTGAAGAAACTGCACTATCTGTCGGGCAACGTTTCGCCCAACAGGTGTTACGTCATTTTAACAAAATCATAGATCTCTTTCGATACGCGCAATATGCCTGGTTGCTCAGTGAAAGAAAAGAATAAGAATAAGAATACTCACAGCGCAAGCGAGAGGAAAATGCAGAATCGCGGGGACAGAGCGGCCAGCATGTCTGCTTAACAGCTATGGATGCACTCGGCGATTCGGAACGTTTCATTTATATATTTAATTGCCGTACGTTATCGTACGTGAATGATAATATATTACAGTTCAGAGAATGTTTACCTTGTATCTTTGCCAACAGGTGATGATATCGATCACTTGAAGTAATTCGGTGATCTCGAAACGTTATCGGAATCTGTCGATGTTATTTGTCGAACAGTTCTTTATCGCTCCGTCGAGTATTTCGTGAATGTTTCGCACTCCCCCGCAATTGTAAGATCTTTCGCACGCAGAAAGAACACGTATGTTCGATCGTCTCATTCGTGCAGTTATGGATCATTTTTATATTGCTTAGTTAGTATTTGCTTCGCATTCTCGTCACGTGAGTCTTTCCTTAAAATGAACTGAATACTGTAGGCGTTCTCCTTTGACGTATCTTCACAAAATCCTGACCACGTATTGGTTTCCGTATTCGAACGTTTAATCTCCACAAATCACCCGCAGACTTTAGGTTCTGTACGCGAGACGCGAGAATTTTCTTGCTACACGGATGTCACTTATTCGCGTTGTTCCGTACCGTTCGTTCTGCATTTTCTTTCCCGATATCCCGGCACGATATACGCTGTACGCTCGCAATAGCATTTCGAATGACACAACGGTGCGACAGTTTGCAAATAAAGTGGATCAAGGGATATTCTTTTCCGCTACGACGGGGAACATTGTTACGAGCGACTTACAAGCGTATCACATGTGGGATTCGGGCAAATATAATTCCGTTATGTCACCGAGACCGATTTGAATGTACAAACATACAGATACAAGCGACGCGTTATCGGAACGCGTGTTAAATTCGTCGACCGCTTGTAATTTTCCCATCGGTTCATCCAGATCCGTGTAGATAAGAATAGAACGAGATTACATCTGGTGCAAGAAAGTACATTTTTTTCACGTTCTTACATGCTTTGCATTGTTAAGCGTTTCACAGTAATCTAATGCCTCCGCAACAGTGTATTCAAGAGGATGGACTCGGAAGATTCTGTCCGTCCTCTTATCGTTCAAAAATGTACAGAATTCGCAGCTGCGCAAACGTTGTAGATACCAGAAATACAGATCCACAGAATTTCATTTCGCATAATTATTACGTTCGATGCAATGCGAATTGAATCAACGCGCGCGGGGCTTTATTGTATTTATTATATTGCTACTTCCTATCGCGGGTTCAATTTTCCATTACTCGATTCTAATATTGCAATTTATTCCGTACTCTCGGTGCGCAACTTGCTCCGTCGCGCGTTAAGCACAGCGCGCAGCAACTCGCTCAAGTTTTTCTATTTACATATTGCGAGCTTGTCAATTATCCACTTAGCAATTTTAACGGAACATTCCTCCCCTCGTTAAGGTAACAGACGTTTTATTAAATCCGTCTTGTTCCCTAACAGATTTCCAGCCCGGATGGCTGGTATTAACGGTGTCCCGATGTTACCAGCGGAAGCGTGGCTGAATTCTGCACGCCACCGCGCTGTGCACCTCCGGCCTTCTTAATTGAAATATGATTAAGAAATGTTGCAGCGGCATCCCAGCTTCCCCCTTTGCTCATTGTCGGCGGTAATTTGCTTCTTTCCCGCTGATAATGCGATAAAAAACTTTTCACTCCTTTCCCGCCGCGTTTCGTGTCAACACAGAGGGAAGTTCAGTAAATAGGGAAACGCTGATTGCCCGCCGCCAAAGCGCCGGTCTGAACTCTGCAACTAAGTGTACGACAAAAAGTGAGCTTCACTTGTCTGACAATTTTATTCTCGCCTTTACGCCAAGCCTTGCTTTCCTTGCCGAAACGTTTCTCGACGAGGCCTGCCCGCACGTCCTCCTGTAACGCGTTTATGTTTTCAACGAAATTAAAAGAAAATACGGGGCACTTGACAACCTATTGCGGATATAAGGTTGCGCAGTTTTCTGCTTGTTCTTACTGATATATTTATATTGAATATCCTATCGCATTATATTGTGTGCTCTTATTCGTCGGCGATATTATGTGTACTGTTTTCTTATTATTTGCGGGAATTGATTTTTCTTTGATAGCATTGCGATTTATCGTTATTCGATTTACTTCGAAAATAATGTAAAATTTAATGTATTGTAATACAATGACGTTTGTTCGTCCCGTGTTCTTGACGTTATGTAATGTTATAATTTGTAGGCTCGATTCGAGAGGACAATCGTTCTATCTTCCTTGTCATTGCTCCTCCGGATATTAATCGAAATTCCATGTGATTACTAAACAATAATGAGAGTTCTCAAATTACTTATTAATATGAAAATTGAAAATTATCGGTGTGTCTAATTAAATTTCAATTGTCAATCGTGTGATTGGTCGCGCACTACTCGTGTGTGATGCATTCAATTTAATTAGTTCCGAATAAAATATGTTACTGTTTCATTCATCGATTGTCAATTATTCATTTTTCGTCCATATCAATATATGCGAATAATAATTGGCATTAATTCCTTCAACGTTATCCATAAATAGAAATTCTGAAGATCTATAACTAGCAATACCATTACACTTGCCTTAATTTGTATAGTCTTATCTGCACTTGAGAAATAATTAGCATGTTAAATAAATCTGACATAACACTTGCATAATCATCAACAAACATCGAATTACATAATTCATTACAGTTATACCAGCATATTCTTCTGCGTTGCCGTACAATTATTATCTAATCCATTACATCTTTCACACGAAATGTTTTACCCAAATTGTGACAAATAATCAGATTGTACTCTGTACAGACCAGTTATCTGACGTCAGCCACTGGCGAACGTGAAATAAAAATCGTGTCAAACACACGTGCGTCATAAAACAGTAACGAGGAATAAATATGTACAATTATCGTTGCGATACGTTGACCAATGAATTAATATAACGTGCCGCTGTTTCACTGAAGTTAAATAAAAATTTATGTTCAATTAATGACATTACTCCTTTGTCAAAGATATCATACAAATATACAACGTAATAATAACTGCTTGAATAGAATGCATGGGACGAACAGGATAACAGAAATGGGACAGGGAATAACGGAAACGAATTCATTGTCAATTATTGAAATTAAAATAAAAGTTACGACATCACATCGTGGCCTCAGACGAAGACGTTTGCTGAATATTTGAAGTAACTTTTAAAGCGAAGCGCGGCTTCCGCGGCATGCCACTTTCAGTAGAATTTGTAAGCCACAACATTTTTAAGAAGAGAAATTATTAATGCACCGGTAAGTTTGTTTAAAGTTAGTAAACTGTAAAGTTTTCAGAGTTGCTCGGCTTTTCAAAAGAAAATCTCGTCGTTAAAGCACGCTCAAAGGATGTTCCCCTATCATTTTCCCCTATAAAAATATTTACGAGGCTGTATAAAAAATCGAATTTTAATCGATGCATCATTCATAACTTTTAGTAGATTCTAAACATTTTATTCTGAATAGTACTATACTACGTTTCGTTGATTTTATAATCCGTCGCCCAGTCATCAATTTTGTTGCCCGTTTTGCGTCTAATTGAAAAAACATTTTTTTATTGTGTTTTGTTGTGTGAATGGCGATCAATAAATAATATCCTGCGTGATATACAATAACATATTCTGCGAACACGTTTCCAAGGGCACAAATACGATTTCGTGACAATATCTGCCAATTGTATAACCTATTGATAACATAACTGATATCTGATCACAGGTTATTAGCCCATGGAAATTACGTTCCAGAAATTGTTTAGTAACGATAACTGTGCACAATATTGAAAATGAAATTACAATAACATAGGAAACCTTAATATAATTAATAAATGTTATAGAAAAATGAAATTCGAGCTTGCCAGTGGTAATAACGGATAGGCATACATAAATTATTGAGATCTCACGCCTGGTTCATTACCAATTAAAAAGTCTGCTTAAATATTTTATTGTCCATCGTTTATTTATATCTATGGCTGACAAATAACAATCATGTATGCAACGCCCAAAAAATGATCACAACGCAGGATTAAGAGCGTGCGAATATCTTTATTTTATTGGGTACACTCCCAATAAGATTATAAAAACAAATAAAAAACTACAAAACGTGATTTATTTATTTGTAATCGACTTGAAAAATCTATCCTTCGGCATGAGGCGAATTTCTAAAATATATAAAATAGCCGATAGTGCGACAATTTAGCAATCACAATGCTAAGGCGAGTATTGATCCGTAATATCTATTCTACAAACTTAATAGCAATGATAATGATGTACCCGCTTTCCGATAACTCTAATAACTCAATTAATTAATTCCCCGTTAAACTCCTAATACCTGCAGAGTTCGGCGCTTCCAAATTTCAATTCGCTCGCGTTGCCTCGCGTGTAAAACAACTAAAGGCTACCGCGTGCAATACTTCCGAAATAATTGACAACTAAACAATCAGCGTCGACCAAGCAATTATTCTCCGTTAATCTGCGCGAGGCCAAACGACGATCATACGTGAAATGAAAGTACACTTCGACCCCGAATCGCGATTCAAAGGGAAGAGAAAACGGAAAAGGAAAGAGTGGAGAAAATTCTAATTTCCCATTCTCCCCATTTTCCACCGAGCCAAATCAGTATCCGTTCGTGGAATCCCGTCCCCTTAAGAAGTCAAGGAGCTCACAGCGAGGCTCCATCGTGGCCGGAAAAAGCAAGCGGCGAAAGAGAGGCGAGGAAGCGTACATCAGGAGGTGTTTCCCTTTCTCGAAGCTTTCCGTTCTTTGTCCCGAGCCGAGCCAGCGGGTGGCGGATACGCGAGTCAAGGATGTGCATCAGAGGATGGACAGCGCCCCCATGTTACGACGAAAGGGCGGAAAAGCCGGGGTTCGGCTGAACGGAGAGGGAATCTGGTGGAACGTGGCCATCCCTTTTATCAAAAGCCCTGGCACTTTGCCACGTCGCACCGCATAATGAAGCAGCGCGTTCGGCTTCGGTTATGGCGGCGCCGTGGCTTGTGTTTTGCCTTCCGTGGAATGGTTTATTGTGTCGCGAGCCCGTTACCACCATCCCTTAGCCTCGCCTATTCCTGGTCGAGACTACCCCCGCGTTTGCGATACACTCACATCGACACTCCGTCGGCTGCTGCTTCGCCGGCCATGTTGAACAATGGAATTCGCGCGGGGCGTAATAGGTGTTATTACGTTTCCCTGAATGTTCATCGTGTTTCGGGCGAGCGTATCGAAGGAGTAATGTTTATCGGGTGAAATGGTTCGCGAACGTTGGAATAGGGATGCGCTTTGGTGTCGTTTGGCGTGAAAAGGAAAACCACTGTCCGATTGGCGAAAAAGTTGTCGTTTCTTTTTTGGCTTGCGGTAGATGTACGCTGGTGAGTCCAGTTAGTTGGACAATGTGTCGAAAGAAGATCTTTTGGATAATATTTTTACATGAATGTAATAGATACGATATTATTGGCAGTATTATATTCGCTATCTTTGGAAAGGACCTTAGGAAATGTGTGTTTAAGAATAGATTTTATTTTCGAAATGCGTGGATTTTTATGATGCGAAGGGACGAAACGAGTAATATGTATGTATTTTATTGGGGTCATAGGAAGACTTGTAATAGAATTTTGCCGAAATAATGCAATTTAGGAATATGTACGGATAGTTATGTTCCGAGGTTCGTATATTAAAAATTGCTTCGTGAAAAACGCGACGTATATTGAGATAACGTACATTAAACAATTGCAGAAAATTAATCGTTGTACAGCTTGGAATTGTAATTTGCTAATTCGTTCATATCTGAGGATAACTGGCAAAAAGAATAGTTGTCGCAGAGCTAACAGAATTATCCTTCTGTACCTACCAACGTCTTATCTCTGCAAAGCATTTCTTCTAAAGCAGTCACAGTCCTTCGTTTCAGAAAACAAATGGTAAGACTTTAATACCCATCCATTAAACCTATATTTTTAATTTTCTCGTAAGAAATCTCATTCCATTATTCCCATGTAATCCGATTGGCTGTGACGGTGTTAGCGAAATGTGCACACGTTATTATAAGAATATCTTGAGCGTAAAAGGGCTCGCTTTAATCATACTTTGTTAGTGAACTAGCCAGCGAACACGCACGCTTTTTCCTGATTCTTTCAATTTAAACAGTAATACCTGCAGTGTGCTCTGAAACTTAACGACTCTCACTCGGCGTACTTGTTTCGTCTGTGCTAAAAATTTGCTAAAAATGTTTAACTAGCTGCTTCCGCGCTTCAATTTCTCTCCTCTCGTTCGTACTCTTATTTTGTCAACCGAACAGGATACATGCGAGAGCTGAAAGAATGGTGGACGACCGAAACTTTACTCGAACGCCTCGTACATCGTTTTTAATTTGGCAGATCGGTAGAAATTTGAAACGTATGTATTCCTCGTAAATTCAAATTTTATTGAACGATCAAATAAATTGGAATGTTAATGATTAAATGCTATGAAAATTATTGCAAACAATTTTTGGTATGAAAATATACCGCGTATTTAATTCTAAAACTTTTCCAGTAATCTAGATAAAGAAAAATCGTCGCGTCATTGACCGGTAGAAATTGAACAATCATATCGAACTGCGAATGCAAAAATTTCTCTGCTTCTAATTTCGACGTTTTAAGGTTGCATTCTGGTGCCGGTGACTGATAAAGTAATTACGAGGGCGACGTTCGGCGTCTCTAATTACAGGAAGAAAGGAGGTGCTCTGGGTGGATGTGGACGACGAAGTGGCGTCTTCTTCAAGGTGTCGGATGCGCGACAGAATTAGAGTTCTTCCTGCTTGAAGTTCGTGCGAACCACAATGCAGCGTAACATCGGAGCTTCAAACCGCGTTTGTACAACAAAAAGTGCTCTACTACCATGTTGGGAAACTAAATTACTTTCCCCCGAAACCGCTCGGTTTGCTGCAAGTGTAATTAAACGAAACTAGTACACCAGTTATATTATGTTTGACACACCACCTCGAGACTCTATATACCTTATATTATTTAAGTTACATCGCTCTCAATCCTTCATTAATTTAAATAGAAATTCGTGACTGGAAATAACGCTTTAAAACAGACATTCGATTTTATTCGAATTGCCCGTATTATACTTGATACCAGAATACTGTTGTATTAAATAGCCATATCCCTTTGTAATTGTTGAAATAACTTATTCAGTGGTTCTTAATCAATATACGATACAGCGGCGGAGAACAATTAATCAATTTCAGATTCCACTTAATTTTTTGCCGCCGAGCGAAAGGAATATTCAATTGGACGTCGATAAAATCCCCTTGGAATTCCGAGTTCCTCGTTATCGAGGGAAAAGTTTGGAGTCACGAAGTTCACCCCGTCGCGACGTCAGCTTGACTCCAATAATCTTGGATCGCGCAATTTGCCACGCTTGTCTGTAAAGGAATAAAAGCATCGATGTCATTTCCGGTGTACGGTTTACCGAAGGCACCCCAGAAACGTCAAAGTAACGTGTAAAGCGTTTATCGATAACGTACAATATATTTATATTTCATTATTTAGCATTATTTCGTTGCATTTATAATTGTTTCATTTTATCGACGATACTGCTCCAACAGATAATCGAAGTTGTACCACTGTGTTTTTCAGATTTTTATTAAATTCCGTAGGTAATTCTGCCCTAGGTTTTATCGTTTTTATGTTTAATCAACCTTTTCAATCTTTCCGAACGAAATGTTTCATCCGTTCATGTGGAACAAAGACGTATTTTCATTAGTAACACCGAATTCTCCTAAATTCGCACAGCCCCGGGCTCGTTATGCGATACTTTTCAAACGGCGAAATATATTAGCCTGCACAGTCGCCGAACATAATCGCGCTGAAAGCCTAAAATTTATGATACCTGTGTAACCACCGCGGCTACACCCTATCCCTCAGTCGTACGCAGAGATATACACCCGGCAGCTTAACGTTATTGCTCCCGTTTGATCGCTTTTCAGCGTACGTCGAGGAGATTTACAGCCGAAAAAAGCGAAATATTCTCTGTGACCAATCGCGAGATCGTGGCCATCGTCGAAAAGTAGACTCCTCGCGACGATGCGGAAGGCTTCGCTCACATAGAATTGCTCTTTCGCGTTTTGCCTTCCCCCTGGTCGATTCGTCAATGGGGATCGTCACAAAGGGCAACCGGACGTCCGGTTATCCGGTCACGGAATTACGGTACCTCTGAGGAATACATTCGCGTGAGCGACCGTTCCGGGAAGCTTCGAGAAATTCTGGACGGTCCTTGTCTCGCGTCACCGACACCTACCTTTGACCCAATTTCCCCTTTGCGGGTTTCTTTCCGTCTTACGAATCTAAGCGATGATTTTCAGCGACGATTTTCGCCCGGTGCTGAACAGCGGGGAAAAAGCCGCGGCACTCGATGGGAATTTGATTACAAGCGATGAATTATTGATGATGGACGGGACCGCGAAAAATAAGAACGCGGCCGATTGTTATTGAATTTTCGCGCTTTTCTTTTCGGCTCTTTTGCTTGCACCGCGGCGGAAAAAATTCTGCGCTTTCAGGGCGCTGTACCCTTTTTTCAGCCGACCCCTTTGACCCTCGGACGAAATGGACGCGGTGATGAGAGTTCGTTGATTGGAATAATTAAAGTAATGCAAGTCTCGATAAAAGAAAGCAATGTTTTGTAACTGCGGGAGGTGCAAATTAAACATTTCTTAAATAAAATCGATGAAATGTTTTGTTTGAAACAGTTCCAGTACAAACGTTTGATACGTCAATGTTCGTATGGTTCATTGCGTACATTTAGGGGATGAGGATGATTCGCAATTATAATATTATATTGATAAACTTAATCGCTTTAATCCTTGCGTAACTAAATAATAGAAAATGAAGAACGAAATTTGATTTTATGGACGAATACGTAGGAAGATTTCATGGAAATCCATATGACTATGCAATGCAAAGCACTTTGCGTTAATTTCGAGATATTGTATAATTTCTTAGTTTGTGCGTATGTAATTCGCGAAATCATTGATTCGATATATTTCGATAACCGAACGATTACGATTATCGATGGGTTTAGTTATCGACCAGAGTACTTGGGTCGAAAATTCTATAATCCTCTCTACATTGGCCGTTATTCAATGCGTATTTATATATTGTGCATCTATCACTAACAATTCGACAAACGATGTCTTCCCATTGATGAAACGCTATTCTAATGCTTCGTGAAATTGTAAATGGTATAACTGCAAACATAATGACATTACAATATCTTGTAAACGTAATCATTGATTGGCGTCACTTATCTGCGTCGAATACGATTGATTCAAATTGTAAATACAAAAGTAAGCCAGTACACTGTGGCAACGTTGGCATAACTCCACTACGAATGTGATGCCTTATTTAACGCACGCCTTATGTAACCGAATTCCATCGATAAGCAAATACGACACATAATAAAACCAATCATTCCAAAATGATTGGAGAACAAATCGATCGCCGTTCTGCGATTTCAAACAGGTGATCAGTTGGACTCTGATTTGAGCGCGGAGTAATTATTGCAATATCTCCGCCAAGGATCGGTCGTAGCATTTACGATAATGCAAAATGTAATCCTCGTTGTACCATTGGTGAACCATTCGGCTAGTATTCGTGATACGTTCTCAAGCAGGAGATGGTATTATTGCCTCCCGCAGGACCTTCCTGGAAATGGGTCAGGAACGCCTGTCGGCTTGTGCTCAAACGCGATAACAACCACTTAAGCATTGTTACATTGATCGAACATACCTTTCGAAACGTTCTAACAATCTCGACGACGACATAAATCCCGTATCTTGAAGACTCAAAGCAGTCGCACAGATTGTCCTTCCGGCCGGAAGTATGATGGAGCACTTTAGTTCCGGTAAGGAAATTCGTAACTCGAACGCTCTACTGTGAAATAACAAAAGTGTTTTACCGTACAGTAACTGAATATTAATGTTTGGAGAAAAGAACTAAATTTTATTATGATACATCGGAACGCAGTGAAGCATCGATGGTCGTTCACGACACTGACCAGATATCGATTATGTGAAAGAAATAGATTCGTCGACGTTCAGAACGGTTACTTGATGGTCAATATCGCTTTAATTGCGACACTGTTCAAATTATGGTCACTGAAGAAAATCGGAGCGTAGCAATGAAATGTATATGGTCAATGTGAGCGCCGTATTTGTCCATGGTCTCACGTTTCCAGCAGTTTCATGTTGAGAAATGAAATGCTAAACCACGAATCCCGAAAAGATAAAGGTGGGTTGAATTTTCCGTGGCTGGCATAGATTTGGATAAAGAGCCACGCCAGTTGCGAATAAGGACGGGATTCTGTTCTACATTTTCCGGACTTTGGAGCGTGACTTGGGTTTCCCGAAATGAACTTTTGGCAGGGCGAGGACAATAAAGTGTGCATCCGGGAGTGAAGGAAATGGAAATTGAAATTCCAAACCGCCATACCCGTACGGCGGTAGCAATAAGTGGAACGTAAAAATATTCGAGATATCTAGATAATCACGAAGACGCCTTTTTACGCCATGAAACTTCCAAACCCGTATGAGCAACTCCCCCGCAGGAAAATACAATCCAAAACAAATTCGAATACCATCCCCTTTCGCAATTTCCAACCTTCGATTTTCCCTGGAGGTTCGCAGCAAAGTGCCGTTTCGACGTAAACAGCACGCCCGCCTTGGCATGCATTGCTTCAATTCGATCGCGGCACCATCGTTGTCCTCCGTCGTGATTTATGAAAATACGTAGAGCAGCCGAAACGCGTCCCAGCCCCTCCTACGTCGCCGTCCATGCCCGATTCCTCCTCACCTGAAGGTCCAAGCCGTGGTTGGTATCGTTTTAAGTTCCACAAAAGTCGGGGCGCACTGATGGGAATAAAAGTGGAGAACTCTTTCCCTTTCGAAAGCACTGGAGATTATATCAGAATGGATGTCGATACTTTATTTTTCCAGCGATATTGCGAGCCAGCGCGGGTAATAAAGCAACCGGGGTCCCCGCCGGACCGAGAATCCTCCGGGATCGCACCGCGTAGGAACAAAGAACGATCGATCGACGAGTTTCGCAGAGAGTTCCGGGTTTTAGACGTGGCCACCGCAGGGGCCAATATAGGGGACCAATAAGATGGCAGTTACCGCTGCTCTTAGCCGCAGATTAAAACGATCCCGTTCGATCTTTTCTCGCTCCTCTTGTCCCTCCGTTTCGACCAAACTTGGCCACACGTGCCGGCTCTTGGGTATGGTCGACGAGATTTCTTTTATGACGGCCGAATTTAGAGAGGTTCAACCGACTCCCTATTTCGGGGTCGATGAAGCCGGCGGACATTATTTTCCACCGAAACGGAACGGGAGAGCGGCGGCTGAAAATAGAAGCAGTTCTTTTTTAATAAAATTCGTGCAGGGTTCCTTCAAATGTTTTGTTATTTAATTCGCAGAATTATGGCGTAATCATTTTCCTTTTTGTAGCAGCGTTTTGTGAACAGAGAACATTTGCTCCGCATCGTTTCGCTCATCAAGAGTTAATTGGCGGAATTTTGGCTATCAGTGAGCACAGTCATCCCTCACGCGCGAGTAATTTATTCACGTACGTGAATAAATTATCTTCGTGAAGAACTTATACCAACCCGAATGTTGTAATTTAAGTGCACTCCCTGGATCTCGTTTTTCTTTTCTGGAATGAGGTCCGCGTATCCATACTATTCGCACATACACGGATAATTTATAACTATATAAATTTTCGCTTTAAGTAGGATCGTGGTATAAATGCGCTAGGGGTGGTATCAACCCCTCGTCTATTTACGAAATCATTGCTTTCCCAAACTGCTTCGTTGCTAACTTCTTATGATTGCCAAGTCGCGTAGATCTATCTGTATATTATGTATACGATTTCTCTTATTTTAATAGACAGTTTACATATGTAAATAAAAGTGACAAAGAGAGACGTAGCGAAAATTCAATCGATCCATTTACCGACAGCCCCTTTTATATATATAACATGTACAAAAATTGCAACGTTTGAAAAATCGCCACCCATTCCACCTCTCAAATTCGAATTATCCATACTTCCCTCCGGCAACAGACTTTCCACGCAATCCCAATCAACACAGTTGCAAGTAACGATTTATCAAAAAATACCGCGTCTCGTAGGACACCGGTCGACGAGATTCCACGATAGCATTCGAGAATCGTCGGTCAGCAGTTTAAATTATATCGATCCGGCGCATCACGCGGCACGGGAATATTTTCGGAGAGCGGACAGTCTGTCTTTGATCGCCGGATTACCTGTCGCGATGCGTTTTCGTTTCGCGTCCACGGACATCGACGAAAAGGATTGGGAGCAAAGCTGCTGTAAACGCGAGGACTTTTCATAACTTGTCGTATTAGGAGCAAAGGGGGCTGAAGAAGATTCACGTAAATCCGGAACCAAGGCGAACGACCGTGGGCGACGGGGGCAGGGGATGCGTAATCAAATTTTACCGTAAGATGACGGCAAACACGTCGCGTATTTGTCGAACACTTGACAAAACCTCTCAGCCTCGATGGTTCGCCGCGGTTGTACGCCTGTGATACGCGTGTCGGAAAACCGTACCTGATTGCGCGCTCCTAAAAGTGAGTGACAGTAATCGCGGCGGGACTATTACGCGTGCGGGGGTGGTTTTTCGAGGTACGACGCGGGCAAACATTCGACGAAGCTTTGGAGCGCGAGGAATTCCCTTGAAAGGGCAGCGGGCACTGTTCCACGCGGTTCGAATTCGATAGGAAAGAAAGGGTGAAGGTTGAAGAGCGAGGCACTGCGCAGGAGATAGATTTGCGTGACTGCGTTACTCTTCACTCGGGTTTCGATTAATGTGCAGGTGCAACAATCTTTGTATTTGCTTTTTTCTTCTTAAGGTGTGAAAGCGACGTGTGTCACTTTCTTGACGAGCTGCCGACGAATTTTGTTGCAGCAATATTGTAAGTTCAGATGAATTTTTCGTTAGCGAGCGAAACGTATTTCTGAAGTATCGATTTTCGGATAAGATACGTTTGTCAACATTCACAAATGGTACGGGAACCAACGAAGAATCGTTAAAAGAATTGTTCACAAGAAAATGTCGATTTCACTGTACTGTCATTAAATCGAATAAACCCATTGGGGTGTGACAAATTGAACGGCTCGGCGCCTTCGAAAATTTGTGTACAAGCCGACTTATGAATCGTAATTCTCGTAAACTAAAATTCACGAGGTGATCTCAGGGTGGTAAATATGCGCTTCCTAGTATACGCACACTGAACCCGATAATATTATTCAGACAGCGGTGACAAGCGGAAGGAGAAGCCGATCGTAACTTTCAAGCCGGTTCGGCAGTTTTGTATCTGGAATGGCTGGTTAATCGCTCATTTTCATAATTTTCATTTGCATTTATATCTCCTTATTATTCCGGGCCTGAAGTTTCAGCCGCCTAATGAGATTATTCTGTTCTGCCGGCATGACAACCCACTCTATGCTACCGTAGACTGACGCGAAATCCATGCTGAACTTCCGTTTGTAACTTTTTTCCGTTTTGTGACAGTTAATACTCGTTACTGATAGAAAAGAAGGGAATGAAACGAAAAGGGGGTACATGTTAATATGACGCGGGGGGTAGATATATTAACAGCTGCAAGGAATAATTTCATTTTCAACGCGACCTCTTTTTTTAACCGTTCCTTTCGGCTTCTTTGTTTCGCACCCGCTTTTCTATCCACACTTTTCAAACGGTTGTCGCCTTTCACTCGTGTACGTCCCTTTGTGAACGTGTTTCAGGTGCATCGCGTTCCTACCTTCACTTTGTCCTCAGTTTGTTCAGTTACGCCACTCGCGCTCTCTTTCTCGCTGACGCGTCGCTATTGTTTAAATTATTATCGAATGAAACGGGAAGCTTTCGAAGCGCTGTCGTCGCTAATTGATCCCGTAAATGAACGTGTCAAATTGCAATGTCGATTAATATCGTTAATGTCGTGAAAAGGGGGTTCAGAACGGCCGCAGAACAAATTGGACAAACAATGTACGAATTGAACAACAACAAAGGAGAGGGCGGATAAAGTAATACAAGTTTAATAGAACAACGAAGAAATAAGATACGAGGGGGTGGTCTCCTCGGCGCGGGTTCGATCAAAAGTGGCAGCGTTTCCAGGTTGTCGCGAGGGTTAGAAGTGCTTTGTCTCTCGACACCGTCACGTCCTTAAGACACATCGTTCCAGAATTCAATAAAAAGGAACACAAACCTGCACAAAAGCAACGCGGGCGTGTCTCGAACGTGCTGAAGCTCTTTGCCCATCGTTCGCCTCTCTCAATCAACCGGGCCACGTGACAAAGTGCGAAGGTAGGAGGGCAAGCTTTTTTTCAACCTCCTTCGCGTTGCACCTCCGCCACCCTAACTGATTTTTCTTTTATCACGGGAAGCTGTTTATGTTTTCGCAGCCAGGCATTCAATAGAGGGGTACGTCCTCGTTTACTTTAGAAATAAAGGCGTTACATAGGGAACATTACATAGGGAAGGGGGGTGGAAGGTTGCGTGGGAGTGTTTTTCCCTTTTCTTTTTTTCCCCCCTTTCAATCGGAACACTTTGTAAAGGAATTTCGCATTCCATCCCCCTGTACCAGCGGTTACCGATTATTTCCCCTCCTTTCGGGTAGCACAGGATATTCCTTGGTTTCTCTGCGACTTGCCTGCCTTTTTTTTCTCTCCTTCCGAACGGCAATCCTTCTACTTTCTTTCACGCCACCCTGTTCCCTCCTCTCACCTTCCTCCACGGACGTATCCCGTCGACTTCTACATGGTCTCCCCTGTTCGTCCAAGCATTGAGCAAATTACTTTCTGAGTGGCTTCTCCTCCGACTGGCCGCCCCTCTCGTCAGCCATTATTCTTCTTTCATCCCTTCCACGCCGGTGCGTCTCTTGTTCCAAGATGCCGGGAGAGATCCCTCCGGGAATCCGGATACATATCGAACAGTATTAATCTTGACAATCCGACGGGGAATCTTCTCAAGTTTTCATCAAGCGGTTATTAAACGGCCGATCTTAGTAACGTCGGATAGATCGATCTTTATAAATTATCGGAACTATATTTATTCCTACCGAATATACGTGTGGAGAAGGAGAAGGCGTTCGTGTTGGATACGGCTTTACGGTTATTCTTTATTGCGCGACAGTTGGCCAATTTTTCCAGACGCGAGATTCGCTCGAAACTGAGATACTTGGAATAGAAACGGAACGATCCGCGACATCTGGGCGAAGGGTTCACGTACCTTCTTCCTGGATCGTTGCGGGCCGAGCACCGAAGTGGCGGGTAACTTTTAGCGAATTAGACGGCGAACGGTTGTTCAATTAGAAACGACGCGCTGCCTTTGAATATTAACATCGGGAAATGATCAGGTAAATTTGTTAAATTCACTCGCCAATGATTAGGGGGATAATAAAGGAAAACCCTTGACTGCTGGGCCTGATTATTATAAAATGGGAAACCTTGACCACCAAGTTGGACGATTTTGTCAGCTCGACGTCAATCGTACACATACTCGCGGCTTAAACATGCGTGCAAACCGTTCCCGATATTTGTCCGCGCAATATGTGCTTCCAATATTTCAATTGATTGAAGACCTTTTATCGACGTCGACAATATTTGAAGCATTGATAAGATGGTTAAAAAAGACCGACAAACGTTCTCCCTCTTTTACTCTTACTTTGTGACACCAATATACATGAGCTCACCTCTCGATATGATATCGCTAACGGTCGACATAAAATTATACAGAACGCCCGTAAATATTCGACGCACGACTTCGGCAACAATTCGACAATAAATATTGGTAATCCTTACAGTAATTTATAAACAAAGACAGCTAATATCCGAGGGCTTCTTTATAATATACGACTGAAATTCCCTTTTCGAAAAATATCAGCGATACGCAGCCACTTTTCTCGCTGAACTTTGCACCTTCCACTTAATCAAATGTATCGCGCGACACGCTGGAAAATTGTCGTAAATTTTACGCCACCGCCGTTACGACAAACCACTTCACGGTTTGCAAATGGCCAAGGCAGTCATCAAACGACATTCGGCTAGATCAAGAGCGCCTGAAAGGTGCGCGCACGGTTAAACGCGAATGCAAATTGTACTGGGAATTCCGAGGCAAAGTCTACCATATCCAAGTTCACAGTGAGCTTGTCCTTTCGAACGGTCTTACACGAGTCCCTGTCCCACTCGCTCGTCAGTTTCCAGATTCAGTCGGAATTCCATCTCGTGGGATGGATTAACCCTGCATCGCGTGAACGTAGAGAGGAACGTAATACTCGAACGCTAGTGTGAAACTACGAATTCGGTTTATATCGTTCATATATGTCAGCTCATTCCAAAATGACACGCCATCGGGAAAAAAATAATTGTGTTCGATATTTCTCATGAAGTATCGCGCTTTGCACTGCACTCTTATCTTTAGACATATTCCGCTACGTCATCTTGCCTATCTGCATACAAAATTTAGATTCTATATTTATCTTTAACAGCTGGCAGCTCTATTAGCTGCCAAAGAAGCACGCGAACGTACCGTCATATATTTTCCTTACAGTACACCGATTTATCTGAATTATCGGTTTCGGTTCAAATCTCGCGCCCGAAAGCAGCGACAATTGTTCAAACAAAAGTGGAATGCAAAAGAAGGTCAACCAACGTTTCCCACCGGAATGACAACCCAAGAAATTGCAAACGCGTTTCCAAATAAGACAAAGCAACTTAAACGACAGAGTGAACGTGTTCGAAGCGTGCGAATACCTTATTAAGATTGTAGTCGTCATAAATACAAATGAAACGGGGCCATTCTTGCACGAAAAGATAAGCAGAAGGTAGATACACGGAGCGAAAATGAAGGGAAGGAATTTCTTGCGCCTCTTTCAAGAATCTACCTATGAACTATTAATATAAGAATCGATATTCGTAAACTTTACCTGACGGTAAGAATTATCATGAAACGCGGAGCGTCGCCGCAAAAGCAGCAACTACGAGTCCGCTCGGCAAATAAAAGACGACGAACGATAACGTCCGATGCCGCATTAATATTTGATTCGACAAAGTGGCGTGTATCAAGGAATTCCTGCCGCTTCTCAGAAATGTTCTATCGATCCGTTGAGTGGTGTCTTCGAAGAGTCCGACCGCAAACTACAGACCGCGCAAATATAACCCCGGCAATCGAGTAATTTTCTTCTGAATTAACAATGGACGCGTCCCTTTGTGCGACGGCGAACGATTTTATACGGGGACGTTCATTTGATTAACGACGCCGTATCGCCGTGCCAACGAACGATGAACCCTCGGGTACTTTTCGCGGAACTCGTTGCGCACGAAAGTGGGGAACACGTTCTGTAATGCATTTATGGACGTAAATAGATTATAGAGTGTCATAATAACAACGGTGATAACAGACTACTTCGCGATCGAGTGTATTCGATTTTCGGGAAAAAATCTCGGTACGCATGGTGGAAATATTTGTTTGGTGATAAATGCCAGAAGGATGTTCACCGGCATAATAGATTGGATGCAACTTTGAGGGACAGCAGTGAGCCATTAATTTCATTCTGCGGTGTTTCTAAACTTTGTAATTAGTGACTATCACGTTTCTTGGCATTCGGCGAATTCGCGATTCGATTCGTGTATATTCAAATATTTCTCACTTCATAGTTTGGCGAATCTTGTTTCCGCCGTTTAAACCTAATTTTCAGCCGGTCGTGGCGTTAAATTTTGCACATTTTCGTACGATGGAACGTAAATTACCGCGGAACGAAAACTGCTCGGAGGTAATTAAAAGTTGCGCGAACGAAGTCAACGCATCGAACCGAACGTAGGCCAAGTGAGTGTAATTGAAACCGACCGAACGTTCATAAATTTCATTTTAACCGGGCTTCTGTGAAAACTAATACCCGACGACATTCGATGCGCGTTTTTGTTCATCTGTGCTGTAATGAAGTGGAATTTGATACACAATGAATAAAATGAAATTCCGTTCAATTAGACCATAAATACAAAATTTTCACGTGATCACTCGTTTATTGCTATCGCAAATGTGAAGTTCGCAAGAATTGTATGTAAAGAAAAATGTTCGTTTTTACACGAGGCGCAAGTGAAAGATTTGTTTTAAACGAGAAAATTGAAGATCTTCTGTAGTCGATAGAAATACGAGATTTTATATGAGAATTTGTATGAGAATTGTGTTGACAATTATTTACTGCGTAGTTCCTATTATTCATGATTTCCTATTCCCTTTGGGGTCCGCTTTCTTTGGAAACGTATAAAGTCTTTACGTTAGTTCATACTTGGGAAATACACGTGTAAGTATTGAAATGGTGTTCGTAATACTTTCCACGAATAGCTTTTACTTCTGGACTAGTGTTAGTTTTTCAGGAAGGTGATTTCTTTAAAGATTCAGTGGTATTTCATTTCTATTATTATATTGTGTAATGCAATGTGCGAAGTTATAGGATATACTTAATTAATCTACTTGTAATACGCATCTTTCAAGAGTTACTTAGTTTTCTATTCCTGCAAACACAAAAATAGTATAAATGCTTCGATACCCATTTTTTGTATACTTTTTGAATAAATGTTTCAAACGGCTTGCGGTGAAACTTGAAACTCTGTAGTAGAATCAATAATGGTTGACTTCGCCTACTGCCAGTAATATAGGTATTCCATAATCATAGGCAAGATATAGAATAGATTTCTCACCTTGTAACACCGACGATATATAGAAATAGATGAATCACACAATATATTATTTCGGCCCGAATTCCCGAGGTATTAAATACCCTTTGCCATTTCCATGTCACTTCCAACGTTATCAACAGATTGTACGAGACTAGCGAAGTCCAATAGGTATGACGCAGAAGTGCAGTAGGTAGAGCCATAGTGTCATAGGTGCAGGTAATAGTTGGACAGAACCAGCAGAAGTCCAATAGGTAAGGCGTTAGTGTCATATGTTTAGCTAAAAGCTGGCCAGAACCCGCAGAAGTCCAGTGGGTGGGGTCATAGGTCTGACCCAAGAATCGTAGGTTCAGCTTGGCAGAACCCATAGTTCCGAGGGCTACAACCTACGATCCGTAGGTTCGGCTAGTATACTATATTTACTATATGCTAATATAAACAAATTACATTGTATTATTATGTTGATATATTTCCTTCGAATGTTGATGCAACATATTTCAGTTAAACTAGCTGACTGGTTGTAAAACAATAATATTTGTTGTGTTTCCTATAATAAATTTCGAATATGTAATAAACGTAAAAGAGGAAAGTTATTAGCAATATATTCCTGTATTATAAACCGATGCCACCAGGCTTGATAACAATCTGGAATAAAATAATACTGCGTTATGGCGAATTGCTGTGTACTGTTACTGTCAATGTACATTAATTACAACTATAAGATACCCATGGCACATCTTTGCGTGTGTGTTTTAACTAATAAATGATCAGTAATAGAAAATGTTTCAATAATATGTCGTTCACGTTATCAGTGTATGGAAATGATACTGGGACGCTGAAGCTCAACAGGCAGTGTATAAAGTAATACGGGCGTCATTTTACGTTTCCCGCACCAAGAATAGCGCCACGTGTTCTTTTTTCTAATGTAATAAAATAAAATTCAAGATACTATATTTCGACTCTTATCTATTATTTTCTGATCTATGCGGTGTCAAATGAGAGTACAAACAATAAGCTACTCATCCTTAATTTTTCATCATATATTTCGCTTTTCTTAATTCTATTATATTTTTTTTTAAGAAGACGGTTGTTTATTATTTCCAATAGAATGCACATTGTAGATACTTTACAAAATTCATTCTACATACTTCTATCGCATAAAGACGATTGCGCAGATTAATTTGCTTTTTTCTCGAACTCGATCCGACAATTCTAAGCCGAGTTACAGCCGTTCAAAGTTTCGTCAAAAAGTTGAATGAGGATTCACCGGTTGGCCCATATAAGTTCTTAGAAATGCGTACGCTATTCCTACTGTTGAGTAAGCGATACGCGTGGGAACGTCCTTGCAAGGCCGTGCAGATGCATTGTCGTAGTGCCAAACTAATCGCGACTTTCTCATAAATTCTTCACGTTTTCATTGGCGTAACTATCAATTTTTTAAAATTTGATTGCACTTTATTTTCCTTGTAATTTCCTACCTTGTCGATGATCAGTTTATTTTCGTATAAAATAGCATTTTGTTTCACATTCGCGTTGCAATCGTAATAATTATGTGAAACAGAATAATGTAGCAGTAACGAGATAATTGTAGGTGAGTAGTTTATAAATTCAATTATCTCACATTTTGCTAGGCCTATATTTTTAATCAACGACGCCTTTAATTAAAGATCTGGATTCGAGGAACAATTTATTCCAATTTTAGAACAATCTCTACGACCTTTAATTTCGGCAAAGAACAAAAGCATATTTTGATAATTATTTAGTTTTAATGTAAATGATAGAGAGCGTTAACACCGTTTTCTATAATACTATCATTCTACTGGCCGATTTTAATGAACGAAGTCTCAAAAGGCAGGGAAATGAATAAGCTACTTAATAAAAAATACACCGTCCCTGGAAGTATATGCAGTTGGCCGTAATAACAATTTTAATTGTTTAATTTTTGATAACAAATGAACTGCACATGAAATAATGTTCACACCTACTTCCACTTCCTGGCCAGATACACCAATAACCAGTGGGCATAAATTAAAGCCAAAGGCATAGGCCACCATCTCCAATAGGTGTGGCCATTATTCCATTTGCAGTTCATTTGTAATAAGTAAGTAAACAATTAAAATTTGTATTACTGTATTGTTACAGCAACAAGGCATATTTGTCGTGTTGCTTATTCCTTTCCCTTCCATTTGACATCCCATTTATCAAAAAGCACTTCCCGCGGTGCGAGATAACAATTTTTAAAGTATGTATCGGTAACGTTGCGAGAGACACGGTAATGGTAATTAGTCCCAGGGACCCAGAAATGCTGGCCGGTAAAACAGATTGTATGACTTGTCTATTCCTATACCTTGCTGTGGTATGGAGTTCTCGTATCCCTGGTAATTCAGGCAGAAAAAGTATATTGGCTGACTTATCTATTCCTTTAACTCGTCGGGTATATGTACAGGAACTCTACGTTACCATACCAGGATAAGCAACATTCATGTTATTTATAATTCAAACGCATACGTGATATGTGACATTGCAAAATATACTGTATTTAAGAAAAACAGACTATTCCAAACAAAATCTGTACTTTAGATTCCTGTAATTGCGAAGAATTTCCAAAATTAGACCCTCATAAAGCATAGATTCAAGCCAATTTAAGGGGTCGCCATTAGGTGGTAGCATGTCCCTGATAAAACGCCCAAGATTCAGTATAGCTTCTAACAATTACATTTCTTTGAGGGTCCCATACACGGAATGTAAATAACGACCATCAGATAACCGAAATAAATTATCAATTATTCGGAACTCTATCGAATAGACAAACAATTATTCCCTAGTGACAAAAAAATTATCATCAACTCAACACCCTCAAACACCCCGGATATAATATTTCATTTATATCACTCCACAGACAGGATATCTTATAAAAATTAAAACACTTCAAAATTACATTTCCTCTAAATACAATTGATGTGTACACGACCATCTAGATTCATTGTGTGTCGGTAAGTTCAGCGACAGAGAACCAATCGAGGAAAATTGTATATGTATGTACACGTACAGCTCATCAACAGGAAAGTTTCGCAACAATATAGAAGTTCCCGAGTTATCTATAATAATTACTTTCATTCAACGACCGACTACGCCAATACGTTATCGTACCTATTCTATTATTAATACGGGTGGGAGCGTACGATGTTTCTCCGGAGTTTGATTCACGCATTTCCGCCTGATTCTTTCCCCGTTATTACATTACATTAACGATTATCACCGCGGCAGGGGAGAAAATCATCGAGCATACGATAATCGAGTCACTGTAGCAATCCGATAATTAAACGCTCTCGTCGAACGGCTCCACGTTTCAATCGTGAATTTCACCCTGAATCGACAAGCGGCTCGTCGACCCGCGACGTCACAAATATTTCCGTCACGGTCGTGCAACCGACGTGAATTCCGTATGACGATTTCAGACGCCGCAGGAACGGAGGGTAAGTTACAGTGTCGAGTGTCCTTTCTCGATGATTCTTCTTTATTAATAGAGGCGAAAAAAAAAATTATTTTCTCCTACCCCTTTTCGAAGTTTGTTTCATAGAGTTACAACCCCAACGCTTCGCGGATGGATAACTTTCTACACGCAACGGAACTCCTAAAAATACATGCGTCGACTAAAAATATTCGACGATCGTTGATAGATACACTTGTTACAGGGGAGCGTTTAATGGAAGAATCGAGCACGAATCTCGCGTAGGTTGCTGGGTAAGTCAAATTGAATTCAAGCTACGCGAACGAGGGTAGATACGATTAAGATAAATAGAATATGACGCCCGAAGAATCCCAACGATGAGTGAGGGTTATGAATGAACTATATAATATTGCTTAATTGACCGATTCAATTGCGAAGCGAAACAATTGATGCCAGAAGCGGCATACCGCGGCAAAGTCGTGAACGCTTACAGCGACCAATTACCCCAATATCATAGAACATCCCAAGGAAAAAAAAAGCAAACACCCCAAAAACAGCACGCAAGACCACACAGCAGGAAGCACGTCTACGACCGTCTAAACGTGCCCTCGCAATGCCCAAAACGTCCAAACAACGTACGACCATAGGGTCGGACTGGACGCGAGCCAATCCATCGACTGTATCGCCACCATTGAACGGCACAATTTTTCCTCTAACCTAATAGATACCAGCGAGTGTTTGCGATCAAACTTTCGTCGAAACGCGAAAGCAATTTCGTAAGGGCAGCGTCTGTATCGTGGGGCACGCACAGGCGACGAAACAACGGGGCAGTCAGGGGTGGAGGGCGAGGTCGACGCAATTAGGAGAGAACATAAATCCCGCAGTTTAGCACACTTCCTCGCCGTGCCGGCGGATCGGAGAATACAAATCAATCGGCGTAACGGCCGACTGAGCATTTCATTTCCATTCGGCTTCTGATCCACGCAGACAGGGGCGCAGGGCTTGGACCGGGGTGTAAGAGGGGGGGACAAATAGGACCGAATAGGAGAGGAATAGAGAAATTGTACCAGCGGCGGAGAACGAGAGGAACGAGAGACAAAGGGAAGAGAACGTTATAAAAGTAAAGGGAATTGAGAATAAAAAAAAAAAAAAAAGGAGCGGGGTAGAGGCGGAAAGTGGGTTAAGGGGAAAGGATGAGCGAGTAATTTGCGAACATCGACAGAGAGACGATTTAGGGCACGGAGAATGGATGGACGATTGGGTGCTACGGGAGGTGGAGATAGAGAAAGAAATGTGGATGCCGATCGTATTAGATTGGATGCGGAAGAGGAGGAATTGCCGAACGAAAAGTAGATAGATAGAGTGATGGCGGAACGATATAAAGGGGGTGTTTAAAATACTATGCTTTGATAACCATAATATAATGAGGGGTTTCGGCATAAATGTTTATACAGTGCGAGATTCATTTTAACACGAATTGATCTCCCGAAATGAATATTTAAAACAATTAAGATGGTTCTATTAAATATACCTAATATGTTGAACAGCCGGATGCCGAATGAAATTTGACAGCCGTTGTTCGATTTACTTTTCCCGTCCATTTAATTGCATCCGCGTTTCTGCAATCAACTGCACACCCGAAATACTAAATTCAAGATTAACAATTATCGTAATCGGGGAGGCACTCAGGAATGAACTCTGAAAGAACCAACGCAGAAAACTTATATTCCTTACCACTTCGATTAACATACGTAAGAACGCCGGCCAGTTCATTGCAAGTGTCGAATTACCTAATTTCATCTTGATTCTACTACCGACACTTCAATCACACCGATCGCCAGTAGGTAAACATACTGATCAAGGTAAAACAATAATAAAATGAGCCGGATAATGCGTCGGACGACACCACCGAAAACCGCGCGAGTAGACGAAAAACGGGCAAAAGGGGAAAGGCGAAAGCTGCAGAGGACGTTAACAAAAAAAAAGGAGCGATCAGTCGGAGGAACGAATACACAACAAATTCCCGCAAAACAAAGGGAAGCGGGATAACAAAAAAAGAAACCGGGACACGAATACAAAAGGAAATTCAGTGGAACGCCGAAGATATTCTCCATTCTATCTCTGTTCTACCGTTTGGCAATTGTCCCCGTTGCAAACCCGGTATCGACGAATGACACCGGCGCAAAAAGGATTTACCGCGTTTCGCGACGAGTCGACAGTGATCCGATTCGCATTAAGCCCGCGACGTGCACGCTGGATCGAATTTGTACGCGTCGTTACGCGTTTACGCTGCTCCTCCTGGAAAATGAGCACATTCCGATAATTGCGCTTTCGGTGTATTGTTTATCGGCACAATAACGATCGCCGCGACTCCTTTCTCCTCGTGCACTCCTGCTAATAAGCTTTGTAATCGTTGTTGTTCGATTGCGCAACGGAGACGACGGGGCTGCTTGTAAACGCGCCGTAATCTGCACTATATAGCAGGATTATCAATCGAGTGTGTACATATGTTGCCGATGGAAGTATTTAGGATACCGTTTGGTGCTTCTCGGTGGACAGCCTTTTTAAATGAAATGTGTAGGGTCGCGCGAGAATTTTATCGCAGTTTGAAGACGGGGTCGATGGGTGGCATTATTCTTCTTATGTGGAAATTGAGCTGTGTTGTTTGAAAATGTGGGGCAAGAATATTCTTTTCTCATGTATTGATGTGCTACTTGAATTGTTGTGCGAAATATAAAATTTCATGGTAATTGTACATGCATTTTTAGATCCCATAATTGTTCTATTGTCAGATAGGGAAGCGATGCATCGAGTTTCCCTCGAGAGATGGATCAGAAATTATGTTTCAATTCCTAAAAACACCATACGGATGTATAATATATTAATGGAATAGACGGTAATAATTCTGAACATATCTAATTCCAACTTCAGCATCCAGAAAATTAAGAACAATTTACCAATAGAAACAGACACGTACCAATAGAAATCATACATCGCATTCGATACTTGAGCTTCTCATCCATTACGTAAGAAAATAAGAAGCCTTTTCGCAATAGAATCTTAAACCTTATTTATCCTGCGTTGTCGGTGGCCCGGATCAGACTGTCGCTCTGCAGTTTTCCGACACAGTCGCCAAGTTCGCAAACAAACATTACCAAAAACGTGTGGCCCCCCGAGGACCGATGTATAAGGCGAACACGTACATCACATACATCGCCTCTACAATTAGTACCTTCTTAAACAGTCGTACGCTCCGCGAATAATCGTATCCCCGAAGAATTCACTTCAAACGAGAGACAGAGGGAGGCCCACACAAATTTTTACCCGGAGAAGCAAGAATCTTCCGAGTACCTAGCTCGAGTAATGGCGCTCGACGGGACGTATGTGCGTTAGCAGGGTGAAATAGATCGGCGGCATTTTCGTCGGTGGCGCAACCTGGGGGACACGATTATTGCCTCCGCAGGATCCCCAACTACTTCCAGCCCCGGGTAAGGTTCCTCCGGCCACGAGATTTCGCTCCTTTCTTCCCTTTCCCTCCAACCCCCTTGCTCTGTCGTTGCTCGTAGTACCCAGGCTTCGACCGAGCTTACCCAACTTGGTCGACGGCGAGCCGCGCTCCCGTCATTGCCAAGCAAGTTTATGGCCCAGACCGACGCCCATAAACTGTACAAATGGTAAATCTACCGTAAGATCATCCCAGCCGAAAATGATGTATCGTAGGTTCTGTACACACGAGAAATCGCCGAACCCACCCGCTTGACCCGCACCCCCTCTTCGACCCTCGACGGGGCTATCTACGGCGGGAAGAATCGACGGGGAGTGACGACACGCGACTTGATCGCACGGTTTCCAGTTTTGTCACCGATTGTTCGGGACTGTTGCGGCTTCGTTTCGAACAGTGGCTCCTAGTGACGAAAATTGCGGGCGATTTGTCGGATGAGAGTTAACGGTTCCGGTGGGACGGGCGTAATGAGTATTCGCTGTTTCGCTATGCCTATAGGTAGCGGTGGACACGTCATTGTATTGTATTTATTTTCGTTATGTTTTTTGTTACACCGGTTGCATCGAAGGGTTGAATAATACGCAATTGATGTTACGAATGATGTGGATTGCGATTTATGTTCGATATTCTGTAACGGGTGAAATAAAACTGCAATTGTGGACATTTATTGTTGTATTGTGTGTCACTTTGTTATCGTAAACGTAGGTAATTATTGTGTATCACGAAGTCACTGCACATCACATTTCTAATACAATATTCACGTTCTAGTCCCGTGCGTTTGCATGATTTTGCGCGAATAAAGTACGGTCGAGAGTGTAACAATTATACCGAAAGATTCACGGCCCGAATAAGCTTTTAGCCGAGGTGTCGTTGGCAAAAATCCTTTGAAACGCGTAAGAGACGCTTCGCAGAGCATGAAGCATAGAGAAGGGATCAATGTACACAACGATTGGCCGCGGGAATATAGACTGCAGCTTTTAGGAGCTTATCCTTGTTACACCGTGGTACATCTATGTAATACTCTCTTAACCGAGGAGAGCCATTGTGATCTTATTTCCGCCCCGCTCGGTCCAGCGAGCTAACATCTTCAGCTTCGATCGTGCAACGTCTCTTACATGCTGCGTCTCCGCCAGCAATACGTTTCCTAAATGAACGTCTGAATGATATAAAGTGATCAATTTAAAATTGCGTCTACATAGAGGATTATTTTTAGGGGCGCAGATTTGTTGGTAAACTTGACGGTTTACAGTAAATGCTTCGGATCGGTGTCTGAAGTAAATACAGAATATCATAGCAATGTGTTCGGTGCGGCATGAACGGTTCGTCCTATTTTCCTTTGTTTCGAAGTTCTGTCAGATCTACATACCAGTAACTATTCACTTCCCTTCACCGTTAACAGATAGCTGGCAGGGACTATTTTGTGGATAAATGGAAATTCGATGATTGTAGACGTAACCCAGATGGCATTGTTCCTGGAGCATCGATTAACTATTAAATTCGAAATACACTTTCGAAAGTCGTAAACAATATTACAATTTTGTTTCTCACTTTAATCTCTCTACAAACTGAATATGTCCAAACGATCGTTAGGGGAAACTAAATACATTCCAATGGATCGTCTATTTTCGAAAAGGGGTTGAAATAAGGTGTGCGAAAAGTGTAATTCACGTACGCAAGCAGACATAAATTTTTTACGCAACTATCCCATCAGTTCATTATGTTACCAACCACGCGAACAAGTCCGCCCCGTCGTCGGTGAATTTAACTTTCCGTTCTCCACACCTGTATATTTTACCTGCAGCTCGAGTGTGATCAGCTGCGCGCAATGGGACAACCCTTACTAAATCCGGTATTGTAAAAAATCAGTCGGAGTTAATAATAGCTTTCGGCTTTCGCCTTCATCCTGGCCCGCTGGTATTGTGTGGAGACAGAGATCGTAGCTCGTGTGGGATTCGAGCAGATTCGACGATCCGGTGCCCTCTTATATTCGCCGAGAGGGTACGAGGATTCTGCCATCGCCTTTCACGCCCAACCACACAGAGGATTAAGGAAAACGTTACCAATGGAGTTCTGGAAAATTCTTCGAAAATATCATTTAATAGCAATTGGCTTCTGTGGGCCCACGGGGCACAAATCGTAGGAAATAATATGATAAGTAGAACAACTTTTGCGTCGATTGACAGAGGGAAAATTAAAAATTTCTTATTCAATCCCTTTTGTTGCTCGTTCATGGAAATAGAAATTCAATATTGATAATGTTGGATTGGTTATAAAGGTGCACTTGATTTATTGCTGTTTCGTGGTAATTTAAAGCGGCATCGTTTCGTAGTAGCTTCGAAGAGTGTAATTGTGAATCTATCCGACAATGAGTCCAACAACGCACAACGCCCTCCGTAAAATCCGTGCATTCGATGAACCGCAGTAACGAACATATTAATATCATTATCTAAGCGACATTCCCGAAAAAATTACCTTCGACCATTCGCAGCCGCCGAAACGCAAACAGTGCCGCGGCGTTACGTACTTCAGGGGACGGCGCAAGTGTTCCACGATCCAGCGCAATCATCTCAGGTATCGCGAGCCGTTGTCGCGACGTCCGGGGACTATTATCATCAGCGGTGCTTCACCTGCGTATCCCGCGCGTCCCTTTAGCCCAGACGCGAGGGCAGAAAAAGCCCGAGGAGCATCGACACGAAATGGAAGTAAAGGCACGAGCGCGGGGTTCGTCGGTGGCGTAGAGCGGTAGCATCTGGTGCCACCCTATCCCTCCGCTCCCTCTTTCCTTACTCGCACCGCGGTCACCCTCTCTCTCTCTCTCTCTCTCTCTCACCCCCTATGTCGTTTTTATCCCTGTCCCGTATCGTTCCGTCTCCACCCTCTCACTCTCACTCCTTCCCATCCACTCTGCGGCCACGTTCCTCTTTCTCTGCCGCCCTCGTCCCTGTCCTCACTCCGGTTCAGGCCGCTGCCGTTGTCCCGACGTTACTTCCGTGACGATGAGCTTCAATACGCGCCGATAGTCGCGGCGGGAAACCAACGAGCCTACCCAAAGTCGTCCATGGTTTCCACGCATCCAACCCAACCCAAACTCGGCCTAGCTCAACCTGGGACGAGACCAACACGTACACGAACTCGAGCGCGCATCCAAAGAGAAGAGGAGAGAGAGAGAATCGGCCACATCCAAGGGAGCAAATGTGTATAGGTATCAACACGCGGAGGAGCGACAGAGACAGAGTGTGTAAAAGAGGAGGCAAGGGGAGGTTGCGCGGGCGCAACCATCCGCTCTTCGCTCCTCTGAAATAATAATAGAAGAATGAAAATGAAAGAAAAGGAAAAAGTAATAATCTCGGGGATCTTTTAAAATCCATCGAAGCAGACGAAGCCGTCGGATTGTGTTGTGTGTTAGGGCAATCTCGCCGCCGCTGTGCCTCCTCGTGTATCCTTCCCTTCGCGGTAGCCCATCGTCGATGCTGCTACCTCTTTTCTTCGTTCCAGTCTTCTATCCGCCTCCTTTCTCCTTCATCCCTTCGATGGTTGTATCGCTTTCGTCGTAGACGAGCGCACGCCCCTGTGAAAGAAATCGACGACCATGGAGATAGCCGATGGCACTATGTTGCCCGATGTCCAGGGAGGAAGATACAGGAAACCGGCGATACGAATGTATCGGGCCGCGTGTAGAACGACGTTTATCCCCTTTCTTCTTTATTTTCTCCATGGCCATCTGCGAATCCAGCTGTTATCGGTTTCTGCGATAGACTTCCGGTATCCAGGGATACGCGAACCGAGACTTTTGTTTTGGATACACACTCGTTTCGTGCGCGTCACTGGGGCTAACCAGCGTGACGTTTAAACGAAGAAGCAGATGTCGCGATTGTAATCTCCAAAAATTGATAACGAACTAGCTAATTCGTTCCACGAACTATTCGTTCATTCCCCAGAAAAATTCCCGCTACCACCGAAGTTACAAAAGAATGATTAATATTCATCGAGGTGTGCGTAAAAACAGGGACACCCGAGCATCGAGCCTCCAAATCTTTACGAACCCCATAATTCTTCGACGCAGCCCATCCACTTAAACGAGCCGAAAGCATCGTTCGACTCGCCAGTAAATAAAACTCCCGCGGGCCGACCTGCGCGAATTCCTCTTCATCCCGCGGGAGCAGCCGACCAGCTCAGCAAAATTGGCTCCGACGGAGGATTCCAGTTCTTTAGGACGCGACGCTCGGTATCCGCGGATGCCACGCATTTGACGCATTAACACGATCGGAACGACGAAAGGGGGGAGGTCCATGTTCAGCGGAAAACAGGGATGCCAGGGAATTCGGGTAGGCGGTTGACAGCAGCCAGATACGCGAGGGAATAAGACAGAACGGTGGACGAGGACCGATACCGAGGCCACAGAGCGAAGCAGAGAAAGGTAGAGGAAATCGAGTGGGAACGGGACGGGGAGAAACAGAGAGAGAGTGTCTGGATTTCGTTTCGGGGTGAACCGGGGGAAGGCACAGGATTTCACGGGAGGCTGATCACGAATGGACGCGTCTCCCGCAGCTCTGCCGCTGACAGCCAGGAATTGGAATTGCATCGGCGTCGCTCGATAGCCAGCCATCCCGCCAGTCAGCCAGTCAGGCAGCCAAACGGCCTAACATAGAATGCCTACCGGTCTGCCTGCCTGGTTGCCTGCTTCCCTGTGTGTTGCCTGCACGTTGCTACCTGCCTGTCCCTATGCTCGCCTGGTTACCTATAACGCGGCTGTCTATACGCGGACCGAATCTACTGCTCGGCTCGTAGGATCCTCGAGCGAGATATCCCGTTGCGCGCCGTGGATCGGCCACGATAGATCCAGATCCATTCAAGACGGATGGACGGACGAGGCTGAGATACTCCTAGCCCCTGGAGCGTGTGCGTTAAGGCTCTTGGCTACGGAACACGCGTGGAACACCTGTGCTCGGGCCTCGAAGATACGAGGAGATAATGCGTGTCGATGGTGCGGATGAAATCGCGGTACTGCGGTGGGATTGAATGTTTGAGATAGTCGATAAATGGATCGTACCTCTTTCGAGGGGTGCTGTTTTTGCTGTTGGTGATTTTAATAATAGGTCGTAGGTGTCGTCAATATTACGCGTCGCGATAAGCTGGACGCACGAAATAATTCCGGATCGCGTATCGAACATGGTAATCCGAATCTTCAACGCTGTTCACGCTTTAATCATCTGTAGCGAATAATATTCGTCCGTACGCCATACTAAATCGCACCGATTCTGGCCGCTCAAACAATACCTACGCCCGTTTCTATCCTCTCGCCAGGAATCGACTTCTCCTCGCCGTTTCCTAATCAACCTCCATTGTCGAGGGAACGTGCATTAGCCTGTCACGGTGTTACACGGTCTCGCATCGATAGTAGCCATAAAGGCAGCTATATTTACCAAACGGCAAATCGTCGAAAAGGATCATGGCCCGTTTGTCGCCGGTCCTCTTCGAACTCGTTATTTCGGTTATCGAACGGGGGGATAGGTGTGTGCCCGGTGTCCGCGTACGAGAACGAAATGCCAGGCGAGATACGTTACGAGCACGTATAACCCGGATTGATGCCGTTGCACGGTGAAGCTTCGCGAAATACCGGATGCCCGGCTGCTGCTCGGCCAGCATTGTCAGACTCGTGTTTTCGAGGGGATTGGATTTTTTGATTTAAAGGGCGCACCGATACCTATCCCACGGGGGCCACGATCGACTGCCGATTCCCGTCGCGCCGTTCGACTATGCTATTCACGTGCACCGTTCGAATTTACCGCTTAAAAACAGACGTTATCCCGCGATTACGTTCCCCGGGCATAGAAAATCTGGAACACAGCGGGAACAATGGACGGGACACGCGCTTTCGTACGCCAATGCGACTAGGGCGGTCGCGATATACCGTCGCGGTTGACTTTGTGGTGTAACTTGCTTGGAGGAGTATTTCGAAGGTGAAAAAATTCATTTATGGGTGATTTTGCGACGAATATCGTTCGTGTTGATCTGATTTCTTTTTGCGCAAGATATGATAACTCATAATATGATTAAGCTCAATCGATTGAAAATTGAATGTCAGGTTGGCTAGATGGAAAGCATGCTATTTATATTCCTGGAAATAAGGAATTTTTGTTAACATTGATACGTTGATAAGTAGATACTAGTTACGTCGTTAGTTCATTAGCCAGCTATTTATATTTTCAAATACACGATTGCGCAATACGCCAGACAGGACAACATTTAGTTCACATCGATACGTTAACGATTAGGCGGTTATCGTACGTTTCACGCCGATCTCCTGTTAAGATTAGGGCGTTTGCGTTAGTATTGCCACGGTCCATTGTACCGCTGTTGCCAGCCAAGAAGATTATTCGGCTCTTCCCGCGGTAGTTTGCACGCGACTGACAACGAGCTAAATGGTACCGTTTCTACGGACGATCTGGCGAAGACGTTCAATACCGACTGGCGAACAGAGGGCCAGGCTGGAATAGTTGGGCACACCGTAATGGGATATCGCGGAATTCGTTTCACCGCTTCGACCCGTTCCGGATTAAACGACCCGGAATTCTATGGTAATTTTTGCGAAATGACCCCCGCGGATGCGTAATTTATAGGGGAAACCTGGCAGACGGGCAGCCAGTGGTTTTATCTACCGCGATTCTGCTAATTTAGGAAACACGCTATCGGTATACGTAAGGTGAATAGAGAATTTTCGACAGGAACTGTTAGTTTCCGGCGGTTAGAGATTGACGAATCGATTTCATTGTTTGTAACGAGCATCTATTGTTTAGTTTCGTTCGGGTAGATTATGGTCATTCCCGTGCTACGACGATTCGCGTTACAAACTGGATCGGTGTACTGATTGTATCCAGTGATTTTCGATCGTCAATTAATACGTGTGTAGACGTATGCCTTTGATCAGCGATGAGGCATTTAAATAGATTAGTGTTGCGGGTTGGTACCGTTGAACATTTTCCGTGGAAATGAAAGTGATGTTACTACAATTCAAACAGTTTAGCGTAATATAATAATAATAAGTGTACATATTTCATAATAATAAAATAAAGCATGCGAGAATTGATTTTCTAAACAGGGGTTTATCATTGTTCGTTAGAAATATTTATCGAAGTAAATACTGCACGCGGTCTATAATGGTTTTAGTCTACTTTGAGTAAAACCTATATTTTATAAATTCATTCATTCGATTAATCAGTGCGAAATAATTGACTATACCTGCCGTTACAAAGCTCGTTAAAAAGTGAGTAGAATAAGAAAGATCTGACTATTGTATACCAACGTGCGCAACTGTAATATGAAAAAAATGACTACTCACACCTTTACAATATCCATTAAAAACGCGTCCCTCCATCTACCACCGTATCAAGACATGCAAATATGAAACATTATTCGGTCAACCCCTGCATAACCGTTCTCATCAATTGCCTATTCAGCGCCGTTTCCCAACCGTTTACCACCACCTAATACGTACCCCGGATCACCGATACGTCATTAAACGTCCGCGTGCAAAGTGCAGAAGAAGAATTTCACGTGCGCCCCGTCGTAAATTACTTCCGCCTGCGCGTCAGAACCATCTTCCTGGAAGGGGGCTACCCGGCCACGGACGACACGAGGCTCAAATACCTACCCCCCTCGTGTAAGAATTCATTGATATTAAAAATATACGCAACCTAGTGGAAACGGGAACGAATGCCGCCGCGGGGACGATAAATGCAAATGCGACAAAATAGAGAGGCGACGAAGGTGGTAAATGCGGTAACGAGCGTGAGGTTCCAGTCGGAGAAAAGGCACCCCAGGGACACGGGGTGTGCGTGTCGTCCTCGTGGTTCCTTGTCCCTAACAAGAGCCCCCGTGGCGCGTGGAAACGACCAAGCTTCTGCCGCGCTAAACCGAAACCGGGACCTCCCACGTACACCCTCCCGCAACCCCTTTATGGCGAGCCATTCCCTTTTCTCGCGGTCATATCGACGCTCGTAGAAAACGCGTCTCGCCTCCATACTAATAACGCGGGGATAGCACGCGGCTGCTCCCACGCGAAACGCGAATGGGGTGAATTTGGAGGACGGGCCTGCTTCGATGGACACCCCCGCTTTGGTGTTTCTGTGGGGAACGCGGTGTTCTTTGTCGTGTAATCTGGGGGATTGTTTCTTTTCCTTCACGGCTATTCCTGCGGCGATATTCGGTTTTGTTTGGCCGAACTTTTGTGCGGGGGAAGATTTTGTGGGCCCGCGAAGAGAGTTTGGAAGGATGGGGATGTTTGGTGGAATATTGTTTATAGTTGAGGAATTATGGGGGTTTGGTGGCGAGACTGTCGTTTATCGCTGTGCTGCTTGTTTGAATTGTCGATAGCTCGGGAGGTTCCTATTTTTCTTCGCTTTATGCAGGCGTTCTGGGAGTGTTCTAGTAATGATAGGTGCAACAAGGTTTTTCGGCTGGTTCTATGGCTGCGAAGAATTATGGAACTTGGTGACGGGGCCTAGACTCGTATTTGCGTATTTTTAAGTTTCTACAGCAATCGGATGTATTTCGTATAACGTTGCAGGGAGGTTTAGTTTGATACTGTATCGAATCATTCAATTGCGGCTGCTTGCAACAAGCAACAAATAAAACAACTCGAACATGGATATACATAAAACCACGTACATCTAATTGCAAGTGCAATAAGCTAATTAGACGAGGGTTGAATTCTCCGTAGAAAATAGACCAAAATGAAAAAGTAATCAGCACAATTGAATAAAATACAGAATGGTTTGCATTTCAATAAAAACCAGCTACCTTATCGCGATAACAATTTTTCTCTGCATTTACTTGCAACACAAATACGTTCGGCTACATTCAATATACACACGTATATGTTTATGCTTGCAATCGAACTTATTTGTATCACGTTCCAATACATTCCCATACCGTTTCACTCGCGAACACCAATTACACCATTGGAAAACAAATGAAACAGAATGCTCTCCGAAGGAATTCGGGATAAAGCATACAAAGTGGCAAATGTCCCACTCCGTTTTCACTGACTCATGCAAACCGACGAACTTCCGAAACCGTTGGAGGCTCAAGACACCGGGCACGTGCCACTAAACACGCGTGACCGTCGCCTGCGTTGTTCGCACGGCACTTCCTCCGTTCACCCCTTTTTACGACACCATCTACCCATAGTCATGACTTATGCTCATGGACAGCGCCGCTCCATGGCATAATCGCGCCGCGTCGAAACGTTACGTCCCTTTTTCACGTAAGAGCCACGAACGGCGACGAGCCACGGGCGATCGTCGACGACGTGGGGTTACTTTATAAAAGGGGGCCACTTAATTTTCGCGAGCACAATGCGGATGTGACCCTTTTCCGCAAACGATGTTCTACTCGGGGGAGCTCGATCGTTACGGAGCAATAAAGTTCGGTAATGATCGTGTTTTGAAAATAAAAAAAAAGAAGAGATTCTCGGGACGGAGGGTAGCTCCAGGGGTGCTCGAAACCCGGACGGCCAATCCCGAAGAGATTTCGTTGAATAAATTAGCGTGACGGAATATGAACGAGTGGCCTCGAAACGCGATCGACTCTTCGAAGGTGTATTAAGTTACGCGAACGTTTCGCCGAACAGAATAGCGACGTGTATTACTTTTCTGTAGGATCAACAGTGTCGCGGCACGGAAAATGATATTTCCACGAGGGTGCGAATAATCATGAAAGTTTCATCGGCGTTCCATCAAAATGGAAAGCGTTACATTGGTCGCGGGACGGTATTCAAACGATATCGCCTTAAATCGATCCCGTGGCATGGAAAAGCGGGCAAAGAAATTGGCTAGAAACCGTGTCCGCCGCCGTGCCGAGAAAATACCGTGCACGGTATTGCCCGCCTCGGAAATAATCTTCGTGCAGCAGGATAGCGGGCGGCGTTAGGCGATTCATGCGGAAGATAGTGATCTTTACTGGATCCTGCCACCACATAAATGGCGTAATGCGCACCATGCTCAGATATTTGCAGTTATATAAAGAGCCCGGGGACATCTACAGACAGGCACACGCACACGTGCGCGCACAGACCGACGGTCTCTCTGTTTCTAAAGAGAGCGTAAGCTCGCCCCGCACGGGCGCACGTACACGCGGGCGTACAGGCCGGCGCGTACCGTACCACCGCACGTATATACACGTCCCCTTACAGAGTCGCACGGAAAGGAAAGAAAGGTGGATAGAACGGCCCAAAGGGCGGAGATTAAGGGTCGCCGAGGAGATGAGTTTGTTAAAAAGGCAGAAGCGGGCCAGCAGCACGCATCACGGACATCAAAGGGACAAGACGAAATGAAATCCAACCGCTGCCCGTCGCCATCCCTCCTCGAGACTCTCTCCTCTTCCATTCTCGCGTTCCCGTCCTCCTTCCTTTATCCACTCTCTTTTCTTGGCCACGACTTCCTGCAACCACCGTCTGCGCCATTTTTTTTCCTTTCTTTTTTTTTATCTTCCTCTTTGCCTTCTCTCGTACAGTCTTCGGGTACTCGACATCCGCTTCAACCCCCGCCACTCTGACTCTTCGCCTTTCTCGTTATTTCTCCGCCGTTCCTTTCCCTCCGCCGATGGCTCGTCTCTGTCCCGTGCTCGCCGCTTCTCGAAAGGACAAGCCGGCGGAAAACAGTGGGACAAAGGGGGTGGGGCGGGGGACAGAATCGCGGAAGAGGGCACACGCGAGCCCTTTACGCGCTGTCGCAGGGGACGTGTCGGTGCGCACATCACCGACACACTGACTTCCCTCTAGCAATTTCTGAATCGTCCCGCGCTTTGCCTCTCCGCGGTGTTAAACGCAATTTTTAAGAACGTGTACAGACCAGGGCCGAGTAATTGCCTTGTGGCCGCCGCGGCCCGGGGCGCGTGCAATTCTGTACGGTTTCGCGTTTGAGGGTCGTGAATGCTGAAACGTGTCAACGGTTTTTATGATCCTTCGCAAAGACATGCATGCAGCTTCGCTCTTTATATCTGCCTTTCGTGCCGCTTCTTTTTCCTTTCTCTTCGCTCATTTTTTGCTTTCTCTTTTTTTTTTGCTCCGTCGTTTTCTTTTTCTTTTTTTTTTTTTTTTGCCAGACGAGACTTAGACTCGGTTGATGATTTTTCTGGCGCTTTTATCCTTTGAGTATCGCCGTTGAAAATATTCTTCGCCCCGTTCCGGTGTTTCACTGGCCTTTCGGGCGGTTTTTATGCTGGCAATTAAAAGGTACGAATTAATTGATCAACGCGATGGTTGCGGGAAAAGGATGAATAGTTTGACGAAGTGTATAGTATAGCATTGAAGGGAGTACCGGTTGCGCAATTTGTATGAGGATTTACCACTGCAGTAGTATAGTCTATAATTTAATCGCGCAGTCGGACGCGGCGGTCTTAAGGAGATGGTAGAAATTTCAGAGGTGAAGCTTCAAAGTTTTCCTTCGGTCGTCGCTATTTTTACTTAATAATTAAATAGCTCACTATATAAACACGATTATCTATACTGTGGAGTTAATCAATATTACGCAGTGAAATTAATCGGGTTTGAGTATTACTCTTATGCATTGCAGTATAGTACTATAGAATTGTATGAGTATACCAATACAAGGGACTTACTTAGCTTTTAGAAAAAGCGATGTGCAGATTGTACGATTGATTATTATTTATTACAATACATATCTCTTCGCTATATCTACATTAGTCGTGCGAAGGGCGAGAAACAAACTGGAAATGAACATCGTTGAAACTGTTTTGATTAAACATAGCTAATAACAATTTCGCAATTCGTTACATTAATTTCCCTCCTACTTCTATACATAACGATCCCACATAATTATTATTCGCGCGCACCCAGGATATTAATCTGACCATGCGCATCCATCTTTCACCCTGTTCCATATTATTGCGACCAATTACGTTATATTAATTACCGCAAACAATATCTCCACGACCACCAGGCAAAACCACAAAAAAGAACAAGAAAATTAGAAGAATTATGGCAAACTCCGCTCCTCAATATTCATTACCGCTCCCCGGAACATTCTCTAACTCGATTACCTCAAAAATTTGTCAACGAGTCCCAAACTTTCCTCGCCCCGGTGTTGCACTAATAAAGCCAGAGAGTTGAGACGCGCCAGTGACGCTTCCGTCAACGGGATTCGAATTTTCAGCGCGGGAATGATCAGATCATAAATATGTATCCGCCCGTAACCGGCCGGGCTTCATGGAAATTCTTTAATTGAGTTATTTTGGTCTTCCGCCGGGCAAACCGACGAAAGGGATTCAACGCCTCTGGAAAATCCTTGTGGGAAGCGTGCAGCCTCGGAAATCTTCTTAGACGAGTTCTGCCGCGGCTCCGGCAAGCAAAATTCCCCTTGCTAACCGTACGATTACGTCGTTCAACGCTTTCTGACGCTTTCCGCCGACGCGAATCTCGTACGTTCCACGTCAGCCGGACATCCGGAGCGAAAGCATAATACGTTTTGTGCGGGCTGCGTGAAATAAAAATGTCGGTTTAATGGAAAAAAAACAACGATGCGGTCGTCTTACTACAAGGCGCGGCGTTCTGCTCGAAGATTATGCGACAATTAAAATGTAAAGAATGATTAAATTGTGTTATGTTCGTTTTGTCGTTGGCGAGGACAAGCCGCAAATATGGTTGGGTGTTCGTCGAGCTTCTTGCGACTTGGCGAGTTATTTCTGGGTTTTAAACGAAAGCTTCCACCGGATTATGCGGGAAGATTATATTTATTAATATTTGAATCGGAATTGTTTGCTATAAATAACAGTGCGATACGAAACGTCATATAGTAAGAGATATTATTTTTCATCGGAAACACTTAAATGTGTATGACGGTTTAATTAAATCGTATTTCGGGGGAAGGTGTAATGAAAAAAGATTTACCGTTTTCGAGCCGTACGATAGTCGGTGTATGGTAACTTACAAAAAGGAATTTTAATGGCTCACGAATTTGTAATAAAACATGACGCCGTCCCCTACCGAAATTCCTTGAATCAAACTTTAACACTTCGCTGCAAGTGTTACGCCTCCTCGAAATTCCTAGCCAGATATATTGAAAATTCCTGTCACTGTCACAACGTCGCGTTATTAGCCCCACACGGAGTATCTGTCCTCCATTGATCGTCAATGTGTAAACGGCACGTGGAAAACCTGTACACGCGTTCACGTGTACACGGCCGGTCGAATGGACGAATTCGTCTCATACGAAATATTATTAATCCAGAACAATAATCCCCAAAATTATCCCAGGTTTCTAACGCAAACATTAGTTATACATTAACCGAAAAATCGCATCGATGTTCAACGTCGTTCACCCGAATTCGCCAATACAAAACACCTAAACGGTTAAATAACACATTTCTAATCAGCGCGGAGACACTTCGCAACTGTTTATGGCATATCGATATCAATTTCCCAGCCTCAAGTTGAACAGAAGCATCGACAGGAAGTGAGACATAACTCGAACTGGGGACAGGTCGAAAGGTGGACTCGAGGGAAGGGTGCCGGTTGAACAGACAGACAGAAAGAGAGAGAGACAGAGAGAGAGAAAGAGAGTGTGTGCGTGCGTGTGTGTGAGAGAGAGACATAGCGAAAGGGAGACAGCAAATCGGACCAGTCAGCTGTCTAATGACTCGTTACCGGGAGAGTGCTCGTAACGAGGCCACCGATAAATGACAGCAGGTATTCCGTCCCCACGTGACCAAGCTTGAAGAGGGTTGGCTCGAGGTGGACGAGCTCTCTCTCTCTCTCTCTCTCTCTCTCTCTCTCTCTCTCTCTCTCTCAGGGAGGATACGGAACGGGCAGAGGTTGCTTACCTACGGTTCTGCATGTCACTGGCACTTGCTATGTACCGGTCGATGCCGTGCCGCCGTGGGGCAGGATCAAAGCGGTAATTAACGTTTCAATCTCAAGCAATTCGACGCTGAAACGCGCTTTTAAGAAATGGATACGGTAATTGGACCGGGGCGGCGGAGTTTTCGCCGCGTGGAAATTACGGAAAACGAATCGGAACGCGACAGTTTTGGAAAATACGGTTCGGGAAGGGAATAAGTTAATTTATATGCATAACAATAACCACCGGTTGTTCTGCAAACGTGTAATGCAGAATGGTGAATGCGTAAAGTTTAATAGCGATTGATTGACAGCGGGGGGGTTTTTGTTTTTCATTGTTTAATCGAAAGTGATTTACCGTAAAGCGCTAGATAGTGGAACGAAAGTTAACAATAGGTGGGAGTTAAATTCGAGTACCTTCCTTGAGGGAATCTTGCAGGAAACTAGGTTACTGCATAACGGAAACTTCTTGTAATGGTGACACTGCGGTTGTGGGTGTAGTTAGAGAACGAACGGTTCGTGGTTGGATCGACAAATTTCGTATTGGAAAAGTGAAGCTGGGGAATGAACTTTGTAATTGGCTAAAAGAAAAGGAGAAATGATTAATACGGATGTATCGAAAAATTGAATTTATTCAAATATTTGTGAATAATGCTCGAAGTATTCGACAGATGTTAAGTGGGCATTTATTTTACCACAATGCTCCCTAAATATTACCTTTCACAAGTGTTTTCGTTCGCTAAGATAACTGATTTGTTTATATGCTTTACCGGTGTTTATTAACTTTTATGCGGGATTATGTATCCTTCTTTCAAGAAGAAATTATGAAGACGGCGAAAGTTTAGCTTGTTCCCTCGTGCAGGGTTCCATAAATACATGGTGTATCCTGCCAGTAAGAAAGTTTACCCACCCGCGATTTTACAGGTTGTCGCGCGGTGATATTTATATAAGCCACCTTTAAACCCTTCAGTCGCTAATTGCGCGTGATAATTTAAATAGGATTTAAATCGCGTTATAATTAATCGGTCGGCACGTGTATGCCACTCGTTTCATAAGCTTATACTTACGAGCAGGAAGTATTATCCACGCCTGCGATATATTTTATACATATATATATGGTTACAGCTTTTTGCAGTATAATTTTGTATCGGTAAGAGTACTACACGTGCATATCTATTTTGTAACGAGGAGGTCCGAAAATGTGACAAGCCCCACGCGAGAGATGTAATATATCTGTCAAGAAAAATAAGTACAAATGGTAATTCTATTGAGAATGTGGAACGCTAATTCATTATTTTGTTTGAAGCAATTGCAGCGTGACTTTAAAATGTACCTTTCAAACGTAGAATTGTAATTGCATGGGGGATGCAGCGAAATCGTACAAACAATAGACGGGGCAAATAATACCACTGGTAAGAGCTGAAACACTGGGGTTCACAATCGAATACCTTTCGAATACATTTTGAATGGTGGTACTTTAAGCGAATTACATACTTCGGGGCCAAGTGAAGATACAGAGAAATGATATAGACCATTATTGACAGTTTATACTATTAAAGATAGACGTTTATGTACCGTTTGTAATGATATTTAATTAACTATACCGCACCATACTCAAGTTCCTTTCGCAAATTAATTGCAGTTGAAAAAATAATCTTATGTCTGTATCAATCCTTCTATTTTAATGTATTTAGCAAAAATTTGCAATAATCGAAATGAGGAAAACTTTGTTTAGTGGACATTACAGTGTTTGACAAAAACGTAATTATTGTGCAGGAACACAGTAAGTTATCTATTAAAATTATTTTACAAGTGCAAGATTATCAATACTTGCACCTCTGTATTATATGTATTTTCATTTCAATGATTATGTAATAACCAATAACTACGTCGTCGAACCCTATAAATATCATTAATCACTCTTCAAAAACTGATCGATACCAAAGATTTCTTTACCCCAGAAGTCATTTGAATGGACCTACACGCACAATCCAACGATTATCCAAATGTTCTTCTCAGGCATGAATAATCGAAGTGAAAAGAAGCACCGCAAAAGATACCGATACCGGCGTCGATTCTAATCCCATTTTCCAGTTCCCCCAGCCACCCCCGTTTGGTCCACGCGAAAATATCCCTCTTTCTTACCGCCGAATCACACCCCCTCCATCTGTCTATTCCTCTTTCGTTCCGTTTCTCTCCCACCGCCATTATGTTCCCTTTGCTGGATGGTTACGCGTCTCTATAGCAACCCGCCACCGAGGGCAGACAAGAGAACGCCGTCTACCTACGCACGCACCCACCCCTAACCGCGGGGGTAGGAGCATGCGTGCACCCACGTGTTTGCTATTGCGTATGGAGTGACCCATTTTAAAAAAGTCGTCGCGCGAAAGAGGCGGTTTCGAAATTTGTCAACCCCGGAACGTGGCACCTTTGCGAACGAAGAACACGATGAAGTACGTTCAATTGGGCTGAGTACCTTAACAGGCATGCAGTACCCACGTGAATTAGCCGCGAAATTCTCTCCATCCTTTTTATCCTGTCCCTTGCCCCGTTTCGTTTCATCCGTTTCCTTGACTTCGTTCGATCGTCGGCCAGCCAAGACACGCGACGATGGGGGGGGACGAGTTTTAAAAGGCTGCGTCCCAGAATTACGGTAGACGTCGTCGTTACCGTAACTCGTAATTGAATCTCGCGCGCGCCGGACAGAAGGCACGGAGAAAGTGGAACAGACGTCGTGGACGGGGACAATGAAAGCCGACGGATCGCAATTACTTCTACTCTTCGACCGAGATGAATTCGCTGAACGCTTATGCCCGGGTAACGGGCTTTCATTTTAAGAAAGCAGTCTTGTTTACCCGACTGAGCAACCACGGGGCAAAAGTTGTTTCGCGTGGAGAAGTTCGGTCGAACCGCGACTACTCGCCTCCTCGAAGGATAACTTAAATCGTTAATACGCGCGTGCGTTTAATACCGTAAAATTGCTATTCATATCTACTAAGATGCACGGACCTTCAATCACAATCGATAAATATATTGTCTGGTATTTTCTTGGAGGGCATTCGGATAACTTGAAACTGTGAATGCTCCGATTTTAGAGACCCGATTAATGGTGAACAAATTTTGTGCAACTAGGGAACGATAAACATAAAGTATCAAATATTTCTTTGGCGTAGAGCACCTGCGTTCGCACGGCTGTCTATTTATTAGAAAAATCGTTTCACCGTACTGCTGAAACAACGACAGTCGCATTTTTCTACATTATATTCTCACGAGAAAATCCTTACCCCAATACCAATTAATACCAATTTAGTCAACTTATTTGTTTATTTAAATACACGCGTGAACTTCGATGATTATCCAACGAGACTAAAAGGAAATTGTCCTAATTAGCGGAGCTGTAAAATATTTTAAGGGCGGCCCGTGGTGCTCGATTATTTAAAGAAACACCGGAACGAAATTAATACGCTGTCACTTGCGAAATCGGGGTGGTAATACCGGCAAGTTCCGCAAAATGCCTTGCGCCCGTAACACCCGTAAATGACGTGGTACGGATCGGAGCGTGTTCAGGGGCAAGGCCCCTTGATGAATTGTGCGCACGTGCCTGCCCACGTACCGCACCTAATTACATGCTGATCACAACGAGTACCTATATTGTCCTTTGAAATGCGAAATTGCCTATTGTCAACGTTTTCGCGGTCGAAACAACCGGTAGCCTGTAATCGAAATTTACCTCTTGATACATTTTCAATGGGGGTGCATTGTTGTTCCTTTCGCCACGCGCTCCACGTTATACTTTAATTCAGTTCGTGACGCCCGAGGAATACAGAGTGCGCGGTTGCGTAGAAACGCGCCGGACATTGGGGATCATAGATATGCGGCGAGATGTTAGGATGGTGAAAAATGTCAAAATGCGATTTAAAGATACTCTTATTTTGTATAATAACATGGAGTACACTGGCAGTCTACGCGTTGGCTGCAACTTGTGTTTCGTTCGTAGTTGGATGGGTTTGGCTTGAGTCTATAGAGACAGCGGGGAATTTCAGTTGATTCTCCAGTGAAACGTATGGTAATCGTCTTTTAATAAATGAAGGGCTTTCCCTTCAGCCAATCAGTGTAAGTGCAACTTTCCCTGAGCATGAGCTTCCTAGTTCAAACACCTCTTTATTGTTAAAACTTTCAGTTGATAAATCAATTACGTCATTATTTCCATACGTAAACAATAGATGACGGTACTGACATTGTCATTCTCGTCCACGTAATTCGTAAAAACCTTGTCTATCTCGGTTCGAATGCTAATGGACGTACACTGATTGGCTTCTGAGCCCCCGAAATATAGAATTTTGTAATTCGACAAGTGTCCACCATGCGAAAGAGGTATTATTATCGGCAGTATTAATTAAAATAAAAGTCTATAGCGTTCTTATATGGTTATCATATTTGTTACTTAACATCTCTGTTACAGAAATCTTTTCCGCATATACAAAAGGCATTCCGCACCCGTCCGTGTTTCACCCTGAAAACGAAAATCTCCACGCCAATAAATGATTCAACTCTGCGTCGATTTGCATTACACGAAACCGCGAAGCCCGAATTAAATACATTCTCGGCGGCGCGTCGTCGTGGCCATCACATCCAGGTGGTGACGTGCCGCTGATCGGCGTTTATTTTTTTTCCACCCTTAAAATCGCCCATCGTGGCGTGAGTCGTGGATTGATGTGTTTGCTGAAGCTGTTGATAGATGGAGGCGCCCGTGTTGTCGGCGCCCTTTCTACCCCCTTAACATAGACAAATGCTTCCTAGCCACCCTAACAAATATCTCTCAGATTTATTATGCGAAACTGCCCCGGCGGCCTAGCCGCGCGACGACTGCGTTCCTGCAAAGTTTCGAGGGCAAAAAATTCGTGTTCTTTCACGGGCAGTCGTGCATGGCCGGGAGCGGTGGAAGACACGGCGAAAGAAAGCACTTCCGATCCCTGGAAACCGGGACGAGCCCTTTTAGTAAGTTTTATTTCAAGATCAACGTCTTATGCTGTATTAAGTTGAATGAAAACGAAAGCCGGCAAAGAAACTTCCTTTCCCCGGGTTGATTTTTCGTTTCGCCCGCGATTCATTACGACCTTGCCTTTCAGCATGACCACTCCACGCTAATTATATCTACGGCGCTAATTAAATGCTCCCTTCAACGGTAACATGGGCCTGAATTTGCTTTCTGGACTAAAAATGTCAGCGACGGCGTACGCGCGTTATACGATTATCTCGCGCCGGTGTGATAAAAGGGATTTCTTTCGAACTTCGGGCATTGCGGATTAATTAAGGCTACTTGATGATCCGTCGAATAGTATGCTATACCGTGCACCCTTGCGCATTATTTTGCTGTGCAACAATGGGACCCTATCGTTACATTTATTTGCCGAATAATCCGATTCGATCCTCGTTCATCTACACATCGCAGTAATTAATCCAATTCGCGGATCGGCAAATCTCAGTGTCCATCGCCAGCCGCTTTTCATTCCGCCGCAAAAATATAGCAAAATGTTACCGCGGCATTAATACGAGGTGGGGTATGATTGAAATTTTTCCGAACGAGATAGAGAGAGCAAGAACGACGTCGAAAGGCAGGTACATATAAATCACCTATCGCCAGTGGTCCGCGGTTCATTATCATTACTCGCGGCTCGCATGACACGCCACGACGGAACTGGCCACCAGCGGATGAAGTTGGCCGCTGACACCGTCCCCCGTAAAATTATTGTGGATATAAAAGTGCCGTGAAACAACGTTACCGAACGTTATAAACGAACGGCCGCGTTCACATAAGTGCGAACGTACACGCGGCCGAATGGAACGCGTCTGCCGATCTCGTCGCATATTTGTGGCTCGGCCATCCGGTCGTAAATAAAGTCCCTCTAAAAACAAAAACGCAACGAAATAACGAACAAATGTACCCATCACTTCTGCTACATAAACCCGTGCGCGGGTGTGTGCCAAACGGCCACCCTTCGCCCCGCGGCGACGCCGATCGGGGCTGATAGTGGTCGTGCGCGAACCCACCGACACACATTGCCGATCGCTGCACCCGGCCAGAACGGAGAGATTCGTGAACTGCAGTTTCGACCGATTCGACCCCCCGATCGATCTTCCCGTTGCGCCCGATAGCCGGCGAACGTTATCGTTCTCTCTCGCGGCGGTTCTGCGGCGGAATGATGGTTGCGACCGTTGGGAATCCATTATCTTTTGGAAACGGGATCTGCACGGCTGCGATTTCTATGGTTTCGTGCGTGTGTGCACTTTGGTTTTTATTTCGCTGTACCCCCATACGTCTCCTCGACGGTCGTTTCGGGGATTACAGTGTTTTTGCTCGCACGGGAAACCGATTTTCTTCGGGGCAACAACTAACGCCAGACGCTTGTCATCTTTCGTTTCTCCGCGATCGTTCGAAGGCATTAGCATTCAGCCGCTTTCGACCAATAAAACGAGATTCCCTGCGGATTGACGCAGGAAAAGATAAATTGAGGTATTCTTGGATAACGTGAACGCAATATCGGTGTATATTTACGGGTCTGGGGGAAACGGGGTACGAGGGAGTGAGGACGAGGGACACAAGATCGTGGGGTAGCGAAGACGGGGATCGAGGGCGGAGGTGGGGTAGTTGGCGGGGTCGGAGGTTTCTGGCGTTTCTTGCGAGACGGAGACCCCGGGCTGTACCGCTCAAAAAACATTCAAATTAATTCCAGCCGGCTTACCCCAATGATGGCGGCCAATGTTGTGCAACATAAGATGAGACCTCCTGCCTCGTGCGCTGCTCCAGAAATATATGGTACGCGTGCATCGCATGTATACACGCGTGCACACGCCTCTATTAACTTGGAGGTATGTATATACGGCCATGGATTCGCGTACAGGATGTTTTACAACCGGCGTTCGTTCCTCTGAAGGCGAGGTTTCGTTGGATGTAAGTGGCGAAGATCAGCTCGCAGGTATTTGTACGGTCGGATGAATTTTTTCTTCCTTGCAGATGGAACGAATTGTTCTGTCGATCGCCTTGCCAAGAATGGCGATTAGATCAATACTTACGGTAACAACTTTGAACGGCGCTAAAGAGCACTTGGATATTAATGGATGCTCAATAACGCTTCCATAATTTTTGCAATATTTCTGTGGCCGACAAATTTCTGCGATCTCACACATGAACTTACCGTTTGTCAGTGTTTATTCACGTTCCACTGCTGGGAACCGCGTCGGGCACTGACCCTAAAATATTAGCAATTTCAGGGTTACGGAAACATATCGAGGTATCATAAATTGGATCGACAATCTTTAACGCTACCCGTTCGCAAAATATCGGAATAAAGTGAGAAATCAACGAAACCGACATTCAGAGATGACCAAACATCGTTTATCCGCCCAATGAAATTCTAACGTCACGTTCTCATATTTTGAAGCATCCAATACACTCATAACAGGCTGATGCAGCCACGTTTATATGTTACATACACCAGTCGCGCCAAGCGGCGCACTAGTACATGTTCATGTACCTGTCGGTCTACATATCCGTAGGTACATGCCGAAGACCATCCCCCAACCCCTTTTCACGGTGACATCGGTCTTCCCTCCTCTCCGTTTTTCTCGTTTTTCCCCGTATCCGTCGAGCCATCTCCTGCTATCTCGTGCGCGAGCAGAAAACTCGAGCGTGTTGGTAACAACGCTCGGAAAGAGGAAAAGAGCTACGGAAAAAGGAACATTTCGCGGATATTCTGCGAGCTTCTCTTTTCCTTTCCCCCCTCTACGTCTCTCTTTCTCTCTGGCTCTCTCTCTCTCTCTGTCTATCGCAGCCTACCACCCCATCCTCCTTCGGCCATCATCCTCTTGCGCTCGCTCTTTTTACCTAGCCCTCTCAACCTAACCCTGCCCATCCTGCTTTGCATGTCTTTGCAAGGGGTTCGAAGAGGGAGGGAGAACGACCGGCTGTGGGGTGAGCTTTCTTACAGGATACAGCGGGAAGAAACCCCGACCGGGCGAAGAAAGGACGAAAGAGGCGAGGAAACGACGGGCAAGGGACGCGGATATCAGGGGAGACGAGGACAGGCGTGGCACGAAGGGGTGGACAGGACGGAAAGAGAGAGAAATGATAATCCATTCGACGGTCATAACGCAGCGCGGCACCGTAAAGCTCACCAGACAAGAAATACGGCCAACCGAACACCCAACCCCCAACCGTTTCGTCCTCTGCATCGTCATCCCTCTATCTGTGTTTCCATCTTTCTCCAACCCCCGAAAGCTCGCGGCGAACTTACCCCCGGTTATATGCAAACCGCCACCGTTCCCCCAGGCCAGTCATAAACTTACTGAATTATATTACGCGCGGACCCGCTGTCCCTCTGTCCACCCCCACCAATGGAACTTCCTACAAATGTACTACACTCCCATCCCCCACGGCCGTACCGTCGTCCAACTAGCTCGCCCTTTTTGCTCTCGGCCCGCTATTGTCCGACCGCTTTCGTGCGGATTTTTCAAAATTATGTAACGAGGTAGATTCGTGTATATCTTGCGGAGGAGTGGAGTAAGGGATTTTAAGTGAGAGGAGTGGCCTCGGTCGGGCAAATCCAGGTTCCCTGGAACGAGAACGTTGGTCTGTTCGGGGTTGGCTTTTCGCGAAATTAAGAGTCGATTATGAACGTATTGGCAAATGTTATGTTTAAGAGCTGCAGTCTTCAATCGAAGGTGCATGCAAATGAAGATGCAATTTCCTATCGGCTTAGGTATTTCGCGAGTTTAATATTTATTGAGATTACGAGTCTTTCTAATATCAATGTTTCGTCCGTGATTTCTTCATCTTCTCGTTGCGCTGAATAATATAGGCAATGTCAAAGTATCGAGTAACAATTGAGCCGCTCATTAGCCGAATCTGTCAACTCCACTTTTCGAAGCTTTTTAAATTTAATTGCCGAAGCGCCCGATTGACTCTCAACCTTCTGTATTCGAAATAAATCTCCGCGTTCCTCTTTCGCGGGGTTCACCGATTTCGCCGACGAGTGGCTCAATTCTGAGTCCTCCTATTGCAGACTTTCCGGACCAAATGTGATATCGCAGTCGTAACAGTAATCAACTATCGCAACGTAAATACGTTTCCTCCGTCAGATGAAGAATGTCAGCCGTACAGACTAAGGAATATCTAAGTCCGAATGGACAGTGTCGTCTAGCAGTGTCACCGCTGCGGAAACGTCGGCGCAAAGGGGACTCTCCTGGATTTATACTCGCGAATCGAGTGTCCACTCGAGGCATCGATCGCCCCGTTTTCAATATCGTCACCGGCAACGGCCAGTCACAGGCATACCGGGTCATTACTAAATGCAAATCGTAGCGAAACCGGGATCGATGAGTTTGCACGACGTCCCACACGAGCGAGCGCGTAACGCCGTTTAACCGTTTAGGGGTCGGAACCACGTTAACGGGGTGAGAATTGGCCGTCACTCGCCTCGACACGCGCCTCGTTGCCCGCCGATCAGCTTTTTTTTTCCCTCCTCCTCCTCGTCGCATTTTAATAACCTCGTCGTACGCCGGCCCCCCCTTTTCTACGTTTCACGTGGGCGTCACCGGAGCTTATCAGGCTCGTTACGCGTTGAAAAAGTCACACGGTTGACCCTGCTGATTTCTCAATCTGGCTGAACGCGACCCAGTGGCCGTCGTGTCGAGAGAGGGAGCGGGATAACGAGAACGGCCCTGTGAGAAAGGGCTGGATGAATTGCGGATTTTGGAAAATAATTTAATCGTTTCTGTTGGTTCTTATTGTAATGGGAGAGAATATTATTTCTACCTCGACATGAATTAAATTCGCGCCTTGAGGACATTTTGTTGCATCGCCCTGCGAACGTATATTTCCGCATAAATATATGCTGGGGTTAAAGTGTAATTGCAGGAGATTTTTAATGCTATAATTCGTAATTAGATAGGCCGATTTTAGGCGAAGAATTTGTAACTCCCTGAAGATATTTGGACATTTTTAGAATGGTATATTTAATATTTAAAAGAATGATACGCAATGTTATACTTTGTAATAGAAAAATTAGTCAATTTGTCCAGCAGCTGCTCCGAATAATTTTACGGCTTGGCTGGCACGCATTTCCAGAGTTATTTTTTAAATTGCGACAGAGTGGTGAGCTGCAACAACGCAGTCAGTGAAATAGGTGTACAATAAACGCAAGCACTCGTACTATATTTTTGACGGTGAAAACGTTGGAATTTTGTGAAGTTAATGTCGCAGAAAAATAAATTATATGTATAACACAACACCGGTTCCACCCTTATCACGGCCTGCATGGGTACCCCCAAGTGCGTATTAAAAAGAAAACAGAACAAACTATGCAGCAGTTACAAACTTTCGTATCGTTTACAATTACTCTTATTTCCTACCCCTCGCACTACTGGGAAACAACGAATGATTAAATAAACAGCGTGAAATTAAAGTATCACGAACAATATATAGAATACAAAATCGTGCCAAAGTTGCTTACGGCGGATAAAGAAATCGACTTGTCCGTAAGTTAAATCGGTAGAATGGGGCAGATAACGAAAGAGGGGTGGCAGGAAAATCTCAGAGAATTGAGCCGTCATCGCAACGACGCGTATCAAATCGTACATTATAATTGGAACGTCGACGTGCACGTACGTCCAGCACGTGCCGGCACTGAGCCGTAGTCCGATCACAGTAAGACCTGCTCGTATATTATTCCTATGGAATCATAACTCTAATTCTCGATATCGAATCGAATTACACGGCGATTGTTATGGGAGACGCTCGATGAACGAGCGCACAATCTGGAAGGGTGACTAGGCCTGGGCAAGGATACCCGTTATTAGGCCATGTGTGCAAGGGTATCCACGATGTATGACACTTGCTCTGCCTGCAATAATACCTTCCTTGTGAATATTGTGATAACTTATGGGACGGTGTAGAGGAGACACACCTGAAAATTGATTATACGATCTAATGATTTCGGTATTTCATTGAAGTTTCAATATGTAATATGTATGCGATCCTTTTATAAAACGAATTTGTGTTTTAGTTCATTGTTCCTTTATGGTATAAATTGTTTTGTCACAAACTAAATAATATTCCCTATGCAGTTCGAAAAGTGTAGAGTTAGTATTACACAGATAATATATGCGATGTTTATGGTGTTTATAAAATGTATACATTTTTCTTTTCCGTCTCCGGCGTTACTTGTTGCATATTGCCAAAAAGTGTGTATAAAGGATGTACAGCAGTATCCGATAGCCCGAATAAAAGCTATCACCAGCAAACACTACTCGAAAGATGCGATCTCTCTGAAAACGCGCGCCCCTTTTGGTACACAACTTAAACAAACAACTCCTAGGTCTCCGAAAAAGGGACTTTAAAATCATATTCACCCCTGCTCACAACTGAATCTATTAGCTTCAAGCATGTACCGTTGACTGACGTTTATACCAACATGAAGTGTTTGATCTTTGACGTACACACTCGGCAACTGTGCCCACCGTTTATCTACTAACCCACTGTGCAGAAGATTTATTTTCGTACTTTTAATAGTTATTGCAGCAGCTGTTGCTGATTTTCATTGTATCACTTTTAAAGTTCCTTTCGCAGGTAAGTTCGTTATCGAAAAACGTAATTCGAAACTAACAAATGCTTGAACAATATACAGAGTAACTTTCAAGATATATTTTCGCATCCTATATACAAATGTTCGACCGTGATAGCAGAAACATACGTATGGAATATATTTTTTATAATATCCCTTGCGTTACTAATTCCCGATTGTACAAATAAAGTAACTACAGTTAAATGATATAATCAATGCCGCACAGATAACAAGTATCAAATAAACATGCGAATAATCCTCATCGATTAATCCGAACAAATCGGAAGCAACATCTCCCTGCAAACACGCAAATTAAATTCCATCTAGCGTCTGGCAACAGCATTAATCAGACATCTCCTTACATCGACGATTCCTCCGCTACTTCCCAACGTTAACGCGCAGAAAATTCAGCTACCCTGCTAATCGGCAACGATACAATGCCAATATCCCCCTATATACCTATCGACGTTCAAGTTGACAACTATATCATAATCGCGCAGTCATTCAAGCTACCAAGCCCCTTGCTATCACATCCTTCGTTCACACAAGAGCACACAGGCTCACGCATATCCGTCCGCGCCGCCCCCCCCCCGCCCCAACCCTTCCCAATTTACCAGACTCGTACTCCGTCAAAGTACCTTCGATCATAATACACGAGCAGCGCAATCAGAATTTACACTCGCCTAAATCGCGCATCAATCACCCGTGGCCCACCCTCGTGCGCCTAAAGGGATGCACGCTGCGCGAGGAGGACGCACGATAATGCGCTTCGCGCCGATCCTCCGTACCGCCGATCGTCCGACAAGCGTCCACACGTCCGTTCGCTCCTGCGTGCACGTATAAGCTCGTTCTTTTTATGGGTTGCCCTCCCGCAGCGGCACGAGCAGTCACGTGCTCGTGGCACCCCCCTGGAGCAGCATCCCTCGACCCTCAACCCGTCGCTGTGTCACCAAGCCGCCCACTTTAGACGCCCCTTGCGAGGAACAAAGAGAAAAGACAGTCCCGGTACGATCTACCCTCGTCACCTCCGCAACGAGTCTTCATTTCCTCTCCGCTCTTTCGTGCTCCCACATTCTCTGTCTCTCTTTCTCTTTCTCTCTCTCTCTCTCTCTCTCTCTCTCTCTCTCTCTCTTTCTCTCTGTCTCTCTATCCCTCGCCCGACACCACTCGCCAACCTTTGGCCGTGCGGGAGCAGATCGCGCGAACGACCGCCGCTTTAATAAAAAGCTACTTACTTTTCGGACGCCGCCAACAAGGACGCCGACGCCTCTCGTGTCGCCCTACCGGCGAATTATTGAAGGCTGATAAGGGACGATTAACGGGGGCAGCGAAAGGGATGGGATTTTTTGGATGGAACGCGGCTGGAACGATCGGAGACGAGTGATAGATAAGAATTTTAGATGTAGACGGATCTTTGCGTAGTTGGCTAATCGGGACGCACGGTTAATTTGTTTCGCCGCGGTTCGCGAAGGGTAGGTGAGATTAGTTCCTAGGCGATCCTAGGGGGCTGTTGCAGTCTGGTATTTTACACGAATTTTTGCTGGTGCAAGTCTCGTGGATACATTTCAACTGCCGAAAATATTGCAACAAGCAGCTTGCGGTACACTTTGCATTCCGTACGATTTAAGGCTGACTAATCGTACGCCAACACTACTGCACTGTCGAGAGACAACTTTCTAATAAGCGTCGTATCTGTTCACGTACTTTCTGATCCATGGAATGTGAACTGATTTAGTGTCAGACTGTAAGAAATTAATTTCTTTACTTTGATAGAACTTGAAAAATCAATCAAACGTTACTGCATAGGTCATTTCACATGACAAACCGTTTCTCTCAAATCGATAAATAATTAAAATAAACGATAACCAGATAAAACACTCTCACTGGACACGCGCAATTATTTGCGCTAAAATCAGTACCCAGCATTCTGACTTTGTGGAAAATAAAAATCTCCGTATCCGTCACACTTCTTTAATCGAAATAAAATTTTCCCAAACGTTACCAAGTTCCACAAAATTTTTCCCTCGCACAACCAAAGCATTACGCCACCTCATCCCGAAATCACCAAAATCCCCAAAACAGTCTGTACCACGAGGCTCGCCTAACCGGTCCGAAACCCATTCCGCCCCCCACCCTCCCCATGCGTCTTCAAACTCAAAGGAAGAAAAACGAGCGGGCAAGAGTCGTTTCGCGCTCGCTCGCCGCCGGCATCGCGATAATTTCCTCGTTCCCCGTTGGGCAAACAGTCTGCGGAACGACCAGCGCAACGGACGAAGGGGGTTGGCAACAGGAGGGCCGGAGGGTGTGCACGAAAATATGTACAACGGTGGGTGGGCGTTCGGAGCGGCGTTGAACTTTAATATTACAAAAAGCTGTAATCCGACGGGCGAGCCAGCTGGAGCGTTAACCCTGGCCACCCAATTTATAAAAATAACGATGAAATTACTGTTGCGTGAAGTGTAGCGACACGCAGGACACCGATGCAACGGTGCACCCCGCGAGAGGATGACGGGCGAACGCGGTGGGGTTGGGCTCAGTCACATGGACGCTGGACCAGAGAGGGACCGGACCAGCCGTCTCGTCCGGAGAGTGACAGAACGGTCAAGCGCGGAGGAGGGTACGGAACCGTAGGGGCGGCGTGGACGCGGAGGGTTGCATGATACGCGTTTTGTCCGTCATCAGCTAGCGGACCGTCGGGGCGTTGATGTTTTAGTCTCTACTCGCGTTTTACGTTCGAAAAAATATGCGCATTGGCACGTGAGCTAATCGGTGGTAATAACGAAATCTCGGATTCGATTAATTAAAACGGCGAACGTGCCCGACGCGGGGCTCGAGAAAGCGTGCTCATCCAGTTCTTTCGAACGCGCGCGTCGACGCCGTCTCGCATGCACGTCTATGTATACTTGCCCGCCCCGCGATGCTTCGATGCTCGCGCTTCTTTTTTGTCATTCATTGGACGCGCTGCTTTTCTTGCTTTTTTTTCGCCCCTTCTTCCTTTTTTTGTCACCCTCGCCGGTTCGTTATCGCGGGAGTCGTTTTGGTGGGGGATGTCATACGGGAAAATTGATAATCGTTAAGCTACGTTTCTGGAAGGTAATGGGGATATCGCTTCTGGTGTAATTATTATCACGCGGTGACGATTTAAGGGGTACTGAATTAATATCGCTATTAATGAAGTCCGCGGTGTTCTTAAATAGAGAATGTATTACTTTAAGAAATATTATTGACCGCGTCATATCTTGACGCTTCGTAACTTCGCAACGCTCTACGTAGAAATAAAACTGTATCAGAAATAATTACAGAATTGCAATATTATAATATTAATTACAATAAGAACGTCACAATTATCGTTCAAGCACGGGTTATTTTCTGTCGGCCGTAATACCGAGGTTCGCCGAAATACGGCAGCCAGAGTATAACTTTCGGCCGAACTTCGGCACCGTTCAAAATGAGCATCCAAAACTCGTTCCCCCGTCATTATTAAATCACGCCGAATCACCATAAGGACGTGGATCCTCGAAAGATCAGAGGGGCCTGTCCCTTGGAGTCTCGCGTACTCCTCTTCCTCTTCGAAACCCTCTCGCTCTCTCTTTCCGCCCAGCCACCCGAATCCTCATTGGCCGATGCTAACAATGTTTGCAGATATATTGTATCTCACGCATCACTTGGTCCGCAAATTGTTTTATAAACAGATTATAGCGACAGCGGGGTCGCTACTAGCGTAAAGCTGGTAATATACTTCGGCCACCCTCCCGCGAACATCCTCCTCCACCCTCCCCCCTCCCCCACGAGTGTACAAGAACTATATTCCATTGCAAGCAATGGCGAACACATCACTGAACATCGTCGAATCTTCAATGCAATGAAGCGCTAAAACGATTCATGTTCGACTCTCTTTCGATTCGCCAGACCGACACTATGATCGATCTGTGAGACATGATAAGTTGGGGCAAGACTCGTTTGGTAGAGTAGTTTGTATGATTTTAACCCCTTGCAGCCCCTGTTTATATGAAAATGTTTGCCGTACTGGAAGGTTACTGGCGAGGCGCATATTTGGATTTTACTAACAGAGAAATGTACTCCAAGAGTGAGACAAGTGTCAATTAAAATAATAATTTCGAACGAATCAGAATTTTGCCTCGGTTGACTGAGCCTCCTCGTTCAATCGTAATAGAGCCTAACGCTGGCCTGCAATTACCTTAACCGCGATTTCAAAAACAGATGGTTTGAATAATATGAATACCTGTACGCGAGTAACACAAATCCAACTATTCCTCCTGGTATTATTTATTCATAAAATTCCGACGCTTTTATAAAGTACATACCGAACAGACAAATGATTCCCGACGGATTACATTATTTCGTACCGCATTTTACTCCAAATCCCGTTCATGTTTCCGACCTATTACGCACACTCGAGTGCAGGGTGTATTGCCTCCCAGAAACGGAGGCTACAGGGAATGCAGCAGACGCGGCCTAAGAGTGCGTCGAATTTCTGCATCCGGGAAGGAGAAAAATCCGGTGAATCAGTGTCCGTGGCTCATTGATTCCGTAATAGCGGTAACCCGCCGACCAGGCCGGAATAGCGTGCTTATTGTGGTAAACCGGCGACTTAATGGTCTGTGACCCGAGCACGGTGCTGGAAAGGCAGCGGAGCCTCCATCGGCGATACCAGTACAGCAGAATTGAGAACTCGGTCGTCCCTACGAAAACGGAAGTGCTAACGTTCCCGGTGCTTCGACGCGCCTGCTAGGCGTCTCCGGTCGCGTGCCTCTGCGATTCTGTATAATCTCCCCCTTTTAAATTTTCGAACGGCCCATCCTTTTCCGATGGCACGGCATTCGATGTACTCGTTGTCAGTTCATCTTCCGAACGTGCCTCGGTCATTTCTCTTACTGTCGGATACGTAATCGACATTTATCTGCGCGCCGTTGCGTCTGACGGATTGCAAGGGTTAATCGTATTAATGTTACTTGCAATTGGATTCATAAAAATTTGCGTTGCAGCAAGGACTTCCTTTCGTGTGCCTTGTACGCACACGTTTTTCAGGTGGTCTCATGGTCTGATGAATTATGCAGCAAGTTGTAAATTGTAACACCTGGTATCGGGCTTGGGTGAAAATAATATCATAGTTGCCGTTGTTTCTAATATAATGTGTCATACATGTTTAATTTGAACAATGTCCAAGTGTGAATAGATAAATTGAAATATTGAAGAAGTACTTAAAGCGAGAACAGTGATACGAAGTTAATCGGACGCATAAAGTCAACCCGGCGACGACGGCCGTCGTGCGCATAGTCATGCGTGCGATCACGGCCACCGTTTGCATTAGTCGCGGTATGTGCGGCATTACTTAGAAACAAAGTGCGCCTGTAGAACTCCGCTGAAAAGTGCTTCACGCACGACGTCGTAATTAAAACTACCCACGTTCGCCACGTTGCAGAACTGTCAATCACTCTTTCTCCCTTCTAGCCGCCGGCGCACTTGGCGTTTCCTTTATTTACTTCAAAGTCATTTAAAAGTGGTACTCCCCGCGGTGGAGTGGAAGCGAACCGTTAAGAGCGTCGCGAAAAACTTTCCGTGTGATCATCGAACACCTTCGTCGAAGGGTTAAATCGGTCGCAGGAAGGGTGAACAGCGCGGGCGACAGAGACTTGCGTGCGGATATTTTTGCGAGCCATGGCAATCGGCACTCGCACGTACGACCCTCTGGAATATATCGAGAGAGTAATCTTCAGCCAGTAATCGCCTTGACGAGTTATTTCTGTAACGTTTCCCGCACAAGGGGGGTGAAACTGCCGTAAGAGATGAGCCGCAAGGGTGGAGGGTGTACAAAAAAAGAGAAACACGCTTGCAAGTGTGCGACCCGTGAGAGATGCGCCTCGCACGATTACCTACCCAATCTCGAATATAATTTTCTTGTTAGCTGTAAAATCCAATCAACGTTGACGTTGGCTGGCCGCGCCGCTCGGGTCGACCAACCCCGCTCCGTTTTCTTTCTCTCCCCTTCTGTCTCTTTCGCGCTCACTCCTCCTTTTGCCGTCCCCTTTTTCTGCTCCCGGGATGTACATCAGCTCCAGGAATACGCCAAGGGAGGAACGATAGAGGACGTGCGTGGCAAGGAGGGAACGGTAGACCATCGAGAAGGAAACGGAGAGAACTAGAGCGAGGGGATGCTAAACTGAAAAGGGAGGAACCGAGTTCGCCGAATACGCTGTGGTACTTCTCACTTGTTTCGTGGGTCGCGGCTAATGCGATTCTCCTGGCCGTTTCTAACATCGTTCCGTGGCCCCGTCGAGCTCTAACCCCAGCAGAATACGCGAGGGCAGCCACGAACTGGCCTGCCCTTTGTTTTCCGCGCGGTCCATTCAATTATTTGCAAATAAAAGACCGTCTATCTGGGGTCAGGACCCTCTATCGCGATCTCTGTCCCTCTCTCTTCTTATTATTACTGTTCTCGACGGACATTTCACCCCTACGCCCATCTTGGATCCTGGGAGATTAAAACTCGGTTTCTCGATTAGAAGCTAGTTGTTCGTAATACAGATGTATATTTTTATATAAATTGCGCATCGTGAACATCAAGAGAGAAAGTTTGCGAATTTTTAATATAATTTAGAAGAATATTTTTCCAGTCCAATCCAATATAATTGTACAATTATTCATCAATGGTTACGTTACAAGGTTTATCCGGGTTTTGCAGTAAACGTGTATTGCAGCATACTTTTGCCACACAATTGCATTGCTTGATTAATTTATATCCGTAGTTTCTAATTTATCGACGAATGTACACGTATACATTCGAATGACAATTAATAAATGTGATTTATATCAACAACAGCAAATAGAATTTAGCAGCCCCCTAGCAATTATTATTTGAGTAAAGCAACATTAACAAGGCATTTAGTTAACAAATTGTGCGAGCTGTATGCAAACGGGAATGCCTGGCACTCATTGATCAATTTGATCACCGTGCAAAGGTACCAACGCACTTCTGATGAAATTCGCGTCATTAAAAATAATTACCCGTTGTTGGGGTGACAGACGAGAGGACGACAATCACGTCTACGACGACAGCTACGTTTCGGTTTCTTTTCTCTCCCTGGCAATTATTATATTCTGCTTTCCATCGTCCAAGTCGATTCGGTCTCGACTTATCGGCCTACCACGGAACAGAATAATAGGCGCATCCTGGTGCAGGAGATTGAAAGGAAAAAGAGGAGTACCTTCCACGTTGGCCAGGTTCGCTGTTAAGGGGGCGAGTGCCCTCTTCTCCTATGCGCCTCGCTGACTACAGACCACGGAGTTGAATCAATTAAAGTTTAATCCGGAACCAGGATCGAGAAGAAGCAGCCCCTTCGGCCACCTTTCCTGCGATCCCTCCCCCTTTCTTTCTCCCCTTTCACGTCCGTCCCCCTTTTCCTTTCGTCCTGTCTCCGTTCCCTTTGTTTCATCCCCTTTTACTTCGTCCCCTTTTCTCTCGCGCTGTTTCTTTTTTTATTCCACCTTTTTCTGCTCGCCTTCCTCGTCGTCTATTTTATTCACTTGTTACTTGTTCGGTGTTCTTATCTTTAAAGATTATAATGATTTCCTTGGGTTTTCACTTTGTCACTTTTCTTTTCGTGCTAGTTCAATTGCATGCCCGTATTGCATAGATCTTGCGGTGTTTGTATCAGTAAATGTACAAATAAGTATTCCAGTATATTTCGATATTACGTATTAAGAATTTCATTTTGTACTTTTCAACTTTCCCCGCGAATTTTCTCTTCTCGCGAACCAGTATTCCAACTGTTTGCTAGCGGCAGGTCAACCAGCGAACCGATGTAACGTACCACCTTACATTAATACGAAAGAAGCGCTTAAAATTAACAAAGATGTAACCCGAGCAAAACGCCAATCAATCACAAAATCTCATTAATCTATATTAAATGCATATAGCGCGTCTCGTTGTCAAACAAACCAAAAATAATTTCAACAAATGTTACACCATAAACGAAACTTCAAAGAGAAACAAAATCGCATGCAACATGCCTCGACCATAAATTCCGACGTTCCCTTCTATTCCACTCTCGTTACGTCGCGTTCACCCTTCTTCACCCTTCAATCCATCTTTCTTCTTCCCTGTCCTTTCTCCGTCCAGAGCTACAGGATTAAGGGTATCCTGCCTGAAGACGAAACGAGGGCAACAGAAGAACGAGAACGAAGGAAACAGGCGCGAGTCGAAGGAAGATACACGAAGGGTACGCAACGGTGGGGTGAGTTGCTTCTATAAAACGACATGGGTGGGGGGGGAAAATTGGGGATCCCCAAAGTGTATCGCTTACGTGAGGGGCCCCTCTCACAATAGGGACTCGCAACGAGCGGAAAGAATAGTTATCCGTAATATGGGGTGACGCGTGCTGATGAGTCGGGCCGGAAGTTTCGATCACTCTTACCCCCCCACCCTATCCGCGATCCGTTCTATCTTCGTTAAACCGACCCACGGCTCCTCTTTTTGCCTGCTACACGTTTCATCCTCTGATCTTTTGACAACATGACAAAGCGTTCTGAACGAGCTCATTTTTCTGCGATAAGCAGCACCAGATAACATTATGTCGTTATAACGAGTAGATATGGAACGCGGAATCCTCCATTGTTATGGCACTGTTGCATTATCCGAGCTTATATGGCGACGTTGTAAATATTATAATTGTATTCCGACAGTGAACAGTTTGGTGGCGGAATGCATTTGTGTAATTAAAACGCGGGGACCTTTGTGCGATTTCTGATGCTGTTAAATCATAATTATTCTACGATCGGACAATGCGTCCGATATATCCAGGTTTTTTATTTCAATGCAGGATTGATTATGTCGATCCAGAAATTATAGTAATTTTCGAAAAATGATGCAAGATGCTAAAGGATATTTAAACCAGAAGTTTAATTGGAAAGTAGCTGTGAAAAATTATGTTGCACAGTTCATTCACATAAATTAAAATATAACATCAAAATTTGTCCACGTAAATATTGTAGATCGTTGAATATACGGATAGTGACGCCCGAAATGTTAAAATTATAATGAATTGTACTCCGCGCCACTCGAGATCACTCGCGAAATATCAGGGAAACTGTTCACCAGTTTCTCTATTACTGACATGTTCAATCGCAGCACTCTGGAAAATTGCCAGCCCCAACGAAACGAATCTTGGTCTTATCGAAACGTCAAAGGTTTAGAGGTGAACTTAACCCGAACAAAAGATCGATCACACATGTCGCCGCAGATCTTTTATACCTCCCATGATTTCGCGCTCGGTGCGGTCCAACAGCTTCTCGACATATCTGAATGGCTAGCCTTTCGACCAAGATTCGAAGCGACCCAGTAATTGTTCGGGAATGCTTTAATGGAGTACGCTGAGCTGTGTCCATGACTAAACGATGTATATAATTAAATGATCATCCTCGTCGTCCCGCGAGCGTTGATTTCGTGAAAATTGTTGTATAGCGAATAATAAGCGAATCCGATTTTTCAATGTTTATCCAGCTGTTTCTTACAATTAGCGTAACTCAATGTAGTTATTATTTGTGTTATGCTGCGTTTCGAATACTTTATCGCGCATTGAACGTAGCTCGCGTAACGGCATTTGCAACAGAATTAAATTATAAAATAAATATCCCATTCCCGTGTGTAATTGGTGCAGCTTTGTTTGACTCTGGCACATCCTCGTGCTGATATACTAAAAATATTACAAATTTCTCTCGTGCCATTACAATTTGCCGAACAAGTGGATTTTATTATTACCAAATACGCGTGGCTGCACCAGAATGTCAGAAATAAGGTAAATTAAAAAATGTTGCTGGCAACTGAATTTTCATTGAACATGATAGACCTAGAAACAAAACGGTACGAACATTTGATTAATGTATCTCCGTCGACATTAATTGTTCATTTCTCACAGCGTAACAGGACAAGGTCCCAAGGAATTGCCGACGACGTCGACGCTTGCGAAAATCGAAAAGTGCATCCGCCGGTAGACTTTTCGCCCGGCTTTGCCGAAAACAATGGCGGCCAGCTTTCAACGATGCGTCCGCGGGCTGGTTACCTGCAAATACAGTGCTCGACAACCGCTGACCCGAGCCTGGCAATCTCTCATTTTTGCCAGGACAAAAGAGCGCTAAATCTTATTGTTCTTACGCCGGTAATTAAGGTGGCCGAATTAGTCCGCGATTGTTCCTCTGTCGCTCGACCATCCCGCTGGGGATAATAAATAAGATTCTCGAGGAACTTCTGACCGTGTTATTCCGCAATCCTGTTTACGCTCAACGAACCACCCGGGCGGTGGATAAACGGGGTGAGGAAGAAGAAAAAAAAACGACAAGGCCACCCCGTGGCGTTAATTGCAACTGTAACGAAACTTCCGACCCGGTTTATCATACAGCAGAATCTCCGGCTCGTCCCTGACAATGTTACCGGTTATTTCACGCTAGGCTGAAACTTTTCGACGCATCGGCGTGTTGCAGTTCTGTGATTTAATCGTTAGGATGTGCCGTGATCGGTGGCGATACGCGTGTTCCTTTAATGCACGTAACACGTAATTCGTATGATACTTCAAGTTCGTTTGCTTGACGTCTGTGCTTCAAGGATCTTGGATTAGCGAGAATTGTGGCTGATAAGCTATTGTATCCGTGCGAACTTTTCTTAGTTACGGATGGACCGATTCCTCATTTCGAGTTTTGCCGATTTATTTGATACAAGTTTTCGCTCTCTGTACTTAAAAGTTAGCTATTCCCAGGGCCAATGCTGAACAACATGTTTCTAATCCCCAGCGTCATTGCTCGCGCATAAAATGGATATAATAGAATATTCGAACGAAACGGAAACACTCACCATGGAATTAAACGAAAAGTAGAATGCGCACACTTAAGACTTCGCCGCAATCGTTAACAGTATCGCCACGTTGAACGTATCAATTTCGTTCGACCATCACAATCTACGACAAACCGTGCGCGCTTCCTGTCAATCAAACACGTTCCACAAAAGCGCACGAATCTCGTTGATTCCCGCAGAATTACGGTGAACCGTATAAATCAGGAATAATCGACGAGTCGTTCGCCGCTACTTAATATTCGCATTCCAAAACGTTGTGGCGCGGTATTGCGGCGCAATGACTCTGGAACCGCGGTATTTCACTTCTGGCCAGGAAACGTCGACGTCGTCGTCGTCGTCGTTCGTACTCTCGTTTCGCGGCCGTGGAAAACTTGCGATTGCAAAAACTTGTCTGGTCCTCGAGACAAAAGGACAAACTTTCCCGCTCCCGTAAGAGTTGCTGGCGACTTCTCCGTCCTTCTTTCGTCCTGACTTTTTCAATTCCACTCCTACCGTTCTCCGTCCTTCTTCGCCGAAGAAGTTTCGCGACAAGGCCTACCCGTGTACTCTCGTCCCCCCCGCAAAAACGCATTTCCGACCAGCTCGAGGAACTCGAACGAACTTCGAGGAGCGTCGATCCGACGATAATCATCTTTCTTTTCCCTTTCCTTCTACTCCGAGTGTGGATGTTCGACGGATTTCCATAAAGAGGTGTCTGAACGCGGCTTCGACTCGATAATATTTTTCGCGGTTACTCTTTCGTCGCGGCGAATTGAAATTGGGGGTTGCGATCAATCTGCAGGGTTCGTTCGTGAATTATTCTTCCCCGTGGTCGACATTTTTCTATCATACCTTCGAAACTCTGGGAGAATGAACTAATTGTTTCGACTCATAGAACACGCTGGTGCAGTTGGATCGTTTAATCCGTGAACACCCTGTTTATTACTACTCGACGGGGCACTTGACTTGAATTGTAAGGTGGATTTTTGAAAATGAACGCATTCCGGGGAATTGTACAGCTGCATCGAAACGTGACGAGTGGCACGAGGAGCAAAAAACATCGGATGAATATTAATAGTACCAATCGAAACAAAACATACATGAAATCGAATAAACTTTAACATTTATTCTTCACCATCGACGGTTTATTCCGCAATTGCGTATCAATCGATTTACACAAGTGGCAATTAGAACATAAGAACTGGTATTACGAACAGCTGCAATCCTTTAAACGCCGTCCACAGCGATCTAAGTGAAAAATGTTAAGAAGAAACATACATTGCAAACGTTTGCTCACTTCATCGCGATGATAACAGCGATCTACTGCGTAGAGGTATACAATTATTATAACTGCTATCCAAATTCTTTATACTGGCGACGTAATTTCCGATAGTTCAGGCATTTCTTTTATCATTGAATTGTTCACGCGTATCGCGTTTCGCCGCCGCGAATACCCGCGGCCGTTCGTCCGCGACGCTTACATTACATTTGTTATATATTTCCGGACAAACGCGACAACATGACGCTTGACTTCGTTTCCCCCTATGCGTTTTGTTCGAATTTAATTTCGTTTTGCTACTTCATGCGCGGCAAAGGGTATTAAATTCCATTGCGTCGCGTTTAGCGAAGCATGGCGGGCAATCGCAGCCTCTCATTTTCCGCACACCGCGATATTATTTCCGAACGGAACTCTTTATTCCTCTGCTGATAGCAGCGTACGACAATCGAATATCGCGGTGGCCGTTTGTGATTCGTTTCGAGAGCCGGCCGACAAGTACGATCGACAAAATATCGTCGCGCGAAATTTTAAAACAAATTTCTGCCTCGCTCCGTTTCCATTACAGCCGACTGTTTTGCCGTTCAGATATTCCTTCTCGCCATTATACTGATTTACTTCTCTTTTTGTTTTTTTTATTGAACTCTGGTGCTCGAATTGACGATGTGAATCATCGATTCGTAATAGGTCTTCTAGTTGCAAAAATGAGCAACAATGTTGTGCATTAAATCTTGTGGAAATAAAATCGACATTCATTAACATGATTGCCTGAAACTAATCGTCAGCTGGACAGAAATTTACGCGAAATCGCAATACCGGAACATAGAATATCCAGTTCCGCCAACTATTCGATTCACCAACAGAAAATGAAATCGGGAAAAATCTGAATCGAACCTCTGATCGAATACAACATAATCCAAAACAAACAAAAAAACGGTCCTACTCCGTGGACACCATAACAATCCAACTCACATGTCCTACGTGAACAAACGCCGTGATTGTCGTATCCGTACCGCATCTTCACTTCTCATTTTCACCGTTTCAGCGAAAATTTGTCCAAGTAGATGTCCACGAAACTTCGGGGAACGCAGAACCTGTCCCCCTGGTCCAAGACCATCGGCCGTTTATCAAATATCCGCAGTTAATCCAGTTACGAGCAATCCAGCAGCACGACGCCGGCGGATTGTAAAGAGGACGACGGTGAAAGGGAGGCGGCGAGGATAGGGGCGTCCGCGCGGATAGCGAGCCGCTGATTGCAGCGGGTAATGACGGGGGCCAGGGGTGAGCAGCAGCCTGGAAGTAAGTAAAAATTTAAAATTTAGTTACCGCTCGCGTGCGTCCGACGGTTTGCGAATGCCGCGGATGTGGGACAGGATGAGTCAGCGCGGGTGCATCCAACAACTATGACGAGGAAACGTGGGGTAACGTTGATTCTAAAACTTTTTCGCGTCGCCCTGCTGTTGAGGCGAACGGTGATTGTGCGCGCATCCAAGTGTTCCTCGTCCTGAATTATTATACAGGTAATGAAAAACGTGCGATGGAGAAATTTGTTCCCTGTGTTCCTTTTTTTTTTTGAGGTGGATAAGTTTTGGATTTGTTTCAATGGTTTAGGTATCGATGTTTCTTACTGTTAGTATTTGGAACAATTTGGACCAATTCCATATCGAGTATGTTTCTAAAAAGCTGATAAGATTTATTGCTGGATGAAATGCAAACCGGGAATGTTGGGCTGGGAGTACGTTTCTTGTCAACATTTGGCGGACGCATAAGATACATTAAATGTATTACATATTAAAATATATTAAAGGACAAAATGTTTTTCGTCGCTTACACCTTCGACCAAAGGATCCTATCTCAAATATAACTCGGCAGCTGTCAATCTCGTACGTTTGAGGATAAATCGATGGGCCTGAAATTGTACTTATTGGTACAGTTTTTTAAATCGTAATACTTCCAAACGTCGCATAAGAATATAACGCAATCGACTCTGTAAAAATATACCTAAGTTCGTTTCCATCGAACGAGGGAAGGTTACACCTGTTAGGTTTAAGTCAAGGGGGAAACGAATTTGCTGAGGGACGGCATGGTACACGCGCCGTAAAATTTCTGTTTCCGTCGAATGTAATTTCAGCAAATTAGATCTGGCGTTTCGAGGCCGGAAGCAACGGGCAGCTACCTACGGCACAAGTGGAATTAGACGCAAGTAACCAGACTCGTTTATCGTCCGACCTCGGACTCCGGGCAATACGCGCCGCCATAAACGTGGAACAGCACAAATCCTTATATTTAAATTATCCTGTTTGCCCTTCATACTCGGCGAGGCCGCAATTCCACCTGGGTCACACGGTCAACACCGGGGGAAAATGGCTAGACTGCCGGCTCGTTTTAGAAGAAAATACGCTGCCGGAGAAATCCCCGTCATAGAGACTTTCATAAATATTTAATGCGTACGAAAGTAACAAATGGCGGCGATTTTTTAAATATTTATGAACGAGTGATCCAAGGCCCCGAAAGCTTTCATAAACACGCCCGGCGGAACCTATTTCATTTGAATTTGAACGAAGTACGTTTCATTCGTCTAATATACAAATATTTCCGCGGAGGGAAGCTGAACCGTCTTAATTACGAAACTCCTCGAGAATATAAGGAATCATTGAAATTTCGCCCACCCGGAAACGTATCTAAACTCACCAGCCGCAGTATCGATTCCCTCTCGACAACCTTCGCAAACCGACCAAAAACTATCCAATGGAATCAAACGAACAATCGGATCGAACCAAAAGTCATAACAAAACCTGCGAAAACCGTCCCGTAATCGAATCTCGTCCCCATCGGCCCCGTACAGCAAAATGCCAAACCAAACAAAAGAAAAAAAAAAAAGAAACGATAGGCACTCCAACCATCGAAACATTTACGAGCCTCTCGAGAGGCAAAGAAACCCTCGAACTAATACCGCGACGAGAATCGCCACCAACTGTTTCGAATTTGAGAAACGCTGGCGTGCCTGTGGCGCGCGAAAGCGGAGCGGTGGCATCGCAAGGGTGTAAGCTTTAATAAGGGCTGCCGAATTTCACACTGACTTGGCTCGCCACGGAGCCAAAAAGGGTGGCTGGATCCGCGAGGGGCGGAGGAGGGGAGAGGGGGGCCACGGGAAGGGTGAGGATGTTGCACAAGGAAGGGAGAGAAGAATCGAGGGAGGGGGAGGGGGACAACGAAATGGAAAGGGAGGCGTGCGGCTGATCGGCCAGAATAAAGTCTCGCGTCGTAAGCACGGCTCTAAGCGCTTCTCTACGCGCGGGCCCTCTTAACCGGCCCGGCCGATCAACAGCCAGATTATTAGTGTATTAGAACTTGTCTCATAACTCACGGACCTAATGGCCTTTGACCCGGGGCCCCGGCACGACGATATCACGAGCGTTCCGTTATTGCCTTTGACGCGGTTCGGGATATATGTGCGTTTTCCTTGCGAGGCCCGTGGCGGATGGGGTTTTTTTTTTCTTCTTCTTCTTCCTCTTCTCTTTTTGTTTCTCTTGCTTTCTATTTTGGGAGGAACGGGGGTGCTTACTGGAGTTATACGTTCGAGTAATTGCGATGGAGGTCGCGTGGTTGTCTGAGCGCGGTTCTTCCCTTGCTGCGGTTCGGATCTGTTCGCTTGGGTTTGGGATGTTCCACGTTATGGTGGACGTTGGGGCAAGGAAATTTGTTAATAGAGAGTTTTATAGTTGGACGTGCTGTTTGTAGTAAAGTGGGTAACTTACGCGTGGTCGTAGGGATCGAAATTGCGTTGGACGTTTAATTTAAAGTTTGATGGTGTATGTATTCTTTTAAACCGATTATGGAATATAAGTGGTTGTTAATAACATGTACATGCGTCTCCTTGTAATGTGTACATTCGGGGTTTTACAGTACGGGGGCTAAAAATGTTTTGACACGAATCTGTTATCATGAAAGAGGAAGTAGGAAATGATTTCACTAATACGTATTTAGAAACACTAACTTGCCGCATATTATATTCATGGATCGGCTGTGTTCGTAATCGACATACAGTTTCAAACTCGGCGCTAATCTAAACCAGAGTCTGTAACGCTATGAACTTTGTGCCGTACTGACCCATATAATGTTCAACCTATTCTTAACCGATTCTCAGACCCAATCTTCTTTATTTACCTTTACTTCAATAATAACGCCAATTCAAAATTTTCTCACTAAATGAAATTTCTTGTTGAAAATATATGACCGCGACTGATTCCAATAATCACAGCAGCAGCAATAATAATAACAACAACAAATCTGAACGTGACTAACAATCGCGAACCTCCGCGACAACAAAAACCAAAAACAAAAAAAAAAACAGAAAATAAGAATACATAAAACAACACGTCATCCAAGAATCGTAAAAGTAACACAGCTTCGAATTTCCATGCGAAACCGCAGGACATCTAGTCCGATCTGCAACGAAAACCATCACCCCTGCGCCACAATAAAAATTCCGGAAAGCAGAATCTCAACGGGGCTTCGTTCCCCGGCAAGAGAAACGAACAGCTGGCCCGGTGGCTGCGAATCCGCGAGGCCCGCCTAGCCGAGTCGCGTCGCACGCATTCGCAACAGGATTGTTTTAATGCCATTTAAACTAATCGAATTAGAGAATGAATCAATGTGACGATACGGAACGATAAAAGAGGGTGGACATGGGGTGCGCTGAGGAGAGGAGGCAGCGGTGGGTACGGAATTGCGGGGGTGGCGGTGGAGGATGGGTGGATAGAGATGGAGGGGGAGGGGGGTGGTGGTGGTTGGATGTATACGCAAAAGGGGCGCATGGATGTGCAACAACAACCCCCGTCCTGCAAACTCCGCAGCTGCCAGGCACAGCGCCCGCTCGACCGGAAGTAACACGACTACTGCCTACTATACGTCTCCGTCTCTCCGATCTAACGTTTCTCCCCCCCCCTCTCTCCCTCCCACTTCCTCTCTGTCTCAGTTTCTCTCTTTGTCTCTCTCCTCCCCCCGCATCTATCATTCGTCCAGTCGTTTCGTCTCTGTCCAGCCGCGCCGCGTCCGTTACGCGCCTCGTTCTATCGCGTTGCTGTTCTATCTTCGTGATACACCACCGTCTCACCCCCCGCCCCCCCCCTGGACGCAGCAATTCGCGCACCCCCTCCTGTCATTTACATGCGTGCACGTGGTGCACGCGCGTAACCATCCGCCCAGACGCGTCCGGACGATCCCGTTTCGGTTCATTTTTCAAACGCCGCGCCGGCGGTGTCCTCGCGGCGTTCCGTCTTGGTACCGCGGGTACGTGGGAGAATGGAAGACGAGATCGGGACGACAGGGTGGTAGGGGTCGTTGCGGTGGGCCAGTGTTTCGACGAGAAACTGGAGATAATGGAACGGAGCAGTTGGGATACCGACGCGCGGAATAATTTCGAAGGATCCAGAGAATGGGAGGGTTACGGGATAGTTGCAATGGTGAAACATCAAAACCAAGATTTTTGTTGGATCGATTAAGGATTCGAGGTGGACAGAGAACGTGGCGCTTGGCAATACCTTCTTTGTTGCAGTTCGGTGGAGGAATGGCTAGAATAATGTTATGGTCCTCCATGTAAAAGGGGATGGCAATTTTTAAACGGTGATTTACATTTTCATGTGACTATGCATTTCGATAGAGTTTCGGTGAGACGAAATTAATATTCCGTTGCATTTTCTTGAAAATATTGCTTCGATGGACCGATCGATCGGGACGAGGTCGTCGTCATTTACACATCCACGTTTGCCACGCGAATTTATTCAACCATCTGGAAAGGCGCCATTGTGATTTGACACGCGTGGCAATGTCAGATGTTTAAAATTACGGCCCTCCCGCCGGACCGCCTGGTATCGGACTAATCCAAAAAACGTTCTTGCGTCGAATCGAATTTTTTCTAGCTCGCTGGAGTCGCACGTGTCGGGCTCGCGGCTGAACTGCAAACTATGCCATTTAAAATCGAAACCCGATTTAACCGTAGGAACCGTGAAAGCGCTTGTGGAATGGTGATCGACGAGCAGGTCCGAGAAATTTTGTTCCACGCGCGTTTCGTTCGTAACAGAAATTCCTGAAACGTTTATTTCCAGGAACAATTATAGCTGCATGAAAAAAAGCATTCTTGTCGTGACGTTTTTTTATCGACACGATTGTACAAGTATAATAGTAGTAATTTTAAATTGTAACGTCAATGTCTGATAACGATACAAAGGATTATATGTATCTAACAAGCGTTAATACTAACAAATTATAAGAGTGCCACTATAAATCATAGAATATGTTAATAATAATTGTTTTCATCCATAATGTTCAATTAATTCATCCGTTCTGAAAGGGTGCAAAGACCCCGTAACGCAAATGTTTATTGACTTCCTGCTTCCGTTCTTATACAGAGAACCAAGTGTCCATTAACAATAAAAATAATATAAATTGAAGTAAAATAAAATACAACGAATATATTTCCAAACTGTTTCACCAATTACACAGATAACATATACACATTATACGTGTAATATACGAGCGGGAAGCAATTATTTCTCCTTCCTATGTACAAAACGAACGCATTCGTTCTTTCAGTTGCATATAAAAATGAAAAATACACTCCAGGGTGGCGCTCTCGATCCCCGACGAAGAAACGCACCCGTGTATCGAAAATGCCCGCACCCGCGGCGCGAAATAATAACTATAATTACGATGGGTTATAATGTCACTATACGCACTTAAACATCGAATTAACCCACGCCAAGTCACCCTAGGCTATATTCAGAGTAATATGCCTATTACACGTCTTTCCTCTATCCTCCCTCTTCGGTTGTTCTCCTCTTCGCCAGTAAATTACGCGCGCCCCGTTTTCTCATTAACGTGTGCGTACACCACCTACAACCCTGCTCACCCGTACAAGCTGGCCAAAAAGTAAGCGACACGTCCTTTTGCCGGACAAACGTCGATGTAATTAAATTCCTTTGGCCGATTATTTCGTCGATCGGCGCCCAGCGAATTTGCATTTTCAATGAACGCGATCCGCTCGATTAAATTGATCGCCCGTATACTTCGCTTCAGGTGAGAGATTTCGAAAAAGTTCTCCCCCATCGGTTATTAGATTGGAGAACGAAATTCCGTGGAATTTCAAGGGTACGTGAAGTAGCATCGTCGAATCAATCGTTTCATCCCAGAGGAAAATGTAGAGAAGCAATGTGCGACGTCGATCAAAGATATTACGTTTCCCGTTATCACAGTTAATACTATTATTATTATTATTATGCCGTGTACGTAATCTCGTCAAAGATGTTCATAAACTACCAAAACCATATCAGCTGCAAAAAACCCACATTCCTGCCATTTAAACAGCCTATTAAAATCTTCATTACCATACATTCAGTACAGATCGATTAATGTGACTATTGTTATTGTTATTCTAGCCGCGCATAAAGAGCAACCCTTCAACCCCCCAACCGTAATGCACCCCGAAACATCGTCGAGAAATGACCAGAAGCAACGCCGAGTGCAAAGATGCATCGTCGCGCGGCCAGCTTCATCCCCCCCCCCCCAAATTCAAGCACCCCGAAGATCGCAACTTAATCGCCACGAAGTGCCAAAGCATCCAGCGCAATGCATCGAGCTCGATCGGCGGCCGGCGATTCCAAACGCGTCGCCGCACGCTTAACCCGAGCCTAGCGTCGCGACGCGCACCGAGGGGCGCGCTGATCCAACCCCCCGAAAAAGCTGTCGGCGAGAGGCCGGCTGCAACCCTCCTATCGGCGTCGCTCCGCCCTGTACCACCACTCTCCTTGCACCCCAATAGCGCGGCGCGTGTAGTCGCCTATAGGGTTGCACCAACGCCGCTGCACCGCCAGCCCGCGTCCCTTTTTTTCGCTCGCAACCCTTCGCCGGGTCCGTCCATCCGTCCATCTGCATCCCTTCCAACGATCTGCATTCACCATCCGGCTCGTCCGCGATACCCGCCAGCTGCGGGCACGAATATCGCCGCTGTTAGCTTCTCGCGGACATCTCTCCTTTCGTTCAACCCTCCTCACCTCGGCCGCCCCTCCGGCGTGCGTTCCACCCTTCCCGCATCGCCTTTCATCCGTCGATGTGTAACGCTCGCCCCTGCCTTTTCTTTTCCTTCGCCGGCGATCTTTATCTATCGCGGGCTCCTTTGCCTCCTCGCTCCGGCGATGTTTTTTCTCATCCCCCTGCCATTTTACGTACGGTGCGTACGGGAGCCTCTATTAGGGACTTCCATTTTTCTGCCACAATGGCGTTACCCGCCGCTCCATCCTTCGGCTGCCTCTTTCGCGGGGCGAACGCGACGTCGCGACGGGCGGGGGGGGACGAGGAACGTGTACACGGGGAGTCTACGAGATGTCCGGGAGGACGGGAGGAGATTTCTGTGGATGGTCGTTTCCGTTTCTGCGGGATAGACGGGATGGTTCGCGGCGAAGCGAGGTCGCGCTTATCGTGATTAAAAGTCGAGGTTCTTCGGTCGGTCTTTAATCAACGGGTGGCTCCTTCTTTGAATGAGGACGGTTTTGTTATTGCGTTTAGGGAATGGGTTTTAATAAGGGGGAATGCTCGGACGAGGTTTTGCGTGAATATTAAAAATGGCTTGAATGGAAAACCTGGGGTAATGAATTTGTCTTTTATGTTCTGTTATGTTCATTTTTGCCGTATTTATATGGTAGGTGCGTGGAATTTGTCGGTTTGAATGTTATACGAACGTAGCAAATCGTATGACTTTTTAAACTGTTTTTCTAATTGCCAGTACATGTACACGTATACGTTGTACAAAAATATTCTTACAAATTGTTGTCATAATTAAAAGTATATTGCTGAAATTTAATTTTTGCTGGCGCGTATAATAAACGATAACAAATGTTTGATTATATTTATGTAACGCAGGAAGTACCACTTTCTTTTACCTCCACGTTCATCCTTTCTTCTAAATGATATTACTTTTCAACAATATTTGTCATTAAATTTTGTCATATTGCATATGTCATACTTTCGTCTTTAAAATTAGTTAACGCGGCATATATCGTATAAAATATTTGCATCGAATTTCATTACTAACCGTTAATTAGTGGAAAAGCATAACGGTACGAATATGTTGAAAGTTTTGCGTGACAGGGTATAAGGATAAACATACAATCCATTTCAATGCTGGCAGTTCTCTTTTTCCTTTATTATTATAAAAAGAAATACATGATATCCAATACATTAAGGAATAAATAGGAATCCGTTTTTGTAGGCCAAATACTCGAACGAACGAAAACGCTGGCGAATCGTTAATTTGAATATTGCTGAGGCAGACTTTTGCGCTTTGAGCTTCCACGTTATATTCGTGCTTCGCTATTCGACAAATCACACGGAGCCACTAATTTCTAGCGTAAAAACCTTCGTATCAGTATACTAGGCATACAGTGAACACAATTCAATAATCGCAAACATTTTCCAGGAACAACACAGTTTACTAAACAATAAAAATTAGAACCGAATTAAAAAAAAAATTGATTTATTTCAATTTGTTACCTCGCTAAACGTCCTCAAGTAATACATTATCGATTAACACGTATATTTTAAAATAGTTCAAACACAACTAAACATCTTACGATTTTATTAATTCTATATTACGTATACACGTGAACAGCGTACACGTGAATTAGCAAATGTGTCTGAATTAGAAACTGAATTATCTTTACAATACTTCATTCCTCGTCACTGAAACCGTTACATATTTCCAATAAAACAGTTTCATTCGCGAAACTTCGTCTCCATGTGGATCACTATTTCATTTAAACCGTGCACGGTATCAATTACACGGAACACCGTTCGAAATACATCTTAAACTCGCCAACTCAAAAGTAAACCCGTTCCAAGGCACAAAATCCCAAAGTCTACCCTTTCATCACCTAAATGCGTACGAACTTCCGCGATACTTATTACCTCCGCTATCAAAACACATCGTTTATCAAAGAGAGCGCCGCGAAACCAAAGCGTCAAAAGCGAAGCGAGAGCCGGGCATTTCCCAAAAATAACTTCCGCGTGTAGTCGCAAAAGTTGCCCAGCTGCCGGATGTCCCTATCTACTATGAAAGTCCTCGTTGCCGTGAATCCCATCCTTAAAAGATACCCCGGCCCCCACTCTACCGCGGATGATCCAGCAGCATCCCAACCCCCATCCCCCTAGGTTTGGCGTGCTCCCGGTCGTGATTCACGGGTGAAGAGGACACATCGACTTTAAACCTCAGGCAGACGGGCAACCTCCAGACCCTGACGCGGAGTCTCCTTTCATTAGTTGGAGTAGGAAACCAGCCAGTCAGCCAACCGACCAACCTACCTACCAACTAACCATCCATCCAACCACCGCAACGACCTACCCACCACTACCAGCTCTGCCATCATCACCGACAAGGCCAGGCTTCCATGATCCACTCTCGTTTCTGGCGCCCGGCTCCTGATCTTGCGTGCGGTTGACTCGTTTTCAATGAATACAATGCCGGGGCAGATCATATTGAATATGAAAACGGGAAATCAACGAGTACCTTCTCCTTCTATCTCCCTCTCTATATCTCACCCTCTCGCTCTCTCTCTCTCTCCCTCTCTATTTATGTATACCAGTCTTTCTGCCTCTATCGCTCTCTGCCCCGTTTCCCCTGTCCTCGTCCGTTCCTCTTGCTTCGCGATCGTCCGTCCCTGTCGCTCTATCCGCTCGTCTTCCTCTATTTATGGATCTGTCAGTCTCTGTTCTACCAACTCCGCTCCATCGTCCAACTGCGGCACACCGCGGACCCGAGGCGGGATTTCCACGGGCTCCGCTGCTTTGTCGAATCGAGTCAAAGAGGTAGGGACGAGGAAGGGTAGAACGAGTGGCGCACACATAGAAAAAAAAAAGAAAAAAAAATGATATCGTGTCCGAGCATCGGGGCCCGTGAAAACCTCCGACAACGATAGCCGGCAACGGACGCGGCTTAATCGGTGCACGCCGGATTAGCGGCTGGCAGTGCTGTTTTCCTGGTTAACCCGGATCGTGGAAACTCGTGCGCTGTCTACCTCGACCTATGCTACCTTTCAACCCCTTCGCCGGATAACTGGCTTCCTCCCTCGAGCGGTTTCTCGGCGTCTTTCCTTTCATGTCTCGTGGATATCGCCGGGGGCTTGAGTTTGGAAGTGTTTGGGTGTATTGAGCGACCGGACGACGAGGTGATTCGTTGAACAATACGGCACTGTGTATTGGATATCGAAAGTATTGGAGTGCTGCGGCAAGAGGACAAGGGATGGTACGACGAGTGAACGCAAGGGCTTGTGGTAATTTCATGGTATTAATCGTCGACGAGGGTGAGATTTGTTTCGAAACTCTGAAATGGAACGGTAATAGGCAAAAATTTAGACAATAATTTCGCATTCGTGAAATACTTGCGCAGACTTCGCGTACTCGTGATTCATTGCTCGTTCGCGTAACGCAAGACGAGATCTAGCCCTTGCGAAATCCCTTTTCCAACGAAAACGAGGCGCAATCGTCGAGGGTGCCTCGACGATCCTTTTCCAAACTCCAGCAGCGATTTGTACGCTAAAGTATTGCGCGCAATCATCGCGGAGGGCCAGCATCGAAATCGAACAAGCCGGACAGAGTAAGAGAAAGGGAGAATGGGCGAAATGTTAACGATTTCGCTGGATTGTGTTTTCTTTAGCCCCTCCTCCCCCAACGATATTTCGTTCCCGCGGTCGCAAACACACTTCGTTAGTCGATCCACTCTCCGTTGTTTCCGAGCATGGGCAAACTATGCACTTTACCCTCTAAACAACCAGTAGCTTTAACCCACTTACAACCCTAACGTGCCGTAGACACGTATTCACGGCCAAAGTCGGCAGCGACGTGTCAGGATTTACTTGTGCTATGAGACTACGGCTATTTCGTTCAGTAACGCGACGAACGATTCCATGCTGTTATCATAATTTCTTTCTAAAGTTCTGCAATATGATGTTCAATCGCAGAAATGTTTGATTTCAAGTCGCAACTGGTACTGGGCAGGTGTCTCTTTAAGGAGCATCAATTAATCGTGGTACTAATAGATACATGTAGAGTCGAGCTATTCTCACATGTACTCTCCCCAATTTCATTATCAAGAACGTGCTATAAACCCCCAGGAAATAACCCAAGTATCCACCTCCAATATCCCATTGCCAATACCCTCGCTCCAAACCACCGATTCAGAAATCATTATCCGCCCCAATTACACCCCGTTCCCACAAATAAAACGAGCCTCTCCCTTGCCTCGCGACTCGATCGACCCGAGATCTCTCTGCAATCTTCCATCGGACCATCGCATCGGTTCCTCGGCGTCCCCGCTACGCCACCCCGAATCGTTCTCCTTGCATCCCGCGGGCCAGTTAACCAGCGACCGCGGCGCCAAAGGGCCAACGCGAACCGAATGATCTCCCCCGGCAAGCAAAGGGGGTGCAGGGCGTGCCCGGGGAAACGCATGGCCAACGAAGCGGAAGGGAGCAGAAGAAGGTAATTAGCTTCGCAGATTTTTGCGACGGCCCGCGCCACGGGTACGGCGAGCGCCGTAAGAGGTGGACTGGTTTCACGAGGAGGAGATGCTCGATTCTTCGGATGCTCTCACGTATGGGCACGGTGCTCCGGTTGGCAAAGGCCCGCTTCTGTGGCTGCTCGTCGGCGTTGTCGCTACTGCTGCCGATGCAGCCGCTCCCGTTGCCTCTTCAGCCCTCCGTGAGAGGGATCCGACGTCGACAGTCGGCGCACAAAGCTTATTATGCCGGCTTGGCTCTCTTCAGGCCGGAGAGGATGGGCTCGTGCTCGCTGTGCCATGGCACAAGTTAAGTTGATGGCACTCGACGAACATCCTTCCTGTCTACGTCCACGATTCGGCTGCGAATCTTCTTCCCGCGCTGCCTCCTTACTCGTCCGTCCCGTTTTAGCTGACGGCTCCGCCCGTTTGATGTGTCCTTTATGCTCGTAACGGGCTAGATTGCTCTCACGCTGTCTCTTCGCCGCGTCGCGACGTCGTCTCGTAGGTATCCTCGAATCTTTCGGGACTTACTTTTTCACATCTGACGCCGATGTTTCGTTCTGCGTGCCTCTATGGCGGTCTGTCGCGACTCTTCTATCGGCTAGCTGTTTCGTTCGACGGACGTACCGTTTTCGGGTTGGACTAGGACCGTCTGAGTGACGGATTTTTGGGACGTGCTCTTCAACTGTGGGCGGTCTGTTGAATCTGGAGTACATATATTTTCTCCGACATAGATCGTTAATCGAAGGGTCGATTTTCAACAAATGTTACAGATAACGAAGTGGATGGTGTGTTATTCGAAGGAAATGTTTTAAGTTCACTTCTTATCCGATGGTATATGAATTGCTAATTTCCAACATTCGATCCGGCCGCGTAAACATTTCAATCCGAGTCGGATATCACTTTTTGATATTGAAAGGGGGACCAGCGAACGTCGGACGAAATTATTCGCGCGGCGAGCGTCGATCGACAAATGGGAAGTCAACAAACTTCCACCATTATTTACAAGCATTATCACGCCGTGCGTGCGTAAACAGGCATATTTGGCCTACCCCGCGTAGTGTGCTGAAAATCGTTCCCCGACAAATCACCGAGTACGGCGGAAAGCAAAAAAAAAAGCCTCAACTAAATTTACTTGTCTTTTAGCGAGCAAATACATTCCCCGCGGACCGAATCGAACGCTGTTTGTGCAACAATACATCGGCCGAATGAATTGTTGCGCGATAAACGTTGTTAGATGCGTGAAAACTCGTCCAATAAATATGTACGTAAAACTGCTGAGACAATATAGAAACGTAGCTCTCACTTCTCATTTTCTTTTCGCGTAATTCGCATTAAACAGCCGCGACAGTCGTCTTCAAGTATCAAGCGACAAATCGATTTGTTCGTGAAAATTGGGCACATAAGATATCCAATAAATAAGACAGCGAGAAGTATCAGATAAAACTGTTGCTACCATTTAACGCCTTGATCCTGTACCCTACAATTACCAAACTAGCCTCCATCTTAATTCACTCGTATCAACAGTAGGCGCACTATCCTCGATACTACCCGGCAGCGAAATAAAACATTTCCCGAGCGTCCACGTATCGGCGAACCAGCGTAAATCAACGATCGACGATTACTTCCATGTAAATCACACCAGAAACATAGGGTTGGGGGGGGGGAGGTGATCGAAGAATCGAGAAACTAGACACAATTCGGGCGCAGATGGTGTGCCGGAGAGCTCTGTGGCTCGACTGATCGCCTTCTACCTCGAAAAGCCTTATATAGGCTTCCCCGAATTTTGTGGTCCACTTAACTAGAAAACCTGGTGCTTATCCGACTCCGGAGCCGCTGCAAAATTACACGCTTCGGCTTATCAAGCCGTGAAACTGGTATTAAGCGTCAGACGAACGAACGCGCGGGCGCTCCTGCACGCGCGAGGAACCTTCGCCGGAGAGCTGAACCCGGAATGCACCAGTAAGCTCGTTTCCTAGGGTTCCCGCTATAACTATATACACGGATATCGTTCACCTGACCGACCACCCTGACTTTTCGATCGGAACAGTTCGTGCCGAATCAACCCCCGTTCTCGTGGACAACCGCCCCCCCTTTTCTCCACCTCCGTGAACGATAGCCCAGTCAACTTGACCGACTGACACTTTATTCTCCGCCGTTCTCCGCCGTTCTCCGCCTCGATCGTTTTAATTCCAACGGAGACGGGACAGCGTTCGATGACGCGTGCACGCAGCGGCGACGAACGGTCGGACATGTTTTTGCAAGCGGCACGCGAAAGCGGTTGCATTGGATATCGCGTTTGGCGAGGGGTCGCGGAACGCAAAAGTCGCTGGAAAGTCGATTCGTAACAGTAGACGCGGAAATTGCGTTGAAAGTAGGTTTGGGATTCGCGTGGGTTGAGTTCGATTGGGCTAATTGTACGCACTTGGCGAGAGCGTGAGGGTGCAAGGGAGTCGAAGAATCAATTTCAGTTACGGGGATCGTTTCGTATGGATTTAGTAGAGGCAATTGTCTAAAGAAGAACGCGAGGAGAATTTTTAATGTATTTAATATTTCGCATTGTTCCTCTTTTAGACGGACTTCCGCTTCGTTACTTTCACACTGTAGGTTACAACTTTAGGTAAGGGTCTGCGAAAATCCGAGCGGGCAAAATAGTTAGCACTTCTGTGGCGTTGTGCAAATGATTTAACATAGATACGAATAGGATCGATACACATAGATGTAAGAATAATTTATTGCAACATACTTACTTACACGATTGATTGACTGATAAGAAAATGTTTCGTTAAACATGTTTACTATTACTTGTAAGTAATTGTAACGCTCAATATGACCAACCCCCCTTCCAGCTGACAAGAAGGGAGTATAATTTCACGTTGACTCGCGAATGACGATCGAAGCGAACCTTCTCGCCTTGAATCGAGAGACATATCTCGTCAGACACGCCGGTATCCTTAACACTTTGAAAAGCCAACGCGTTTCCTGGCGTCGCTCGAACACACGCACGGGAGCGACGCGTGGCGTCGCGTCGTCGAGAAATACCGCGGCGCGGTGTCACAGTAATTAATTTCCCTCAAATTACTCGAGAAACAGCGGTGGAACTTCACTCGTTGCACCGCACGCGCCACCTGCGAGTCAAATTACAATGCGAGAATGCCGGTTAAATGATGAAGCTTAATTGAATTGCAGCACGCTGCGAACTAATTTGCATCTGCTTTCGGGAAGAGGGTTGGTTACTGGAAGAGCCGTAATGGAGGGGGTTTGAAAGGAATCTTCGAATCGAGCCTCGACCCATTGTGTAAATACGTGCTCCGTGAATAAACAATAAACGATTCGACTCGATATTCGGTATCGAGCTGCGAGAAGAAACTTTGAACTTCGTGTCGAAAACAAAGGGACAAAGGGATGAAAGGGAATAGATATGGGGATGGGATAGGATGGAAGAAGAGGTGGAATGGCAATAAGGCGGATGAGAAAACGGGGTAACAGAAACAGATGCCAGAATTCTTCTTGCCTGGCTTCACCCCCGTCGACTCAACCTCGGCAATAGGACCAAGGAGGACCTTTCTCCTCGAGAAAGAGCCACCCACAACGGCTAATCTCCTTTGGCTGACACACGGTTGGATTCTGTGCCGATGTACAGATGAAATGTGAGAATACGATGTTCTTGGATTATGGCACTTGGACATTTTTCACGGCTCGGTGAAACGCAAAGGCCGAAGTATTGTACTCTTTTCTACGCGGAATCGAACGTCGCAGATCACATTCTTTGCACGATTTAAGTCGTAATGAGAATTAGGCGAGACAAATCAGAAATCCGTGTCAGAGGCGAACAAGCAAGATTCGATAAAAGCAAGGAGAAATTTTAACGAAATTGCGCTGCGTCGTAAGGAATAAAAATCTGCATAGAAAAAGTATACGAAAGTATTTCATATGTTTTCCAAATACTAAATGAATGTTATCGGACTTAAACCCTCAAGCATCGTAAATATCATTAAAAAATAGTTGAGCAGGAGCTAAAAAACATTTAGGTTACGACAACTGTACATCAAAAGAGCTCCACAATTGTCCATGAATTTCATATCCTCTCGCAGCACAAATTTTCCGGCGCCGTTAGAAATGTGTACGAGTGTGTACTTGTGTCACCTGCAAGAGTAAGCCGATAATTTCCGCTTCGATAATCAGCCGGACGTATCATTCCGGCTAATGATATCCATCCATCAATAAATTTCTTCCATTAATCAATGAATTAGCTTCGCGAGCAGAAACCACGCGATCTGTCGCCGGCGAATTAACGACAATTTGGCAGTTTCACGCGTGAACGATGACGTATTTCTTTGTGGCGGGTGACGTTGCGTCCTACACCCGCCCTCGAAATCGGCCGGCTTTCGTAGTGACGCACGATATTCAAGCGAAAACAGGGTAGAATACGCGACAGCCGTGACTCGGAAACGTGTGAAATGACGGCTGCGAATTTCCACGAAAACAATTTACCCCGCCTAAGACGAATCCGCGCCCTCCATCTTTTTAACGCGCAAGCCGCACGAACTTCATAATGGAATCCTGTGGTCGATGCGGAAACCATTTGTTTCTTGAGTGCCATCGTCGGGGTAGTTGTTGAAAAGTCAAGGAACGAACGGCATCCTTTTCAGATACGAATTCGGGAGGGTTGGCAGTGAATGTTGCGGTGGTTGAAGTGTTTGTATATATATAATATTATATATACATGTTGTCATATATACGAGTCGTGCATATTTCATCGAAACTATCGAGGAATTTTTTTATTTCGAAGTTACTTCGGTTGCAACTGTACAGTGAATAATATATCGAGTACAAGTATAATTTCTGTATATATGTATGTACGTACTCCGTGAGTAATGCGGGTGAAATTGGGAAAGCATGAATTCGAATGATTATGCGATGGAATTTCGCAGAGTAATGTGTGATCTCAAAATGAATTGATTACAATACGAAAAGCTGCTACTAATGAAACATATGTACAGCGCGCAATATATTATAGTATTGTCTCCGTTGCACGGGTGACATCGTCTGTCAGGATGATAACGAGCAAATACGTGCACCTATAACGAGTAAATACGCGTGCCTGCGAATTAATATTAAAAAAGCACCACTCATCCTGCAATTAAAAATAAATCACCCCTGTGATTGTTACGGAATTCGCAGCAAACAGGATTGAATAAAAGTCCCTCTTCAATCGCGGGGCAAACACTCGAGTATCAAATGATGAAAAATATTAATAAACATCTCTTTGAACGTGGTATCACGTTTCGCGATCATTATCGAAAGAATTACTCCGCCCTATCCGATCGATTGTCCTCCCTGCCGCCCAGCGTGGTTAAAGCGTTAAAAGCAGATTAGAGATCGTGGTATTACACCATGGAAACCATGGGTCCATCGACGAACGAAAGAAAGCCCGACGTGAGAACCGGCCGTGGGTTTCTGACGGCATCGATTTCAACTCGACGAAACGACGCACGTGACCAGAAGTGGTCAGGAACCCCTTCGATACAGCGTCCATAAGCTCGTTCCTCCTCGAGTTTTCGTGCTTTCTACGTTGGCTGTGCGCGGCGGCGTTCGCCAAGTCAAGCGTTTCACACACAATAGAAGCGGCTTAAACGGTAGTAATTATATTTGCGGCCGAGTGTCGGCCGGATGGCCGAGGTCCTTGCCGAAAGATAGATTGGGGTTCGTGCTGGCGCACCAGTCTACTCGTACGATGGCGTAGCACGAAGTTTAAGGGCGACGAGGGGTTCACCTGCTTGTTTTCTATTTAGCGCACATCTGGTACGTGATCAGGTGGATTTGGAATTTCTGTCCACCTATCGTAATAATTTGCATAAATTCATTTTAATCCACTAGGTATTAATTGTTTGCAGGCTTTAATCATCCCCTATGCGAATGAATTTTCTTTTCGTTAATGATTGTAATATATCGGATGCGATGTATTTGGGTAAAGTACCTCCAAAATATTGGCGATGTACTAAAATCTTTTAAATAGATCTTCGAATAAATTGCAGCCTATTCAATCGTTAAGTCAAATGCATTCTAATGCAAGATAATAAAAGCATCCGATACGTGCGCAAAGCTGGTTCCCACACTCTTCAAAACACCCTGAATCTATGCATCCATTCAACTACCCCCTGCCAGTGTACAAAAAACAATCCTCACACACCACCCCCCTATCTAAACCAATCATCGTTTACCATTATTCCCCACAAGGAGCTCAACTTTCTAAAAAATCCACAAATTAATCACCCTCTCAACCAATCCCGCTCGATGTCCGGAAAAGAGATCAACACCCTCCCTCTTTCATTCCAAGAAGTACGCGCGACTAGCGTCAACTCGCGCGTCCACCCACGTGGCCCCGCAAGGGTGCAAGACACCGGCGCACCCTGGCTCGTCAAAGGTGCACGCCGAATCGTCGCAATTTACCTTGCGACACGCACGTTACACGCGTGTCGGATGCAAGTGCCGCCCGTGCGTACAGAGCCCGGTGCAAGTTGTACGCATAGCGTACGCGCGTACCGTGGAGCGATCGCAAGCTGACGTCGGGGAACGGAGATCGGCGCACCCCCGCCTCGTTATTAATGGCAATACAAATCTCGAGAGTCATCGAGCGCTCTTCAATCTGAATGCCTTCTGCTCGTGACGTCACGCGCGATCCCGCAGCGGCTTCTCTCTTCCTTCGTTACCTTCCTCCCCGCTCCGCCGACCCTCATGCGATTTCGCCGCCCCCTCAGCCTCACTTCCATCCGCCGCCTTCCGTTCTTTCTCGCCAGAAGTTTGTTGTGTTTTTATCCCCGTTGAATAAGTCAATCGCTTCGGCTTTGCATCCGCGGCACAAGTACCGCGTGCCCCCAATGGGACCACTCGAGTTCGCGGCGCGCACAAGAGAGATGGAAGTAGAAGGGACCACTCCGGGGTGGGGCCTTCAATTAACTTTCCTGATTACATCTCGTGCCCACATGTGGTGGCACTTTTGAAGTCTCCTGCGCCGCGTGCAACGTCGCGCGCCGGTTCAAATTGTTTAATTGCGTCGCATTACCTTTTTCCTTTTTCTTTTTCCCTTTTCTTTTTTCTTCCTCTCCTCTCGGCCTTTCGGGGGCGTGCACGGGGCGCGCTCTTAACCGCCGCGTTTCGCAGGCTGGTTCCTCCTTTCTTGAACGATGCCGGGGAATCGGGGGGTGGCAAAGTTCTGACGATTTCGCGCGCTCGGTCGCCGCTCCACGCTTTTCCCGTGGAGTAGGTCAGGACGTTCTTTTTAGTGCTCCTTTGCCGGTCTTCCGGGGCGAGTATCCGGAACGGTGGATGTTCGAGGATGGAGTTGGATACGCTGCGTTTGATGAAAGGAGGATTTCGCGGGTTTGGATACATCGAGTGGCACTGCGTTCTGTCGTCTCGGGGACTCAATGATAATCGTGCTTACATTGTACAGGTACTTAAAGGGAGGAGTTATTTTGCTGAAACAGACAGGTGTTTTCTGAAACGGACAGATATCGCGTTAGGGCGAGCAAAACGAAATATAGGTAAAAGCGACAGAACACGTTTCATCAGATATAACTTAGAAAGGAATATACAACCTTGCCGAATTAAATTCGATCGAAATAGAATGTCATCCCTTCCCCACGACTCGAAAAACCACGACAAGGAAAAGTAATAATCTCCAAGATATCACGCGTAAGCGAATTCGCCTCGCGACCGGACATGCGCCTATTACAATTCACGAGACACAGCCAATTTCACGGCAATGAGTCGCGGCGATAAAGTGTTCACAGCCGCCAATATGTAAGGCTTTCCCTTTGGACACCAACCACCGTTGGGCCTCTGTGTTACCCATGAATCGAATGATAATGAGATTGTTTGACGGCGTCGTTCGGTGGGCCGGTCGGTCACTGCTCGGAGCTATCCTCCGCCAGGTTCAGCCAACCTGTCCGCACAAATACCCCGGCAAACACCTTCGTCACATTTACATTACCTACGTACGTATACACGTGTCCCTGCCCGAAACTATGGTACCCAGCACGGTCTATAATGCGAACCAGCGGTGCATTGCGCGTCGGTAGTGAGACGCAGGAAGTGCGGGTGGGTTTCTCTAGGGGGAGGCGAGCGGACGCTTGACAGCAGCGAACGGGATAGAATTAGAAACCTGGTCGAAGGGGAGCAGCGATGTTCGATGCGAGGAATAGATGGAATTGCGCGTAGAATAGGTGGATAGCTTGAGAAAGACGGATGGATGGATGGATGGATAGGCAGCTAGACGTATGATAGAACAAGGAGGGACGAGAAGCAGGGTATACGTCGAAGGGGAATAGAGGAATAGAGAGTTAGAGAGAGAGAGAGAGAGAGGGAGGGGGTGAGAGAGAGAGAGGTGAAGAGAAATGCAGGTTGCAAGCATGCCTGTGTATGGTACTCTCTCGCCCCGGGGCGAGGACTTCGGCGAGGGCGAGGCCGAGGGTCGAGGGCACTGATATCCGCCCGAATGACTGCCACGTAATCACCGGCTAATTATCCGATAGATACCCGGGAGCCCTCCCGATGCCCGGCGTCAGCCACAGCCGTGCTCTCGTGTGCCCGTACGGATCGAGAGACGGAGCAGTCGTCGGGCAAAGGGAGGCGAAGCGAGGAACGGGAGCAAAGCGGAGAGGAATACTGCCAATATGGCGAATATCGCTGGATTCCATGGAACGGGCGGCTCGCGTTTCTAACTGTATCTCTGTCTGCCACGTGCCACGTCTCTTCTGGCATGCGAGCGTGGTTGTTGGAGATCTCTCTGTGTGCACGACTGTCTGTTTCTGTCCATCGTTCGACGACGTCCCTCGTATCAATACCAATGGCGAATGTCAATATCGGGGATGGCGTGTAACGGCGAGGAGTACGCCTGGATGCAACTTTTTAACGCGATACGCCGCTCGGTTATTGGAGACGTGTTTAGGGCGATGTTTATAATAATAATGTTTATTTGACGGACAAACAGTCCGAAGTTTACGCGAACATGGTTTTACATGAGACGAGAGTGACACTATTGAGCACATAATTGTCTAACGGGTAGCCCTTGCGCGAACTTGGTACCTCCTTTTTAAAGGGCGCTTTTGTTCAGTTGAAGAAATCGACGCGGTTGTAATGAGCATTTGCGGCTGAACATAATCGGTTAGTGCAGTTTCTTTCAACCACCAGCGATACCGAGGGGGTGGTCGAGTTTATTGGTTGGATTACGATGGTGATCCCTTTTTATTGGGATGTCGGGAAGTTTAAGATTTTTACGTGCGAAGGTTTGACTATGGGAGTGTCATTTTTTATATTGTTGCACATTTATTTGTTTATATGACAATTATTTATCGATGGATGACCGTGAATTGGAGTGCGATTGTATATCGTCGACGCGAACCACTTGAAATTCTCGTGTTTGGAATAAACAGTGCAGTAGTATTCGACGATGAATTAGGCATACACGCCATGCGTAGATTGACATCGAAGTCCCAGGAAACCGGTTATTACCCTTGTTCCTGGTAATGAGACGGCATTGATAATTAACTTCCGTATTTTCCTTTGCATAAGACTATCCTCTGGCCCACTGCTCTTTGCATAAGACAACTACATTCACCTAGGCATTATACTAACGTGCGATTTTTCGAACGCAAAGTATGAACAATTAACCCAAATAAATTAGTTACTGCAAAATGTTTTGATCCTGGACGATAACGCTCGCACAGAATTAGCCTAGCACTTATATTCGTACCCGAAATCATTTCCGGCGTACCAAACATCGTCTATCGAACCAGCGGTAATCACGGAACCACAAAATCCCGATCCTTCTAATCTTGACATTCCTTCCCATCGACAAGCATCGCGTTCTTCCCCTCCATTAAACCAACCCTCGTAGGCAAAACTATTCATAATTAAGTCCTACCGACTCCGAAGCCCAACCTAGTCAAACCCATCCAAACACCGACGCGCCACATTCTATTACTCCGCACCATCATCAACCGGTAGTTTCCATCCGCCTCGTTTATGGAAATCAGGCGCCCTGCAGCGGCCGTGAATCCATCTCGTCCGACCGAGCTTCATCCCACTCTATTCCGCTGCCGACCTCGATTCGGGGCGGTTAAAAGTCACCGGCAGTTCGATGCGTTTTCGATCCGGGGCGCATCGTTGAGAAGCGAGGGTCCGTGGAATAATTAGTTAACGGTATACAACAACGGAGACGCATCGGCCCGTACACGCTTCCATATCGGAGATAACATCTAGATCCTGCCCCAGCTAAGCCTGACTGACGTTTCTGTGCGGGCTTGAACCCGCCTGTCCTCGTCATCTAGTGCCTCTACCGAAAACGACCCCGTGGATCCTGCGTGGGGTATTTTCTCGTCGAACGCGCCGCGCTCACCCTCCCCCTCCGACGAACTTTTCCCTAAAACTCCGTGACCCCTGTGCCGCAGCTCGCCCCCCTCTTTGACAGCCGCGGAAAGACACAATTCGCCCGTTTTTCGGCCACGTGTCGCCGCGACAATGCAGAAACGTGGATTCATCGCCGCGGCACGTAACAGGCCTGGCCACGCAACAACGTTTGCCCCGAGTTTGTACAAGCATTTGTCACGCGTCGTCGAACCGGCCCCCCCTGTTGGGTCTGGCATCGAAAAGGATACAAGGAGGAAGGCGTGCACCGTGCACGCGACACACTGCGCCAAGGCGAGATTTAACGGGCGTTTAATCGATGGATACAGTTTCGAGCGAGCAATAGCGTGACTGTTGATCGAGAGTGTAGTGCACGGAGTTGGATGGATTAATATATAGTTTGGGGACAGTTTTTCAGTAGCTTCGTGGTAGGCATGTTTTGTGCTCCGTTTTCAGAGGAGAGGGCAACTTATTGTGGGCCACGAAGATGCTTAATATTTGTTGGCGAAGATATTATTCTTCGTATTGTATTGGTTTTTCTATGGTTGGTTAATGAGAAAAAAGGTATAGGAGGATATTGCGATATTGTTAATTGGTTTCGTTAATACTTGAAGTATGGTAAATTTATTAATATCACAGCCTGACGTGATAATCTCGCTAATAAAGAGCGAATTCGAAGAAAACGATTCGTCAAAGATTTGCAACTGTTGCAACGATTTTTCAATGATACTTAACGCATGAATGAATAATACTAATGTTGAAAAAGTTAATTCATTTTTTTCTAACGATTGTACATAAACAAAGTAAAGCGCACAAATTCCATCCCCGAATATCACGGATTTATAAAATGTACTGAAGCACAAGGACAAACGAATTATGCTTCCTTCTTTGACAAGCAAAAGTGAAGCAAAGGTAAAACAGCAGATGTAAAAGTTCTTCCTTCGAAAGAACTTTTACTTCTTCCAGCCGTACTTCCCGTAAACAAAAAATGTAATGGATATTTAAGAAACGTTGCCGATGGCATCGAGGACTGTCCTGGACAAACATTGTCGCAGCCATCATGCGGCTACTCCTCGGGCAATTTAATAGTGAGATAAACAGACCTTTCTATAGGGATACATTGGCCCGCGCCCCGTAGGAAAACAGGGCACGTATCATTGTGGGATGCCCCTAGGCATATAAAGACAATTTAATGGGCCTATATCCTTGATGGCCCATCCTCGACATTTCATTTCTCAACGTTCGTACTCTGAGCACGTAGGAAACTGGACTTTATACGTGGATGTAATAATTATTACAATAATTGGGTACAATAATCTGTAACTTAAAAGAAAGATTTTACATTTGTGTTTTCTCGCGACGCTCCTATCCTTTTATTCAACTCCATAAAGTTCTCCCATTTGTATACCTCGACTTTGAACAATTTTTCATATTTCCTTTTGTTTATTAATTCATGCTTATTGTACCCCACGGTCCACTATCTTTTCGCCACGATTTTCAGATCTTTATTCTATCCAAGCTACTGGATACTACTACATCTTTTTCGCCTCCTATTTATTACGCAATCGACCTTTTCTGGCTACCTGCTTCCGCGTCATTATTTCTGACTCTCGTTTCAACGTTCCCACCGCCACGTTACTCTATCCCGTACGTTCCTCCTTCGATCTCCTATTATTTCTCCATATACGCACAAGCATGCGCTCGTAATCATTCCCACAACCTGCATACTAATATTCTATCCCCCTTCCGGTCCAACGTAATTTCACCCCATTTCTTTTACCATTCCTGTCCCACCAATTACTTCCTCCCCCATCCCTCATCCTCCTTCGCCCTCTTTCACCTTCCCTCCCCATCCTTCACACTAACCACTCCTAATTTCCTTACTCCTTCGATCCATCGTTTCGCTCTTCCACCCCACCCACTCTGCGACCCGATGGCCATCCCTGCCGCGTTCACTCGAACATTATCGCGCCACGGAATCGGCCGGCTCGCGCATCCCCTTATCGCGCGGCCGGATTCGCCGAAAGGAAGGGCCGACGAATGCACCGGAGAAGGACAACCGGGAAAAGTCCTCCAGCCCCCGATAGAAAAATACGGCTGGTCGTTCGGGTGAAGTATTTCAATGAATATGAAAGTGACGGCCGCGTAATCCCGGCCAAATTTATCTGACCTCCTGGATATATCCCCCTCGTGTTGACCTGGGTCCACGGAAACGCCCAGCCCCTCTCGGGCCAGATAACGTATCGTGGCTCGCGCCATCGCCGAGGCGGCCATTCGTTTTAACGTACGGCCGCGTATATTACGCCTTGCCACGCGCAGATTGATATACAACCCATTCGTAATGACCCTCACGCCCCATTGAGAGAAACGGCCGCGGCCGATGAGTTAATTAATTCGAAGCTCGGCGGGCGTGTAAACTCTTCGACTTCCCTTCACGGGACGTCTTCGATCACGTCGCGACGGAGGCAGGGTGATTGGTCGATAGGATGCGCTCACAGGGGTGGGTCCGTCGAGGTAATTGTTTTTGGAAAGGCGTGTGCAATGGGTTTTGGGAATTTGGCAGCGATCAGAGGGATGGTGGTTGAATGGGGAGGGAATGTTGTGAGGCCTCGCGGATCATTGTACTGTTATGGGTCCGTGTTGCGTGTATGGGGTGGACGTTTAACGCGGTGCGATTTTTCGCGTGGTAACGGCATTGAGGAAACTGTTCCTGAACTCGGAGTTATCTTGGTGAGCTACACGGTGGATCGAAGGATTTCTCGGGACCGCTTCCTTAGCTGCGTTACGAATATTGACGGTTCGTTGATGATTCGTCGATTGGAATTAATGTCGCAGAGACGAGCGACGGCAAACTTGGCTTCGATACGCTCTCGCTAGGAAGAGGAAGCGAAATTTTCGACCCGGAATTAAGAATCGCCGATGAAATTTGTTTAGAGAATGAACTGCCTGCTGATACCGTATCCAAGCTGTGAAAGTTCAAACGAATTAAATACCGTAGGTGTTCGATCCTTACGCAGAATCTCTTTGTCGCCAATTGATTCTCCGAACTGAAATACCTGTCGCGAAATAAAGCATCCCCGTTTCCGCAAACTTGCGCGAGCTCGTCGGGGGCGAACGGCTCAAAATCGTCGAAGCTCCCGAAATAACGCGGTAAAAAGAAGAAAAAAGGAACGGAACCGTTCCGTTCCCTCGCGCGTAAAACGTCGATATGATTGATGGACCGTTGACGCAATGACGTGCGCAAGAACAAATTGGATCGTTCCTACGGGGAAGGGCACGAACAACTCGAAGGGAGAAGGTGGCACAATTTGTCGAGGGAATACGTCTGTCGACAGCCTACTCTCGAGACATTCTCCTCCCGGGTGAAGCCGGTGATTTTACCGTTGCTGGGCACGTTGTCGTCACCCTCGCGGATATCAGGATTTTCGGGATTCTGCCGTTCCTTCCTCCTTCGTATGTTTCCGGGCGGTGGCGTCGTGTCGTTGTTTACACGCACCTGTATGTACGTACGTATATAACAATGTCACGCACACACCGCGCCCTCGTTTATTTCTTTTGTTCCGCGTCGCAGCCAGGGGTTGTTCCGTTCGTCGGGCCAGCCTGCTCTCGACAATCGAACGGACGTGCCAGATCGGAACGATAAACGCGAAACGAATGGATCGAATCTGTACCGCGGCCGATTCCCTTTCGAAAGGGGTCAAGAGAGTCGAAACGGGAGAAAATTGATGCGACCTATGGATCGCCGTTGTTAGACGTCTCATAAAGCGGGACATGAAGATTTTACGTGGCGTTGCTAGCGATTAATTTGGACGGGGTTGGTGAACTTTGTCGTTTGATATCTACGAGGTGCGAAATTAACCCTTTAACGGGGCAATTGGAGGTCGATGTACGATTTAGTACTGTCCTTTCTACAACTTTCATTGAGTTCAACTGTGCAACAATTGTGGCGATTATTTGTTGAAACTAAAAATGTTGACTCCTTTTCCTGCTGCATGTTAAACGATACATCTTTTCCTTTGTAACAATGATTTGTGCAATTTAATAAATATCGTAAGACATATATGTTATGAATAATATTGTGGGCCGTCACAACGTGAAGGCAGGTTTAACACGTGGCCGCAGGACGCGTTAAAGAAATTGGTGTTTCGGTTCGTTTTGTGAGAATTCGTGGATATTTATATACCCTGGCTAAGATGTATATCTTGTATACAATAGCTACATTCGGAGTGTAAATAATAGGGGTTTACACCCCACATGCGGATTAATCTGTTAAAGGGTTAAGGGGTGCAATAAATGGCATTGAAGTAACGGCAAACAGGAATTAGACGAATTAACCCAGGGAATGTAAGGGAAAGGGGACCTTCGTAGGTCTGGAGACCTTGTATTAATCAAATTAACCACGGCGTATAGTTCTGATTTTTGTTTCTAATGTTCATATATTATTTTATCTGATGTATACGCTGCGTTGAAATTGGAAACTCTTGCCAGTACACCACAAGACACTTCAAAATGAATTCCTGTGTCCTGTTACACTGTATATAATATGCACCTTGATATATGAAAATTATTTCCATTATTTGTCCCATTACGTAGGTACAATTCACGACGCACAAGGAATAACAATTTTGATACTCTTCGATCCACAACAAATTGAAAAATAAAAACACATCGTATGTTTAACACGGTAAATCATGAATTTTCTTCTCAAACTCGAATGCCATCGAATTTCACGAATATTTTCCAAACGATCTCGATGCTCTATTCGCAAAACGCACGAAAAGGCTCGCGCCACTGTGCCAGACTCGCCACTCGGCCATTCTCGAGTTCTCGAAGATACAGAAGACAGCGGTGGAGTAACAATCGACGTGTCGGCTAGCAACTTTAATGACGAAACTTGCTGCGAGCTTTCCATTATTTTGCTGCGTTTCACCGTGTACGATTCTGGGGCTTGTTTGAGAAGATAATAACGAACCCGTCGGGCCACGTCGTATAACAATTTACCGGCTAATCGAAAAACTTTGTTAAGACTGAAACTTGGTTAATTAGCATCTTTAGCGGACCGGATGCTTACCTGGCGGCCACCGTGCAACCGTCGACCGGAACACCGGCGAAGAAATTGCGTAGAGTGCAGGGGGCGCGAGTGATATCGATTCGACTATGATTCGACTAACGATGCTAATTTGATACTGGCACGAATAAACTTGCATCTTCTTGACTTCTGTGGTTGCAGTTGTTTCCTCGTTGAAAGTTGCTAAAGAATATGTTATGGACATCTGGCAGATTTTTCTGGGAAGTTTGGACGAAGCTTATCGTGATGGTTCCCTTTTCTATTATTACATTTTTATTCAGCTTACCTAATCGATGATTCTTATTAGCTTTCAGAAATGTTTGTATTAATTGCAGTATAAAGTATCATATTGCTGTAGCTTTATAAACGTATAAGGATTTATATTTTATTGTTGAAATATTAACAACAAATTCAAAATATAAGGATGGTGAAAGAACGGAGTTTAATTGTTGCATGAAATTAAGAATAAATTTTTATTCGGAATGCACTTACCTTGATTAAATTAATTTTGACCTATCTTAGAAGTTTTCGAAGCCTCATTTGTATTTTAATTTGCAAGCTATTAATCTATGGTAGTTTCTTTGTCTTTCAATTACAAAGTCATTTTTTTCACGAGATTAACTTGAACGTCCACTGCTTGTGCATCAAGAAGTCCTCGCTTATCTCAAAGGAAAACTCTAATGTAGTTGCAGTGCTCGTTTACAATTCTTAATAATTAAAAGCAATTTTCTTTACTACTTATTTATTTGGGATAAAGGTAATTCAGGAACACAAACAGCTGTAACGAATGTAAATGTATATACATGAATTGATAATTGGAAAAACGATTTTCCTCGGTATTTTCCGAAGAATTGAAATAACAGACCAAAACGTTTCTCAGGGAACCATCGTTGTTCGAAAACAAAACTTTTGCCACCACGATGGTTCTGTCTCGGCTCGTGGAGCATCGAATTCCTCGAATTAAAAACCATTTAAGTCGTCCCTTCATTCGTGCATTTCATGCAAACTAGCTGCTCGATTTACCACGCATAACGGAGTCTCATTATCATCGTTTCATATTCAGAAATCTGGCTGATTGCACTCTTAATTTTGACCTGGTTTTGCAATTAATTATTTCCAGAAACTATCATTCATTAGTAGAGATATGTTTTCGTATTGCTTGCATAATGAATGGATGCAAAATTAAGTGGACTGTGTTCACCTCAGTAAAACTTTGACTTGTACCAATTCATTCCTCGTGGTGTAATTTTTCCAAAGTGGAAACATTGTTCAATGTTTGCGATGCTACTCTTTCTTTATCAGTCCTTTGTCTTAACATTGTTGTATTGGCACCGTGTATAAATTTAGTTTACTTTAACAACTGAGAATAAGAAGCAGCTCCGCAAATAGAATGCAATTTAGATTCCAAAATAAATGAAAACGGGGGGGGGGGTGTAGAAATAATTGCACACAGCTTTCCCGTAAATTATCCGTTTTATTCCTTCAAGGCGTTATAGATATCCAGGGAATAATCTCTGTCTCATATATATATCATTCTAATAAACATGAACAATAATAAATATAATGTGTCCAAGAACATAGGAAGTTTTTGCGTCTAATCAGGCTGCTCGGTACAAAATAGCGCGTTTATATTATGGCATTCTCGGCAAATAGCTTCGTACACGTATTCTTTTGATTTCAAGACACTGATCATTCACCACTACCCTTCTACTCCCTTTCAATTTGTACGTTCTTTTGCACAGTCTTCGCGCGCCACGAACGTTATCATCCTCGTCGACGAATTTCAGGCTTCCCCCCACCCCACCCCTATTCGCAAGACAAACGAAAACCGAACGATCATCTAGAAATCCACCCCCCCCTCCCCACCGTCCGTGCGGACATTTTCAAAAAAAAATGAAATACCAGAAACAAAGAATAGAACGAAAAAGAAATACGTCTACGACGACGGATAAACCTCATGGCGCACGATTCGTCAGCAAATTACAATTTGTCTCTTTTATTATCACTACGAGTCACCTCTCGAATTACACGACGATCAAGCGCTGTCCCATATTTTTCTCATTTTCCTATCTTTTTTTTTCTATTTTTTTCTTTCCTTTTTCTTGCCTTTCATCTTTTTTTTCCAGGAATGAAACACAGTAACGCGGGAGGAATTGATAGCAACGTCACCGTAATAATTCGTCCGCGTCGCTCGATGGCCGCGGTTGCCCGTAAAACGACAACCGCGGAACGCGTGCCGAGAGAAAAAGGATCCATCGTGCAGCTGGACCAGAATGGAAAACATAGTCGAGCTGCGTTTCGTTTCCCGAGCATCGACGCGCTGGATACGAGGGTGGATAAAAATTCACCGTCCCCGATATCGACGGATCCTTGTTCCCCGCCAATCGAACGCGCTGGATTGGCTATTGTCGACGTATACATGCACTTGGAGATTAATGAAATCGAAATAGAATGGCGTGACGAGTGAACAATTATACGATTATAGCGTGATAATAGATGCACAGAAGGGTTGTGTTAGAATTCATGGAATATTAGAATCGAGAATTAGAGACGCTAAATAAGTTTCGCTAGACTTGAACGGTAACTAGAGGAAAAGTGCAGCGCGGTTTATAAAGTAGCGAGGATAATTGTTTACAATTCGATTCGTGAGGTAATAGGGGAACGCTGCCACGCGAATATCAATCCTTAATTATTGGTGGTTACGCTTAATATCTAGTGAAATTAACATTTATTAAAACGAATTTGACAAAGGTAAAGGTACATAACGGGTGAATTTCGGAAGTAACGTTGAAAAACTCGAATATCGATTCACCAATCGAACGTAATACGTATACATTTCTTTTGCAATATATTATTTCACTACAGCGGAATAACCCGAGTCGAACAAATTCCAAAATAAGCTCGTACGTAAAGTGTTTGATTCAACAAATTATTACACCGCCTGGCGATTCCGCTTCTTTACTCGCTTACCGCAATATCTACAATTACATTTGATAAACACCTTGTGTATATATCATATCGTCGTCACATTGACAGCCGTGTCAGTTTAAGATTGAAAACTACGTCCATCGTATACTACATTAAGTTATTCTTTTCCATATCCATTGCCCTGGACTATACAATAATTGTTGAATTACGTTCACGTATAATCAACCGTTCTACCAGCAAAGTATCGATCGATCAACTAAATTCGTTCGTTTATTCGCCGATCGTCTAATTATACAACATCGCTACCGTACGGTTCGATCGACAGGGCAGTCAACGCGACAAATATACCCCGTGCAAAGCAAACGTCGAATCTCTCGCGAAGATTAATCGCAATAAGGGAAGAAATCGCAACGACTAGGAGAGAGAAACATCGACGGAAAATGTAGTCAAGAACTCTAAAGATCGAACGATCGACGATCGTCCAATTCGACCAAACCCCCTCTTTCTCCACCTGCCCAACCGTCGTCATCGTAATTCTAACGTTACACACGTCTAACTCTACCACATCTGTATTTTACACGATCCCGATTCCCGATTTATGTACATCGCTCGGAACGCTCGCATCAATTGCAACCTCGCGACACGCAAAACCGTTTTCTTGAACGAACGTGATGCGAACACGTTTCCCTGGTAAACGTATAGGAGATCTACGAGTATAATTCCATTGAAAGCTTCTAAAACGACGATCACGCGTAGTGCATCTCGGGAAATCGTGGCAAAAATTCACCCCGATAATCGTATCGTTGTTCGTTTGCGGGTTCACGGTACAACCGAGAACAGTATTAATTCGTTTCGCCGTAGACAAACGAATGGCAATGAGCCTGAAACGTGTACACGTTATTTAACAACAAGAAATGTTACTAAGCGGCGAACGAATTTCCCATTCGATCGCCCGGTGTGATCGTGCGTCATATTTTATGAACAATCGGTACTGATCTTTCTGTTACAATAATCGACCACCCCGGATAACTATGGTATCGAACCGCTAAAGCTGAGAACTATTCAATTTGCCAACGAACAACGTTACGATGTTACCAAAGGTGATTGTACGTTTTCTTGAACGACAATTCAAAAGACATAGACGCAACGCCAGACGTCGAGTTGGTTGAAACATTTCCGCGGTCGACGAACGGGAAGAAAGTTTCCAGGAATAAAACATCCGACGAAAGGTCATCGCTGTGCACTTTCTTCGATGATCTGACGCGTAAGTGAGCAGAATCACTCGCGGCAACGATCGCTTACAGAACTTCCGCCCGACCTTTAGCGCACGAGGAAGAAACTTACAAACGTGCCAATATACTCTTTAATCGTGCGAAGAAAATATCGTTGAATTATAGTGGACAGAGCGATACATAGTTTCAGAGGTCTCCTCGATACGCATATATCGTTTAATCGTGACCACCGTACAAGGATCCGAGGAAAGATAGATAACGAAGCCACCGGAATCAGTTCACGGTTCAGATTAATCGTCCGGAATAAGGGTGATAAGGTATGTCTAACTTATTTCTACGTTTTTTTTCGGGAAGGAACAGAAAGGAAGACTACGAACAATAGGAAAGTGTGTCCGCAATATGAGTGCATAGTCCCGCTGTATACATATAAACTGTTTTCTTTAATTCCCCCGGAGTGGGTTATATTTTTTTTCCCCCCACACTATTTATCATTATTATTATGCCAGTTTAATGAAATAATATTGTACAATATTATGATTTCAAAGCACCACGATATTCGCATAATTAACACCAGGAACTTCGGCCGGGAGAACGTTAACGAGGTGTTTGAGGCTGACACGTTTTTTTTTTTTGCACAACGCGTGAAACCTCTAAGCCGAGAGGAATCGCGCGGATTCGCCTCGCAAATTGATACGATTTGGGATAAGCGTAGCGTTAATGACATCGTGTTTTCACCCGCGTAATCAGCGCGATTTCCCTCTAAACTTTGCGCCGTGACAGGCGCGCGTGTAAAAATTTCGTGGGGATAAAAAATTGTTGAATGAGAGGGAAACAGGCGTGCATTTTTCCCCGGGAAACAATGACAATTTAATGCATCGCATAGGCAAAGCGGAAGCGAAATTAAATAATTCTGTGCGCGGGATAATTTGAAAATGTAATGGTCAAATTTTCAAGTATGTATATAGGGGTCTTGTAACGCGTAATAATAATTCACGGTGTCGCAAATATGATTTCAGAAAGTTAGTCGGGAACGGTGCTTGTCGAATTGTTGAAACGAAAATGAAAATAAGGTTGGCCGGGAGCGAGGTCAATAATTAATATAATTCATGTGGACGTGTCTCTTTTTATATGTATATAATGGTATTGCTATATTTTATAATTGTAACTATAGTAATCTTTTGGCATGACTATATTACTGGAGGGTTAATCAATTTTAAAGAATATAGGGGACAATTGTTGTAATTGCTACACATGACAGACTAGTTAACTGACAATTATTGCTCACTGTATTGTTCATATGTGTCGTTCGTTCGTATTTAACCCTGCTGGTATCTTAACAGTTTCATCGGGAAATAAACACTTTTTACTGAATTAACAAAGCTGTACTTATCAAAGTTATCTTATGGTATTTATGGAAACTGGTGATGCAAAATGGTAAAGTTAGAATGTATAATCTATCTAAAGTGACTACATCAAAACTGTTCTCCAAAACATTGCTACTACATTTCATTTGCAATGTCTGTTCAAGATAAATTATATTATTAATGTAGTATACTCTTTAATGAACCACCATTCGTACCGTCCTTCGATTCCAGGGGTAAATCGTGCTGTTTCGAAAGCTTCTTGTTGTATTTCTTTTATTATACATAAGACTCCATTGCCACACAAGACATATTAAAATACTTCTTGAAGGAATTTCTCTAGAATATTCCAAATATAATACTGTATTATGAATTTTCGTCCGAGCAAATAAATTTAACACTTCTTTATCCAGAGCACCGCATACACCCAGAACGTTCGAACGACACAAGCTGCAATAGCTGAGACTCCCAAAACTCGAAGAATTCTCCAAAATGTTGGCAATTCGTGGAAGTCAAGAACACATAAAATCCCAGAGGAATAATCGTAATATCACTATAATCGCGCACAATCCCCAAATGTGCAATCAGAAAGTTACTTCAACTGTTTCTTTGGTATCGTTGCACTGAACTGATTCACGGTGATCGTTGTAACGTTGTAACGTTGTCCTAATTTAATCATACACCTATGTACACATCACAACAAATCGTAATTATCGCACCCCGCCGTGGAAACCGAGTCGATACGTCGAGCTAGAAATTTCATTCTCGACAGCCGTGTACATATAATTTTTTCACCGTATACGCTACTTTACGAACTACACACCACACATCGTCTCGGCCCTTCCCGTTAATCTTTTTCCCCTCGTTTTCTCTTTTTTTCTCTTCTTTTCTCTTCCCTTGGTCCGTGAATGAGTTTCTACACGCGACTGGCATTGTCTTGAGTACTCGTAAAACTCATTGCGACACCACTCGGTCTATGTATGTATAGTCGTACAATGTATAGAGCTAACGTTTACTCGTTCAATTATTATTTTTCTTTATGTATATATGTATATAAATACTTAAAAATTAACACTATCATAGATGCCTCTTTCGCAGAAGATTGCCGGTCCGTCCTTTATACGCAAGGATGGAAATAAATTATTTTCAGTGGATCTATCTATTGCGTCCGTGTGTGTGATGAACAAGTATGATCGATTCGCTTATGAACACGTTAATTAAATTTTATAATTTATAATAGCTCAGTTATATAGTATAGCGAAGAACAAAATAGCTACCGTGTCTTCGATGTGTGTATGTACATGTTAAAAATCGAACGCCGTGCGTTCGTCGATATTTTTCTTGTTGATCTCAAGCGACCGCTGCGTGATCTAGCAATCTATGGATCACGAGATCGGCAAGTACAAAATGGGGCTGCATTGTTGGCACTTTGAAGATTGCATCGGCTGCAAATGTATTTCGTTCGTTCGTTGATGGACGAAATGGTTGATGTTTCGTTACGTGAGACGTGGGCTCGATCGATGAAGAATACGTTCGGCGAAGAAATTTGCCCAAATTATTAAGTGATTCGTGTGAAGTATATGTACGCGTATAGAATGTTATTTTCTTGCGCTACTTTTTTACCATAGACACCCCTAAAGCCTAATGAGTATATAGCAAAGTACGATACGATAGCAGTCGAAACACTCCCCGTTACTGACGCATACGATATCGAACATTATAGCGTCGATTTTACACTCGAAAGTATAGGAATCAAAGTACTTGCTCTGTACTCTGTAAAGAAAAAAAAGAAACTCTTCGACGCAATTGTATCACGCATAACATCTTTAAAACGTCGCTGAAAAACAGAACCCTCCATATTACTTCACACGAATCACCCCGTTCAATTTCTGTGAAAAGGAAACGTTGTCGCACAAAAATTGTTTAAATTCGTCGAAATGTTCGAAGCGCGTAATAGTACGTTCCCCGGACAAATGTTAAAACCGCATCGAACTGTAAGCATTTTATCAATAAATAATACAACTATCAACTACGCAGCATGGAATATATCGCGCAATAATGTTGCGAAACGTGGCACATACGTGTATAACACATGCTACGTTTTCGTCGACTAGTGATTCGTCGAGATCCTCGCCGCGCTGCAAGAAACAGCTTCGTTGATAAATACGGAATCGAACGCTAGGTGCCATGTCTAGGAACACAGTTCTCTCGCATTCCCAATGCATATCCATGCAATTCTTTGTCTTCACTTGAACCGAACAATACACGCTCGTTGTGGAGCAACGCGCCATCGCGAGCAACCCCCTTGGATCTGCATCGATCCTCCACCGATCTTCTTCGCCGATACGCCAACAAAATTCACCCCCGCGCACTTCCTGAAAGCGTGCCCTCCACCTCGGGCCACCGCAACTCTACGACAGCTGCGCTACAGTTTGCAAGTACGCGAAAACGCGTCCATAGCGCGCGAGTAACTATAATACTCCACGGTGTACACGACTATCGCGCCGACCGCAGAGCACGTGATTCGTCACTGCGGCGGCGGCGTTTAATCCTTAAACCTGTACGTATATACGAGTAGGGCTATCTATTATCGTAAACGTGATAAATACAAAGTGTGCGTACAGCCACGCGATGATGATACGGCGGTGTGTTATTTGGCAGTTTCCAAAGTGTCCCAAACGATGTCGTACCTGTCCCCCGTGTCGCCGCGAACCGGGCGCAAAACCGCCCGTTTCGTTTCTCCGCCCCTCGGCATAATATCGAGATTAATATCGCCGCGTTCTCGATCGATTAAATATCGCCGCATGATTATGTACAAACATGCAATCTTTGGTTTCGCTACGGAGCAATCCACGTGTTTGTGTACGGAATCGGGCGCCGGTAGTGCAAAACTGACGCCCAAAATTTCATCGAAATTTTCGCGGAACAGTTTCGCGCTCGAACGTTCCGTCGCGTTGCGGACGTACTCGTGGATGACGATCACGAGGTTTCAATTATCACTACTGTTCGACAATGATGTATATATGTATATGTACGTATGTATACGAGATTGTTAGGCCTGCTGGTCGCGAGAACGGAGCCACGTACGGCGCTACGCGTTGTTCAACGAATGATAGCACTACTATGACACGGGTGAGCGAACTTGGGACAAGGTTTTCCTGTTTTTCGTTTGTTCGGAACCGATACGGCCGATCGGCTGCACTCGATGACAAACCGACATCGTTCAATGCGCTGTCGCGTTAACCTGGGAATCGACTTACAATCGAAGCGGAGTCTCGCCGATGACTCCGCGGAGTATTCGAATATATACGATAGACGGGTATTTGGTACCGTTCCTTGATACATACACAGCGATCGTTTTCTAAACCGCGACGATCGTAAAATTAACGCTCGATAAATACACGTCGACGAGTTGCCGAGCTCTTTTCCTTTTTTCGTTCTTTTCTCTTCGCTGCTGTTTATAGTAATGCGTGCAAGTGTGTGGGACATACGTGCGTATATATGTGTACGTGCGTGTACATAGTTTACAGGTAAAACGTTGGAACGCATGAAAAATTAGAAAACGGGATAAAGGCTGTCAGTCTTGGATGATGAGAACGTTGAAAAAGGGGTGGCGACTCGAACGAGGATGGAGATTTCATGGAGGAGACGAATTCGTCCTGGAAGCCAATCAGCCGTCCGCGGTTCAAAGGGAAAACAAATTCAGCCTCTGAATCTCATCAGTCAGTTTGTTTGTTTGGTTTTGTTGTTGTGTTGTTTTTTTGTTTTGTTTTTGTAATTGATTGCGCGCGATCAAAATTGAGCATTTGCGAATTGGTCGACTATCCTCCGCGTTCTCTCGTAACGGGAATGTACGTACACGTAAGTGTGTCGTTTTTAAATGCAATGTAGTATTTGTTTTTTGTGCAGTTAGGGATCTCGATTCAGTAGAAAAGAAATGCTGTACGTTTTGTTAATTTTTTTTTGGGGGGGCTTTCTCTCTTAAAATCATTTTAGGCGAAACGTCGATGTAATGTCAGCCACGGCCCTTCTTACCGTTAAAACGTCGAGCGTAACAACTAGGGGACACGTAATTCGTGTCGATGCGTTTTCTCTTTAATCGAATAATACTGATCGCGATCTATCACCCGTCGTGCAACGAAAAAATAATGAAACGGGAATCATTCGTGTTCGTTGTCTCGTGATTCGAAAATGTCTTTGTAAATGTTTCTCGTTGCACGCACGGGTGTCGAATATGTAAAAGATGAGCACACGGTTATGTCTTCTGTACGAGTCCTGTCCATTCTCTAATGCCCTCGATGTAGAAAATCACAGTGTCGCCACATGGTCGGTCAAGAACTACTTCGTTCATTCGTTCGTGAATTTTGGCAAAGGAATTTCAACAGTCGTCTCGCACTTACCTGAGCCGTCACCAATGCCTCCCGTGACACGCTCCGGAACTGAATAATCGTACAAATTGTCGATGCACGCCGCTACGCGTGCGTAGTATGCTACGAAAAAAAGTTCCATAGATAAAAAGTTATCACGAACAATCGTATGAACCTTGCTTCGTGTGTACAACTCAATAATCCTCAGGGATATACATTCCCGATCGAACGATTTCAAGTCCACATCGGCTTCTCCAGCCGAGGATTCGAAGTATCATCTAGATTTTACAATATCAATCTATGAAAGGTTGAGAGGGTGTATCACGATACTGGGGTAAACTTATATGCCGCAACTTTCAAAGCATAAAACTAACTTACCCTCCCCCTAATTTCGATTAGACAATATCCTTGCCTAAGAACAATAATCACATTACATTCAAAAGTTCGAAATATTCTACATTTTGGCGCTGCAATGTCCGCCGCGGACCCCTCGGTAACAACCGATTCATTGAACCTTCGAACTCGCGTTACGAGGGTGGTGCAAAAAGCAGCGCTGTCGTCCACCGCGAGACTTTCTCACAAGAATCTAAGCTCTCGGTTGAACGGCAACGAGTATCATACCAGCAACAAAGAAATTCGAACATTTTACAGCTCCTCGGACAAAGCAATCGGCGCCCTGGAGCCTGGCTTTAGGTCTTTCACCCCGATCCCGATGTCATCGATGGGCGCTGGTGCCAGCTTCAATTGGTTACCATTCACTTTGATGTCGTTCACCGAGTGGGATCTGCCGTGTGTGACCAGCGGTTTTGCAGTCTGATTAGTGCTGGTATTCGAGTACGAGCTGCTCACGGAATTTGTGCTCGGGCTGGTTGCATTATTCGAGCTCGAGCTGCAGTTAGCCGTGGTGCTCGAAATGGAACTCGAGTTCGAGTTTATGTCGTGGATGGTGTTGGCCATTGTGTGTTGCACGATCGGGCCGGGAATGGACGATTTTGACCGCGGTTTTGGCTTCGCGTTTGACGCGTTCATGATGGGGATCGACGTTTGATACTGACCAGTCGGCTCGCGGCCTATATCTGTCGTGGAATCCGGGGACACGGACATCTTCGTGGGCCCCGAGGACTTCGAGAAGGTTGTCAGTTGGTTGGCAGACTGCGATCGCACTGTGTGATTGCCGAGTTTGTCGCGAAGTGCCATCTGGTAAGCCACCTCGAACGCTTGGCCAAGGGTTAGAATCACCTCCGTTGCTTGATCCTGCAACAACCAGGGCTTGCCTCGTAGATATATTGTGGGACGGGGGAATTTGGGGTTCGCGAGTGATTGGGAGCAATTAGGTGATTCGACAAGAATAAGAGAAATCGGTGGATATTACTGATCGATGGAAAAGAGTTTTCAGTGGGTGCTTGATTTATAGCATTAGCAGGGTGTTGTAATTGAAAGGATGGGGGTTGCAGGTGTCTCGACGAAAGTAGCAGAATTTGTCAGATCGTGCGATTACCCCTTATTCTCTTTTAACTACAATGCAAGGTGCAAAAAGACACGTTATAGCTGTGGGCCGATTTTAAAGATGAGCAGTGGAACGTAAGATATACACAGAAAAACAGACTTGATTAAGATTAAGACGAATGGTAGACAAAATTGTCAAATTATTCAAATCATTCAAATCATTATGTTCGTCAGAAAATTTTAACAAAACTCGGGAATATTAACATAACAAATTATACAAAATTATTTTCTGATCGTAGTAGTAACTGATTGTTTCAACTTTAAGAAAGCATTCGTTGCCCCTTGCTAGAAGCTGTAAGTTCTCTCCCGTTCCACATTTGATACACTTATAAATACCAATGTAGCGATTTATATTAATAGGATTGGATATTTATGGATAGCGTGAAGAAAATTAGACTTACCATTGTTGGTACGCTAAAGACGTGGCAAAAATGCGTACGGCTGGCATGGTCCTTAGTAATGTACGCGAAATGCGTGAGATCATCAGCGTCCTGACAAGCGCAGTGAATGTTGCGAATTTCGTGCTCGCAAATCGGCTCCTATTGATTCCCATCAATCCAAATACAAATGTATGTAGACGCGCTAAGCGTATTACGGTTCAACGTTAATCCCTTCTAACGCGCTATACATTCGACAAATTTGAGAATCGCTCTGCTCATTTATACTTCATCATGTTACAGAATCACGACTGTTGATAATGTTGTAATACAACTCATTTAATTCTCCCGGGAGTATAAATACAAAAATTATGTTTGAGGGTGATTATACTTATCTACTTATCTAGTAATAATCCATATAATACAACTGCTATAAATTCGAATGATTATTAATGCATTGAAGAATATAATTTTGAGCAACGAAATGTTCTCAATTTTGATACGATTCAAGTGTACACATTTACAAATTGAAGAAACAGGAACGGCACGAACGATTGCGCAAACAAATCAATTTGTACGCGAGTTAGGATATCAGGATATCGCGAGACAATATAACACGGATAAATTAAAAAGGATCAACGTTTCTGAAAAATTGTTGCCAAAAAACAACTCGACGGCTTTATACGATAAAGTATCTTACATTGGTCACCGTGTTGAGAAAACGAACGCCACGATAAGAAATCGCCAAGGTAATGTCCGGAGTGACCCTCGGTTCGCGGCATGTTTTCTTCAGCTTCTGTATAGATTTTTTCGTCGATTCGGTACCACGTAACTCCTTCACCACGGTCGAGCCCAAATACTATGCGATTTTGGAACAGAAAACAAGATGGTGTCTGTAGAACCGTGGGCTAAATAGAGTTGAGGGTACTTCGATCGAAACATTCCAGCAATTTAATGAACAATTCTTATTTGGGGCTTCGCGCAACGAAGGAAGCAAACGATTATTGCGCTCAACAGCATAATTTCGCGGAGGCTGAAAGCGTTAAACGCTTCTGTCGTGTGTTATTAGTTACACCCACGTAGTAATTATGGTAATAGCCTTCACCTTGAGGCGTTGTCGAGTCTATGTGGCTGACATGACACGATGCACTCGTTATTCAAGAACCGCGCAATCTGTTGCAACGAGACAGGCGAATTACGATGCACAGTTGCGCTTTTAATCTATCGCAACTCCTGTCATTTTCATGGCCGGTATAATTTCCCGTTTGGCCGAAACGACGAAGATTGTTATTGCGGTGCGATTACTTTGCAAAATTTCTCAGGGATCAACGATATTTCGAACAGTGCCAATCAGGTAACAATCTAATGTATCCACGCAACAATACTTATCCGTTATCAAGTGTCAAAGACCGTGGAATTTGATCATCTTACGAGTACCATTTTCATTGAGCGTCAAAGCTTTCCCAAACAAATGCAACGAGGACAATATCTGAACGATCCAACGTGTAACTAGCCTCCGCTACAATTGCCCTGTACACAAAAAATGTAAATGCACGTGCCCCATGACGAGTAACCCCGAGCAAGGCGTTACTTCAGATATTCCCCGACCGATCACATGAAAATCACTTGGCGTCCGAGAAACGGTTTCGTTCGAAGAGAGCGCAATAACATTTCGCGGCATGGTAAGGAGCCAAAAAGGCGAACGAGCACCGATAGGAGGAAAGAGAACACGAAAGCAATTAGACTTACATTGGCGACGTACGTGACGCAGCCGGTGACTAGAGCTTTTGGCTGATGCCTCCACTGCGTCTTCAGGGTGGACGGCACGCCGAGCAGCAGCTCCGACGGTGCCCTGATCTCGAGCTGTTCCGGCGCAGAGATCGCCCCATTATGTGAACTGGGTCGCTGCGGTGGCTGCGGAGCCGGTCTGTTTTTGCGGTGCCTTAATGTGCCCGTCCCGGTCGAATTCGTCCCGGTTATCGGCGTACCGCCATTACCCTCCGTCGTTGTTTCCGGCAACTTCTCCCGTATCTCCTCCTTCAGCTGCTGGATGTTCGTCTTCTGCGGAAACGGGACGCGATTGAGGTTTTTGAACGACGACCCGCCTCGAATGTGGGGATCTGTTTTTTAAACTCAATGACCGATACTTTCGATGGGGCTTTCGTGTCGTTGCTGGTTTTATTGATTGGTCGCGAAGCAGAGAAACTGTCCTGGGGGAATGTTGGAATTTCGGCGGAGGTGGAAGGGTACGAGGAGAGCAATATTTGTTTATGTCAGTGTTTAGTGTTGCGAATAGTGTTCGTGTTAGTTGTAATTTATTCCGCTGGTGATTATTGCGGCACGGCGCACGATAATAAGATAACATGCTGCTGATGTTACAAAAGATAGATTAATGAGAATGTGGGTTAACAAAATCGACAGAAATCTGGAATACTGTATCTGACTCGACGTGACGAAAGAAAGCACGAGGACTCGCGAAGAGACCGTATACTGGATCCACGAGGATTCTGGGACCAGGTAGATCGCCTGTCTGAAGCGACTATCGAGTAAAAGGGTCGCCGATCTAAAGAAACTGATAGAGTTAAATGACTAATCGACTAATTGTAAGTAGTTCCTGTGAGCCTGTGGTCTCTGTTACCAAGTAGATAACTGGAACCAAATGAACCGAGACCAGGGCGATGAGGATTCTAAAATCTCTCTATCGCCAAAGTCAAGGATATCTCGCGATGTGCAATCTCTGATACTCGAAGAAGACCTGCAGAAGATTTAATATGCGTGCATGTACTACCGCATTCGTCTTCCTACATCCCATAGAGTTCACACAACTTCCGTCAGTTGCTATTAGCTATGAAAATAATACCGGCATCCAAATGCACAGAACAAGTTTTCTTCAATTTAACATCAATGTTTTGCGAATCACGCGGACCGCTGTAATCACGTATCGAAATATTTCAACTGTCTCAAAAAGAAGCGAGCAATCGTTCCGGTTGGCAAAGTTGCGCGCACCGTAAAACTTTTTCACCGTGGCATCTGGACAAACGCATTCCATTGCATTACCTCGCCTTACCGTTTTACCGAACGCAAACAACGTCCCGTCAGATTTATTGGGAACGATCAAGCGACCGATGCAGATACCCTTGCAACGTTCTACCGTGGCGATCCAGCCATATCGCAAATTTCCAAATTCGTCACTAGGCTAAAAATAAAAACAGACCGACTGTGCGGTGCGAACAATTTGGACGCCGCGTTACGCGGTCGCGCAGGCATGCCGGATACGCGTTACACAATGTACAATTACACCCGCAAAAGTGTCGGTGTACCGGATAGTCACGCACCCTGCCCCCCCAAAAAAAAAAAAAACGTGGAGACTTTTTGCAATCTCTGCGGGCGAGTCGTTTCACGCGGCCTCCGCAGCCGCCGCGCGTGGAATTGCGATCAGGCCGAATTGAATCCGCGCGAACGTATTCATTCGGTGTACGGATTACGTCCCGCGAATCGTTTGTTACATCTGCCTTCCCCGCGCGTCGTTGCGTCCCCCCGACGCGTTAAAAATAAACGGGCCAAAAGGGGGCGGGGAAAAAGAAACGACACGAACGGGCGGAAAAAACCCGGAAGCGGAAAGAGAAACGGGAGAAGAGGACGCGCGAGGAGACTAGATCGCCGTTGTCCGCGAGCGAATATCGAAAGAACCCGTCGCGATAATCGAACCCGAATTCGCAAACGAGGCCGATTATGTCCCCGGGGACGGGGCGCGGCGGTGGCGCGCCGCGCGAAGCGACGATCGTGAAATTCGATTACGCGGAAAGAATGGACGTAAGGAGCAGAGAAACGGAGGAACAAAGAGAGCAATTTGGACGTACGCGCGTCGACCGGCGGCCATTAATCCAATTTAATTAGCTAATTAAGGGAGCACCGGCGAAAAGACCCAGGTGACGAGACGCGAGGCGGCGGCGCAGCTCGTTAACGGGTGCGCGTATCGCGCTCGGGGCCCCCCGAACAAAAACTATCAGCATCCGCCCGAACGATCAGCCAGAAAGGTTTGCTCGAGTGTCGCCCCGTGCGGCGTGCGTAGACTGACAGGTAGCGGTAACCGATGTCGCGTTACAATAACGCCTCTCCAATTAGCCACGACATTTACATTATGACGCGATCGGTTGAAAGCCGTCGGAAGCGATCGAGCTTGTCGGCGTCGCAGCCACCCTCGAGCCACGTTCCGCCCTCTTCTCGCCCAAAGTGCTACGCGGCCCTTGTCATGCACCACCCCGACGCCGTTCGACGAAATTCTTAACGGGATCCGTTCAGCCGACGCCCACCCTCGATGCTCGGCGAGTCCCGTATCACTGTTTCTCTCTTTCTGTTTTTGCACACCGGCTGTTTTCGGCGCACTCTTGAAAAACGATCCCCGCGATGCGACCCGTTCACCGCGCTGTGATCGAGAGCAGGTGGATGGATTGGACGGGAGGGTGGTGTCGCGCGAAGGGATCGTCGGGACGGATATCGTTAACAAGTTCCGCGCTCGTGCCTTTTGCGCGTTTCAGGCTCCTCGATTGGTTCGTGCGCGGGTCGGTTTACGGGTGTGAAATGGGTGCAAGTGGTATTTCGAATTGTTACTTTTTAGGGGGCGAGGGGAGGGAAGGTTCGGTTTTGTTTTACTTCGAGGCGAGTGCTAGGCCGAGAAAGTGTTTCCACGTAGTAGAGTAGGCGTTTTCGGTATTGCTCGAGATGCCGTTTACCGCAGATTATTGGATTTCGTTTCGCCGTTATCTGCACCGAATACTAAAAAGTTTTAAGGTCCTTGCAAATAATTCAGTTTCGTTCCAAACGTTCCAGCCAATAAATCCATCGAATTCCTCCGTAAACCCACGAGATTCCACCGAAATTCTATCGGAAGATATTCTCCCCCTAACGCGTACACCTCCGCCCCATAAAACTAAAAATACCGAAACGTACGACCAACTCATCCCCCCGGGCCCCTACGAGTCATCGTCTTCTGTTCAAGCAGTTCTGCGATTTTTACGGACACCCGCGTCCATTATCGTTTCCAGACGAATCCACGCGAAACTGTGTAACGCGCCCCACTCGTTCATTCGTATTCAGACGGGCCGATCGACTTTACTTACCAAGGTGTTCAGATCCTTATTGAGGTCCTCCAAGTTGGGCCCGACGCAATTGCGATTCGGTGCGCGTGCACTCGATCCGCTGACCGACGCGAGGATCCTCTTACGGTGCGCTGGCTTTTGAATCTCCAGCACGGCTGCCAATTCCACCTCCCACACGCGCCTTACGCGATCCATGTCCGTGTACAAATGCTTTCTGAACGTTTCTATGTAATTCACTAAGTGAATCGTCTTCAACCATTCGTCGACGCATTGACAATTGCCGCCGGATCGTTTTTCCACGCGTTTGTTCAACAGGCCAACTGCATCCATGATGACGGCACGCTCTTGATCGCTCGTGATATCCATGTCCTTCAAATCTGCTTCGTCCAGAACGCCATTCTGTGGACAAAGAAGTGGGCACGTCGGTTGAGATCTCCGATTAATTGCGATCAGCTTGGATAGAGGCTTCGTATTGATTTGGGGGAGGATAATTTGAATTAGAAGCGTTGCTTCTTATTGGATTGTGTGTATTTCACGTGCATTATTTAATGTACTGATACGAATCTGTCATGAATAGAAATTTGACGACCGAGGGTCGTATTTAATGTTTAATTTCGACGCATGTTTTTTTGTACGATTATTTGTGCAATATGAGATTTTGCGTTAATATACATATAGTGTCTTGATGTATAATATCTTCGATTTGGAAATTTCTAACCGTTCATTTCCACCTTGTTGTGATTTTATGAACGCCAGCTTATTACAGTTATCGTACTTGAAGTGTGGTCTATCGAGTCGTGCGTGCTCTGAAGGGTGATTATGTTAATGTTTCAATGAGATACTTACTATGAAATCGAGATCGTCGAATCCGTAATTGATGAATAGGGTTTCATAATCGGCCAGGCCTAACGTTGACAGCCACTGACCGACGGAAGTGGAAACAATGGGGCTGCTGCTAGTGTCCGAACTCAGACCTGCGTACAAATTAGATAGAATTGCCAGTTCAATTCGTGAGGGAGATCGGTAGCGTTTAACTGCTGTTGCCCGTTTCGGCGAACGGTATAAAAATTTCTATTCCCTTGCTCGAAAAAATCATTTATCAAAGAATCTTTTCAGAAACCCCATTATCCTCGCCCAGTAGCGAAAAACTATTTTTATTCTGCCCCAATAACGAACAACGAACAAAAGCATTGCCGATAGTACACGTATTACACGAAAGCACATCAACAAACGAAATACAGTAACACCTCGAACAGCCTGTTTAATCGCGGAACGGTTGAACCCTTCAAAAAGCAAAAGTCTCGACGGATAATTATCCAAAGTTAAGAAAAGATCGACACACCCGCGAATTTGTTCTATTCGCTCAAATTCACTGCAAACAACGTGAACTTGTTAACGTCAACACGGACCCCCACGCGGAACCATCGTATCAATCGTCGTTAATCAATCCGTCACGGATAACCGAGGTGCCGGACGATCGAGACGCGGTTAATCGAGGTCCTACTGTATTGTTACACAATTTCACACTGCTGTCCCATCTAAACGAAACGCCAAGAAAAATAATCGTACTTGACAAACCAAATATACCTAGCCTCGTCTGGAATTCCTTCTCGAGTTCCGTAACGAACACAGACTCTCTGACAAGGCCCGTGCCGAACGACGCCATGATCTCTGAGATCTTCGCCCATTCCTCCTGCTCGTCGAACGGGCTCATTATGCTAAGGGATTTCTCGTCCCTTTCGCGATCGCGATCGCGATCCGACAGCCGGAATGGGACTTCACCGTCCTCGAGACGTTCTCCGCCTCCGCTCTCGCCCCCGGTTCCCATTCCGCATGCGGATGGCCCGTAAACGTTCCGTAGGCGACGCAGCGTCCGCGGCCGTTCAGCCGTCACGGACCCTTTCAACAGACCTGTTGAAATTATAACATGGATGAATTATCACAGTGTCGGCGACGACAAGGGAAAATGATTTGCGGGATGAAAATTGCCGTTACGTTAAACGCCGTTAAACGTAATTGGTATTGCCGATCCGGCCGCCCCGTTTGGCCACTGCTGGCCTAGGTAATTTTAGAGGTAAAGACTCGGATGGGTGTTTGAAGGAGAAGGGTGTTCGTTAGGTTGTATGTTATATGCTGTTCGAGTGAGACGCTTTGGGGGTGGAAGAACGTTGAGGTGTCGGGACTTGGGCGAACTTTTACTTCTCCTATGATTAGCCTGGTGGAATTATTTTTAAGGCAGTTGGTATATTCGTGAAAGTGGGGCATGTGGGTATATTTTAGTATCGTTATTTAGTGTTGTAGTGTAGATGTGGTTAATTCGCAGAGTTGGATTAAATTGTGACATTTTTTTCATAGCAAGTATATTCCTGTTGCCGTGAAGATATTTTTCCGGGGAAATGAAGTTGAAATGTGGGACATATTTTCCGAAGTTGAGGGTGGTCTCGCGGCGATCGATTTAACAAGAAAGAACAACGTATCAGCCGTAGGTTGATATTTGCCAACCAATGTTACACACCCGAGACTTGGCTGACCAGCAGTTTCGAACGGTTTCAAGCGCAAACACTTCGAGCTGCTGTGCGGGATCGGATTTGCCAGGGAATATCCATAATGGATAGCAGACACGTACGGACAAATTAATAGATACGTTGAATATTCATTACACATTCGTCATTGTTTGATGCCTCCACGAGATTAGTTCGCGAAAGATAATCAAGACCGACTCTCAGCACCGATGTTGTTGAGCAATTACGCCGTTGCACTTTAGCGTTACATACGCCCCCGTGATACCGTGGAAAATGCAAAATATCTTGGAAGGAGTCCTTCTTAAGGATACTTGGAAGAACATAGTGGAGTAGGTTGGATCAAACATTATACGATGGCGGAGACAGGGAGGCAACCAAATACGTGAATACACAAATTTAAAATTTGATGCAAATATTTTTGAAGAACTAAGAACAAAAATGTCACGAAAGTAGTAAAAAATAATATCATAAAATTAGAGTAATGACAGTAATTAAATAAGTTATAAAATTGTTTTACACAAATAAATTGTAACACCTGCTACACATTTGTCGACCATCTTACCAGTTAAGTAAATTAGTTCGATGGCGTAGACGCGATAATGATAATATTATTACTGGCAATGACTGTATTGCACAGTCGCAGTAATTTTAAAACCGACAAATGGCATTTTTATAATTTTTTCATCGTACCCTCGCTATTTCCAGTGAAATCTTACTTTTCGAAAACACTAGGAATACCTAAAACGATTCGCGTCAGCCTGCTCTTGCGTGGCTTACGAAAACAAACTAAACGAAATGAAAAAAAAGAGAGAGAGAGAGTGAGGGAGAGAAACGGGAAGAAAAAACTGTATAGCGACAAGTTTGATATTCATAACGCTACCGGTCTCGTTTGTTCGACAGTGGTGTACGATTGCTCGCGAATAAATTCAGGTTTCGAGTAAATAAACGTGGATAAAACGTTTGAGGGTCAAAGTACCATATAAAAAAAAAAATCATTTGCGCGTGCACTTGTTATCGAGCGTTACATTCGCTCTGATTGAAAACAGCGAGCAAATAGTGGTACACCGCGGCCGGACCAAACACAACCCGTCACCAACGGCACAAACATATCTGCATCGACGAAGATTATCGTGATATCAACGTTTCCAATTCGAAACGACCGACGTGATCTAAGTAAAAACAATCTCCCCTGTAGTAAATAAACCTGCAAAAGAAATCCTTGGAAAATAACATTCATTTCAATTCAACCATTCTGGTAATAGCAAAACAATGGACGCGTAACTTTTACAGTGTTAAAAGAATTCACGCGCGACGAAAGAAGTGTACGAATATTCAAAGAGGTGGGGTGTGGGGTGAGGCGAAATCATATTAGAAACAAGTCCTGAAAAGGATCGTCGTAACAAAATTTGGCTTCTCTCATTTGCCCGCTACAATGTCGCGGAAGAATTACGCGGACTTCGAAAACGACGTGTCAGTCCTCGAGCATTGAACCGACAGTGCGGTTTCGCTTCGACAGGTGCAAATAATTCCCCCATTCGCCTCGCGTTCCCCAGTTGTTCGCCCTTTTCATGGTGCCAGAACGGCGGTGTCACCCGGCGTCTGAAGGGCGAGCACTTGCGGATTCCAAGCGGCGTCACGCCGACACCAAGGACAATCTCTCGTGGTTTTCAACGGAGTTACAATCGATGCCTTGGAAACGCCGCGACCGCGAGCGTTAACCATGGAAATTCTTTCATACGAACTTCACAAATGAGAATTCGCGTTGCCCGCCTGCGTGCTAATAGTCCCCACGGGGGGTGGGGGGCCGCAGAGGGATCGCACAGACGTCGAAGAGACGAAAACGGATGGTAGGAAGGAGAGGGGGGGGGGCAAGATGTGGAGGGATGAAAAGAGAGAGAGAGGCAGAAAAAGTACCACTTTAAGCAACGGCTATGGGCGCCTTTCAAAGACGCTGCACGTATCCTCCTCGCGCAGGTACACTCGAGGAAACGCGTACGCGGGTACACCCGGGCGACGTGAAAAGCTCATAAAAATATTAAAAAGAGGGAGACGGAGAGTGATAAAAAAGAGCGGAAGGAAAGAAAGGAAGAAAGAGGTGGGAGGGGAGTAGGAAGGGGGTGGCGCAGTAGACCAGAGAGGGCGAGCAAAGGAGTGAAAAAGAGGGAAAAGAGAACTCGTGCACGTTACAAGCAGCAAACGTACGTAATTTTAATTAAAGCTCCATGATGAAGGGCGTCGCCTACCCGCGTACACTCCAACCACCGGCGTTATATTATGTAGGCAGTTATTCAAGTCATATACACAAATTACATAAATCCTCATCGTCATCCCTTTCTCCACCCTCTATCCGCCTTTCCTTTTCCCTCCGCCATCCCGGCCAGGTGTACCCCCCTTTCGCACACCTTCTCCAACTGAATTTTCCTTTTACCCTTTTCCGTCTCCCCGTCACTCGAACGCGTCCCCCTGGGAAGATTCCTCTCGTTTCTACGGTTCGCCATTCTTCCTTTCGTCGCACGAGCGACCGTTGGCTTTCACGGCGTAATAGTTTCCCTCGCGGGGAAATCCGTTTAATCGCAGTAATTGGGAAGAGCTGCGACATTATGCGCTTTTTCCCTTCGCCTTCTATTTCGTCGCCGGTTTCCGAGGGTCCCGTCGCTGTGAGAAACTACCACGTCGAATGTGCTTTCCATCTTCCCTTTCTTCCCTCGGCACTCGTTTCGTGCTTTGCCTTTTTTCATTGTTCTCCCGTTCGTTTTGCTTGCCACTTATATTGCGTTCCGAGTTGTTGCTTTTCGGCTGACGAAGCCTCTTCGCTCTTTCGGGGTGGATCACCGTCTTTCGGAACGGCGACGCGTGGACGTGGTTCGGTTCGTGTGAACGGTGTCGTCGTTGTACTCGCCCTTCGTCGATGCCTCTATAGGTGTGCTTCAACGACGAGTCGAAACAATTTTTTCTCAAATGAAACGAGAGATGGAACCAAAGGGAATAATAAATTGAGAAGCATAAGAGTCAACGTGAGCGTAGGAAATTCTATAATATCCTGCCCAACGAATTGTCGGGAAACTGGGACAATAATCGAAAATGAGAAAAACTGGCATCGACAATGGAACAGTCGAATCACGATATAACCGTGCACGTATACATTTCACGGACCGCCTCGCAGAAATATCCATCGTTTCAGTCTCATTACGTTGATCCACAAAAAGGGCAAAGCGGATCCACGGGCACGCAAGTATCGCAACAAAAAACAAAAAAAGGGGAAGGGGGAAAAAAGCCGAGCTTAACGCTCAACAAAACGACTCCGCGCCGTGTCGCAGTCTTGCTCGCAACAAGGCGTAACTTCCGCTCGTCTTAACCCTTTTTATTTGTGGACTCCGAACCGCGCGCTCCATTAAAGCTGGAAAATTCGCGATGCTCCACGACGGTCGTAAATATTAAAGTAATCCTTGCGTAAGTAAGTGCGTGCGCGGTGGGATTTCACGGGACGCCGGGAAACAGCCGGATTTCGCTGGATATTAAAAACGCCCGACCATTAAGCCGACCGTAAACGACGCACCGTTGCGATTTTCGAATCCGCCCGGGGGAAATTCGTTCTTAAACGATCGTCAGGATTTACGTGAAATATATTGACCGGCGGTAATGTTCCCTCGAATTACCGCCAGTGGCGAGGATTTTAATGTTGCGCGGACGTTTAAAACGTTTCCGTGCGACGCGGTGGGAAGTTTCCAGAGAAAACGAGGGTGTCATTGATCGTTTCGAAGCCGGTGAAATTTTCCGAAATAGTGAGAACAGTGATTTGTGCCGAGAAATCGAAATTGCGAGCGGAGTATTGTATTCGTTTATGCGTTTGATAGTGGCGACGAAGTAAGTTAAAATGTTTTTTCTATTTTCTCTATATTTTATTTGAAAAAGAAAAGAAGGAATTATTTATTTCAATAGTGAAGGGCAATAGAGAAGATTTAATGCGGATTGAATATTAAACGTCAGGTAGAAATGACGAGCAGCGACAGAAATTAATTTCCTTCTTTTTACGTTGAATTGCGAATTGACAGCGAGTTCTGTGTATTTAATTAATACTGCATGCACACCGAGTAGTCCATTGTTCGGAGACTTGAATGAATTGTATGCCGTGGTAGGAGTAACGGTTCGTATTGTTACTGTGGAAAATTGTGGCGAGCATTGTTTGTGACTTTGTGCCCGATGGTTGAATGTGAAAATGCAAGAATGTTTGCGGCTTTTATTTTTGTACGATGAGTGTATTGATTGCTGGAGAGAATGTTGATAACGCGAGACAAGTATAATATGTTAAACAGAAATAGATATTGATTATAATAGATAATATCATACATAATGCTTGATAAGTTTGTTTAGTTACATTGAGCTGTTAAAATAGAAACATGTGGTGTAAAACTGGCGGACAACTATCACAGCATTGTCCAAACAAATATCGATATTCTTATCTAATTGCAAGCTGCACTCACGCTGATCATTTTTAAGATGCACGTTCAAACAGGATTATACATAGATAGCACAGCGTAAATAGAAAGGTCTAGGTTGATAACATTTTTTACCTGCCTCTTTGCATAAAAGTGGAGACTTGTTACTTGAAATATTGATTGAAGATGTATTCAAAGGAGATGGAAGTTCTATAGTACATGAGCAAAAATTTCTGTAAATTTCTTCTAAACCAATCAATGTTGATCAATGCGAAGACACGAAGCAGATTCGTTGTAATTTAATAAAATAGCTTTCATCGACTAAATTATAAATCAATCGTCGAATACAAACGTCCTTCAATTAGAGAACATTTACTCCGAAAGATACACATTATATGTATTACTTTATCGTAAGATTAATCCTTATGCAAATTTTTGAAATTAATCCAACAAATTCTATGGATTTAATTTGGTTTAAGATACTAACATAAACTTTAGAACTATCTGCCAAAACGTGACTTCTGGTTAATTTGAATTTAAAATGTAATTCGCAAACTCGTCGTACAACGCACGCGATATTTCGTGTCTCACGGTAATTTAACGTAGCCTTAAAAATGTGTCAATTTCGTAGTTTAAAGAGTTCGCCGCAAATTAAGGAATAAAATTTCAAGAACACGCTGATAAAGCCTCGCGGCAAGCCAGAATACTGACCATAATTCTTTTACATTCGCAGCCTGTTCACAAAGTAACTTTAATTCACGAAGTGATCAAATTAAAAACCAAATTAAAAATGGCTGTTCAGTTTCGTCTTGGCATCAATCTTACTAGCGTATCAAACTTAGCGTAATAAAAACCTCTTCTGTTCAAAATCCACCCAATAGCCCAACGCAATTCACGGAAGCTATTTCGAAATGCACGCGAGTCGCGTCACACAGATAACACCTTATCTTTGCCCACTTAATCATCAGTGAATTACCATTTTCACAATAACAGCGGTTGCATCATCCGTAAATTGGTGCATCCATCATCAGCAACGATTCATAGCCGTCCCCGTAATCAGTCTAAGAATGCGTCGCACCTACGATCAATTGAACTTAATTGGCGAACCGCGACTTCCGACACGTGGCGTATCGTGATCATCGTAGAAACACGGTTGTTCCACCATTGTTTCCCTGTTTCCTATTGTCAGCCTGTTGTTGGTACGCGATAATCGTTCCATGGAAGAGCACATTCGTCGTTTAACGAGATAAACAAGCTGCTGGTAGATACCATGGACGGCGATTGAATGACAAATGCCCGTGTAACTTGTGAACCGGCGGCTACTTACGCCGGCCGATCTATTCAATCGTTGAAAAGGGACTTAAGTGTCGTAGCTCGTAAAAGACGTCGCGTATCGTGGGCGTAATGTCACCCGGTATTCTATCCGGCGTTTGAAAATTTTCTGCGACACAATTCGACTATAAATGACGGGACAAATGCTGCGACTATTATTAGACGCCCGATTGTTGTCCGCGGAGCACAAACGGCAGAATATTTTTGGAAAGAAAAATTGGAGTAATACAGAGTGGAAGGAAGAGTTTATGCAGAAAGAGCGTGACGATACGGTCAGGTTGTTATTTTGAATCCCGGTAACTCTTTACAAGAAACAGAAGGTAATTGATAAATTTATACTAAGCTTGAATAGATGTAAATGTTCATTAAACGTCCTGTACTTTGCCTGATTCGTTTCAAAACTTTGTGTTGCATTATTGGTAAAGAATTATTTACCTCGCAAATGTCGATGACTGTAATTCAATGTACACGGTAATCTGAACAATAATTTAATTAATACCTGTCTGATGTTCTTTCCTCGAAACATTTTTATCGGTCCAATTAGTAAAAGCGCAAGAAAATGAAAAAGTAATATTCCGAAACAGTAACACGAATACTACACTTCCACGTTAAAATTTGCTCCAAGAAAGAGCTGTCCGTACAATTCAACATTTCAGAAAATTTTCGCATCCAATAATTTTTGAACCGCCGCCTATAACAATATCGTATGTCCATTGATATTAAAATTGTCGGACATCGGACACGTGCATGCATACACGCGTCACGCAACATATTTAATACACTGTGTACAGAAGTTTTTGGAGCAACCATTTCCTCGTCGAAAACAACGCGGCGGAGCGCGGCCAAAGCTTTCGGGTCAGCGATTTCTAAATACCTGCACACTACCGACGTATTTGGACACGCTAATGACCCTAGCTGACTCATAATACCGCTAATTAAACTTGATTACAGCGCTCAATGGGTCAGGAAATAGGGACCCATTTAAAATGTTTCCAGCCAGACCGCTGAAAGGAATTCACGATGGCGCATTGAAACCGCTCCCAATACACACGAGATATCACCCACAAACGGGATCAGAGGATCCAGAAAGAAACTAGTCTCACCCCTGCCCCTTTCCAGCACATATCTAGCGTTGCAATTTTTGCGTGCCGGCAGAATTCTTCGATTATCTCCGCGAGACAATCGTTGTCGCGATATCAACGCGTATCGTATAGACTATAGACGGTGAAAAATGAAATGAATACTTTTACGCTAAATAAAAGGCAGCATAAAAGGCGGCGACTGTAATAAATTATATCGTATAATTTCTATAATTCACATTACGTGACCAGAATTGATTAAAAAGGGCAAGCGCGCTCTTCGACGCGGAGTGAAGATACATAGAACAATCATGAAAAGCGCCGTTGGTTTAAATTAAACTCTTAGAAGAACCGTATTACATATATGCTTATATGACGATCGAACATTTATCGGGCAAATTCCACGGGCAATGGAATTTTTCTATATTTATACGCGTACTACGTACGAATGTTAATATGCCAAACAAATTCACGGCCATTCGCGGTGTAACACGAGCATTGTGTGCCTCGACATTTCGTCGAATCGACCGTACCAGCGCATAATTAAATACCGGCGGCATTGAAAAGCACGGTGGCGCGAAATCGTTTCGAAGAAGGCCGCCGTCCCGAGGAAACGGCAATAGCCGCGGGATAAGCGAGCAGAATCACAACCAGTTCGACGATTAACGCTGATTTAAACGAAGCCTTGAACAGCATCCATATGATATCTCGCGGTGCTGTTTCATACCTTCGGGTTGACGCGAAGGATGCCCGGATCGATGGCACGTCTAACTGGTACGAGGTACTAGACATGTCTGAGTTGTCATTGAGATTGTTCCTTTCCTTAATTAATGGCCAGCCATATTTTTACCACAGATACGATAAAAATCGTGTAGCCGGTGTTTCGTTGCGGACGAAAAATAACTTTTTCTTATCGCGTTCCTTTCGACCATTTATCATTTGTCCCGTCTCCGCCGATTCTCAAGCCTGGAAAATAAAACCGATGTTTATCTCGAACAAAGCTTGCAATAATTGCTCTGATTTAACGCCAGCAACTTCTGAATGCTCAACGATATCACTGTGCCATGTGATGGGTAAAAGTTTCTTGAATTGTTGTCACAAAGTAAAGGAAATACATATGTGATGCGTGTCGCGTATATCAGTTCTAAAGAAGCAAACGATTTTTCGACCAGGAAAATTTAAAGAACGATGCAAAGCGAACGAACGCGGTCCCGAGTGAATTGTTGTTCTTTATTCGCGTACGTGAAATCGAATTGTATATTTGCCCAGATGCGTGCTATATTTCGGGGCTGGATTATAACATAACACACGCGGCAAGAGCTGCGCCGTGGTCAAACATAGAATCGTCCCTAAAAATATCGGAATCGCGGGCCCGAAATAGCCCAGACGGACAGCACGAATTCTGCAAGAAAGATGACTCTGCCGTGCATGCGTTCCAAACGATTAATTCCATCATTAATCCCGTCATTAATCCAAGATGGGGCTGATTAAACAGCGTACCGAAGTGTTGGCCAACGCGAGAAATGCGGCGCGTCAACTTTATACGCTGTATTAAATTTCGCAGCGACTCTTATGGAGATTGGCGCGCGGCGTTCAAACGGAATGCAATTTGGCGTAAAGGAAAATGTCTTCGGAAACTTTCTTCGTCGCGGTTTTCTCTGGAGGAATGCGTTTCGACGAAAGAACGCGGCTCCGCCGGTGGAAAAATTCGCGCACCGGAAGCTCACGTTGATTCAACTATGCGAGAGGATAACTAGTCTTTATTCTCTCGGGCGGGATGGAAATACAGGTTGCTGGTATAAGGCCTGGTGCAAGAGACTCGGATGAATTGCAGGAATTTGTAGCTCGGGAATGAGAATCGCAGGTTTCGAATCGTGCAATTAACAGGTATTTCTCCGTTTGAAGGTTGCACCTGTTTTTCATCGAATTTTCTTTTATACGGGAAAAGATTTGTTAAAGGGGAAGTTGATTTTAATTGCAGATCGAATTGATGATGCTGTTTTCTAATAAAAAAAATTGCTCCGGTTGTTTACAGTCATACGGTTTATATTAATTTATCCATTTTTCTCTTTTTCCAGATGAAATTATATAGAGAAAATTGCCCATCAAGCGAGAAATGTTGAAGCTTGTGTCATTTTACGTGTATCGGCTTAGCAGTGGCATAGGCGACGCCGGCTAATTATAGCTATGAATAGTTTAATTAAAACTCTAATTACTTTTAACCAAGTTTCTCTCCATGCGTACATATTTCTTAACGGGGAATTTCTTAAGCAAAAAATAGTTTCGAAGTAGAACGAACAAGGTTGCACATTAATATACACGATACCAGTGATACGTACTCAAGGTTTTTCACTATCTTAGAATAGATACATAACATTTTTTTCAAGCGAGACAATGTTCAAAGCAGCACTTTGAAAATAAGCTTAATTCCAAGAAAATCCAATAAACTTAAGAAACTTGGACTCTACCCGAAGCAACATTTTTTCACCCCCATAAAAGTCACACCTTATGACTTATAAGAAAAAAAAAAGAGTGAATTATTAATCGTTCGTACATCGATATTTACATGCAAACTTGTTTTATTATCAATAATGAGCAATGTTTTTTACGAGAAATGAAACCAGTCGTTACGGTAGCCTTGAAGTTAAAAATACATCAGCGTGCATGTGCTTAGTAACACAAAAAAAGGACGCTTAAATTCTCTTTTTAATTAATCAAAGTACAATTCACGCGCACAATAAGACCAATCAGAACGTCACATTCTTGCACAATTTCTACAAAATTGTAAAAAAGTTATGCCGCTGAAGGGGTGAAAGAAATAATGAAAACACCAAACTCTCAAAACCGAGTAGCACATCAATTAAGCAACCACAATGGTACACCATATCTCCAAGACCGTATTCGCCCCGATTCCCTAACATATTCACACCATATAAATAATCCAATTATTCGAGAGGGCCACCCCTCTATACATCCCCCTAACGAAACAACTAATTCGACAAAAGAAGTCCACACAGCCCTCCCTATTTACATATCTATATCTAACATTTCGGTTCCTAAAATATACCGCGTCTGACCTGCCCTCCTGTGGCATCCTGTCCTCCGCAGCAACACGTTAACAAACTACTCTTCCCTACTGTCCCTCCCCGTCCCTATTCGAAGGTACGGCCAGTCACGAACGATAATCCAAACACTAATTTCTCGGCCTGAGCCGCGTCCTCGAACGTGACGGGAGTGGACGAACTATTATTACATCAGGCCACGCGACGAGCAACAAGTATGTATCGCGGTTTTTGCCAAGCACGCCAGGAACTCCGGCCATGCAGGATTCCCTCGTTCAGTGCACGTGGCACTAATGCACGACCCGACAAGAGAACCCGCACGAACACGCTCGAACAAGGGAGGGCACGTACCACGAGGAATACAGGAAAGTCCAACGTGCCCCATTATATACGTGCACCCGGTCCCTCTGCCTCTTCGCTCAGTCACTCTCACTCTCTTTCTCTCTCTCTCTCTTTCTCTCCCTCTATCGTTCTCGTTGCACCAAGGTACACCGTGGCCAGATGTCCTCCTTACTCCTGGCAGGACACGATACACGCGCCTTCGAGTTCGCTAACTGGGATGGACAATGGCCGCAGGGTTACCTGGCTGACCGGCGGTTCGCTGACTTTTGGAAAACCGGACCCCTCCGTTCCCAACACGTGTGTGCCATTTTGCATTTTGCAACAAATTTCTGCGCAGCTGTGACGCCCGTATAGCGTACCCGCACGCACGATTTCTGCTGGTTCGTCGCGAGTTAACGCGACCGCGTGCAGCATTTACCGGGGCGTAATTTCAGTTTCGATTTTGCCGCTTGTAGGGACTTTCGGGCGTTTTTGTCGCGCGTTTGCGGAGGGCACGGTAGAGCGGGCATTGTAAAAAGTGCACGGCGATTGAAATTATTTCTGGACGTGTACGTAATTGTCGTGTTGTTCAGTGGATGATAAGAGTCCTGTGAGGGGATCGTTCGACATTTGTCGGGTTCTAATTTAATGGGACTCTTCGAGTTGCGAATGATTGCAAGAATGTATTGCACTAGTAGGTACTTAATTCGTCGTTTCGATCTTTATTTGTTCGACACGGTGCGGTTTCTCTTTAGAAACATGATCGGCAGTAGAATTTTTCGACGTCGTGTTGTGGTAGGTATTTGGTAAATGAGTAATTGCGATTGAGTAGCAATATTTTTAGTTTTGGCAATGCGTCAAGCGCAGTTGTGCAAGAAGAGTTCTATATAATCCGAAACCGTGTCGAATTTGTGGTTTAGACGAACAAATATTTTCGAGGCACCGCCATCACTATTTCGGTACTCGTGCGAAAAATATTGCAAGTCCAAAATCAATATATCTTGCTCTTTTATATCCTCCGAAATCAATATTGCTCTTACTGACTGTAATACAATGTGTATAACATTTCTCCAAATTTTGTTAATAAAATAGAAAAAACGATTTAACAAAATTTAATTTACTTCAATTGGTATTCATTGCTCCGCACCTTTTGTTTGATTAACTGTAATATTTCAGACAAATTTATGCGACGAATTCAAATAGCAGATTTAGATTTAAGAACACTAAAAGTCTAAACAGAAGAACTCCATTCTGCTCCTCTATTCACTCCATTTCTTTTAAACAGTTTATTTCAGTGTATTTTTAACGCCTCCAACTTCGAAACAAAAGTGCAAATACACACCTTGTTGACGTGTCAGTTTATCCAAAGCGTTAACACAGAATCCTCTGTAATGCCTGTTATCAATGCGCCTCTCGCGACAACTGTCACATACACTCCAACTGTAAAACCTGTTAAACAACCGGTGCTCAACACTGCAAAATCAATCCACTTCTTCCCACAATGTTACAAATATTGTTCCACGAACGCAAACTTCCGAGCAACACTGGAACTCCAAAAACAAACAGCCACTACGAGTACGATCACGGTTCGTTTCGCATCACAAGTTTAACGGTGAGATGTTCACGCGACGACAGATACTTGTTCGAAAATAATTTCGTTTCTTCCGAGAAGCTGTCGATTCCCTCGTGCACCGTAGCACAGTCACGAGAACAAGCGGTTTCCCGATCGTGAACGACACCACGCCCTGGACGCAATAGCCACCGAGATGATCCACCTGTCTCGATCGATCCTCGTCTCGTCGCACACTGCCGCCCGATCCCAGCGGTCGATCGATTCTCCTTCGACTCGGAGCACGTGACCCCTGCGCTACCTCCTCCAGCCTACCTGTGCGTGAGTCAAGCACCGGACTTTCGACGAATTTCCGTTTCTTTCCGATCAGAGATCCCCAGCGAACCACTCGACGGGCATTCCTTCGCTGAGCACGCGATTGTGTTAACTTATCAGCTGTTCAACAGATGATGCACGGGGATAGAAACAACCACTTGTCGTTTCATTGAACTTCCTCGTCGACGCATTCGAATTCACTCGTCCTCGTGTTCGTTTCACCAAGCATCGTCTGCTGTTCGTAATCGTTGATTGTTTCGAATTTTCCGAGGTTTCTCGGCGATCGCCAATTCGATAACGAAGATTCGTCAGATTCTACGGAACCGGTAATTAAAGAACACGAAACGAAGCTCCGATTCTTTTCAGCCTCGCGACAATCGTCTTCAGTTTCCTTATTATTCCCAAGTATCGTTCGTTTAGTCCGTCTCGAAACAATCACCTGTGGGTCTTATCTCTGTTACATATCTGTTCGTGTAACACAATGTATCCTCCGCAAACATCGACAGATCGGCCTTCAAAATTTCATCCCGGTCCCGCGGCCCAAAGTCTCCCGTGTGCATACGTATCACCGGCAGTCCATTCTCGTCGCCCTCGGACTATACAACTCCTCGAACCCCAGGTAAGTATGTGCATACCTACCGAAAAATGCCCATTTTCAAACGTCTCCTTGTAAGTAGCAGTAAAAATCGTCTGAACGGCGAGCCAGGTCAGCGATTCTGCCCGGCCCGGCTATAGAACGACGAAACCGGTCTACCGAGCGGGCCCAGGTTCACGCAGGTAGGCCCAGTTCGATTTCAGCAGCGGACGATTCGTCGTGTCGGCGTTCATCGGTCAGAGGAGCACGCGGCGAACCGGTCCGCGACGTTGAACTCTCGCCGATTGCTTCTTATCGTTCGCCAAACGAGAGGCTCGGCCATCCGAACGCGATGGGCTCGTCGACGACACGCCACGAGGCTGCTTAACGAGACGACTAATTCGAGTGCGTTAGGTCCACGAGCAGCGAGTGCACGACGGTGGTGGTAGTGGTGTTTGTGGTGGTGGCGGTGGTACTGTGTTGCCAGTAGGTGTGCGTAACGGTGTGAGGGAAGGGGAAGAGGCCCGGTCCTCACCACCCGCACTACCAACCGGACAATGAGGAAAGGAAAAGGAGAGAAACGGTGGCAAGGGAGTAACAGAGATACGTAGAAAGTCGCTCGACTCGTGTAGCCGGACCGGGGGGCTTCCTCGCGTGGAAAGATGACCCCAGAGATGGGACTAGTGGTCCCTGGGTCCCTCGACCGAATTACGCAAACGATCTGTATATTATGTGTGTTACTTGGACATTTTTGTCTGAGGCCTGTCTGACGGTAGATAATGGCGCAGGGGGCGAATACGGCGGTGGTAATTTTTGTTCATTTTATGAGCTTGGATTTCGGTTGGTTGGAAAAGCAGGGTATGCGTGTACTTTTGTACAGTATATTTGGTGTAGAGGAGAACCTGCTAGATTCAAGGGTCGTGTGTGTACAGGGTGCGGCCGTATAACGTGTACAGGCGGGCACGTGGTTGTTCCTTATGAAAGAATATAGAACTAATATGAAATGAAATTTTATCGTTTAAGGCTTAGTTCTCGAGAAATTCGAGTTTGAATAACCGTCGCGTGCACAAGAGACTGTTAAGGACGAACATTTTATTCGATCAATTATAAAGTTGCTGAAACTGATTGCCTCCCTTGTACATATTATGCGGCCGCACCCTATATGTAATATGCTTTTTGAAAACAGGTGTAAATGTTTTAATGGAACTCTGATTTATTATGTAATGTTATCCTAAAGTTCCGGAAACTAGACCGTATAATACCCTACAATTGTCTTGTACTACATTAATGTATTCTACAATATTTTGCCCAATATAAAAACAAATGAATCATCCTATTTGGTAGGTCTGTGGTGTAATAGATATATTTTCAGGTCATTGCCATTATTATCGACGACTACAATGTTGGTATAAGGGAAAGAAGTCTGTAGAAATAAAACAAACAAACAAACATATATACGGAAGACTATGTGGGAATAGTTCATGGACGTAGCTCAGAAACGTTGTGCAATCCTGGACGCACAGTTCAACGTTGCGTGACCGATTCAATGGAAGACGAATCTCGTGATATATCAATTATTTTTTGCACTTGGTTCGTTCAGATATATTGAGAGCAACCTAGTTTTGTAAGCCTGGTTTGTGTTGAGGAATTTAGCTGGGATGTGGGAGGTGAGCCGTAGATTGCATTCTCGACGATGGGAGGGGGTTGCGTTGAAGAGGTTATTTGGGTGTTACGTCTTGGCTGGGCGGCAAGGAAAATTGAGATACAGATCTTGGGAAGCTTTCCATATTTTATGGTTTTATTTTCATAGTCTAGAAACGTGAAGATATGTGGTATAATGTGTATCAAATACGATAGTTGATTTCATTTAGCCTGTTTACCTAGTAGTCCAAATAGATTCTGTTTCGGAGTACTAGGGTAGTTTTTAAATCCCGTCTATTGTAATTCTGTCACTGTTTTGTCAATGTATAATACGTACCTCCATTTGAAGTCGCAATTGAAACAATTACATTTAAATAGTACCACCCATTCATTAATATTATCATTTCAACGTGCATTGCTTGTATTATCAAAGTAAATTTCGAATAAGAAATCAAACTAAAATAATATACCAACGCAAAGCTTTTACTTTACCATTGATATTATTCGTTTCATGAGTAACGACAAATGCGTGAAACCTGTTACTCCATAATAGACAACGGAAAAGGGGTTTAAATTTCGTACTACATCCGCGTGAAAGTCTTCCAATGGATGGACGGCCAGCCAGCTTTCGAAGCCAGCAAAGTTCCAGGTTCCCAAAAACATGCGGACGACCCTGACGAAGAATTGAATGGCACAATACGGACAATGAATCCACACTTGCGTGGAGCGTCCATGAATATGGCGAAGGTTTCATCCAGCTGACCAGGGTCGATCATTGTCATTATAATGAATAGAAGACACATTTGCGAAGGTCTGAGTTACGTAGGTTCACGGATTGCCTGCTATATAATTACTTTACGCCCGAACAGCGTCGCGTATAACGCAAGCCGGCGTGAAAATTGTGCGATAACGGCGGAAAATATTGTTTCGAAACGTATCCCCACGCAAGCTCGAATGATGTGTACAACATGAAATTGGTGGTTTTCAGTCGCGTATATTTTTCGTTAGCTAACAAAGATTTAAGACTCGTCTGTGTTATCACTTCCCCGTTTTATTACGTGCGTTATTCTGAAAGATTGTTCCGCAAATTTCAGTTTTGCGACGTCATTTTTGTATGGTATTTTGGAATTAGAATAAATCGTTGTAATTTGATTTATAATAGAAAATATAGATGAAATACCATATCATTTAACGCGAATATATATATTTTCACTCAATCCAGAAGTAAAAGTCGTTCCAAATGCGTGAGTCACCCTGTGTAATGGTCAAAAACTGGTTGCACGCTGTCTGTGTGCTGTCAATAGAGGATGAAAGAAAAAAAGAAGAATCCATGCTCTGTTCGAGAGACCACGTTAAAAAAAGATACATGACACATAAAATATTACGTTGCCTAGGAATATAAACAGATATCTGTAACAAGGCCAATTTTCTCAAATAACTTCACGCCCAACGTACCTTGGATTACATTTTTTTAAACGCGAGAACGAACGGTCGACACTCGTACTACAAAAATCTCAATCCGATCTACGTGCACCGAATTCGGAGTAACAAGCATCGCGTTGCGGTCAATTGTTCTCGTCATTCGAGAAAATTATCAACTGCCAACAATCGCGTCAACATTTTCCACGGAGGAGGCATCTATGCGCGTGTTAATTTCGCCCGACCTGATTATTACAATTTGCCAAACGACCTTACTGGACGAACGGCAAGGTTTCTCGCAAGATAACAAGAAAACGAAGGCAACCAACAATTGCAAGTCTAGTAAACAGATTTTGCGGAAGGCAAAGACTTGCACGGCGAGTCTAACGCGTCATTCGCCGCGTAGAACCGTGGACGGGTTCGTTAGTCTAGCTTTCTGGGAAACTTCTTGGAGGTCATGACTAATCCATTCTGCCGCGAAGGAAACGGTACGTCTTCCATTAAAATGCATCGTGCGTGCGAGCGAACACACTCGAAGATTCTCCTTGCTTCCGTTTAAGATCAATAGAGGAGCGTGTGCAACGCGTAATTACGCTGGTAAAAGCCACGTTAGCGTATAAAAGCGAGACGATCCTTTGCGCCACGGTTTATGCTCGGGTTCCTGTGCCTTTTCGTAGAATTCGATCGTAGATCCCCGTTGAATTACGATTTATCACCGGGTTCCAGGCGTTGATGCCACCGAAATGGACGATCATGAAGACGCACGACTCGAATTTACGCAAGTACTTTACATGGTAGCTCGTAATTCATTCTTTAACTTCACGATTACGAGAATCGCGAGTTGTCTCTTTGTTTGCAGCGCCCTCGACAATTCGAGTAATTTAGCGGAGAATTTAATTTAACGCGATGCGACTCGGAGCACGTAATATAATTATAATTGACTGTTTCTAACAAGCTACGTCAATATCTCGTATGTTCTGCATTCTTTTCTTTAATTTTCCCCTCCAGATGTACCCATTTGGAAAAATTAATCTGCCCGGTTGCTTTAAACATATCACGTTACACAGTTAACCTTATTCCTCCAGGTGTGCAATACACGTGGGAACCGACGGTAATTAGAACTCTAATTACTTACAGCTCGCCCAATGTGCCACTTTAACGGTGATTATACGCGAAGTATTTTTTACTTTCGTAATCATCGTCCAATAGCGTGTACACATTACGTTATCAAGCTCCATCGGATACAAATGTTTTTCTTCAACGATATGCACTCCAGCCAAACATTTATCGTATAGATTATACGCGACGCAAGATCAACCCCTGACTCCGTTTATTCTTCCCAATTGTTCCATCCCCATCCCTCGACGGCTGAGAACAGGCAGACGTCATTTTCGAGCATTTTCCAAACGAAAGGCAGAGGTTCGCGCGAGAGTGAGATTATGACATCAGAGAGGAATGCATATAAACCGCGCAGCATGAGTCAGACGGTACCGTCGTTGCGTTCTTTCGACGACACGACCGGACCGTTTTCAGCGACTTTTTTCCCGCGTTCGTCGAAGCACCAACTCATAGATAATTCGAGCATTCTCGTAATTGGCGCGATAAGTGGGCCGCGTCGCGATTACCCGTTGGGAACCGTGCGCTTATCGCCGTTGTTCGGAATTAATTTCGCAACGTGTTTCGTCTGGTAATTTACAAATTCCATCCGTCGCGCACGCGTGTCGAGGAACCGACCAAACATTCCTCTTAACTTGAATTTCCATGTAGTGTAGTTAAAACGGGGAGTGATATTAAGTATTATAAAAAGATGGGGGTGGATGACCTTCCATTTGGTTCATTTTAAGATGCCCACCTGTGGTGGTCGTTTTACCTTTCGACGCTTGAACTTTCTATCGATCGCGCTTATCGAGAATAGTATAATTATACGATGGTCTGTCGGTAGAATGGATAATTTCTGGAATATAGAATGGTATTTGAATATGGAGCAGCGTTTTTCGACGTACAGTGCCGCTTTGTGTTCGATTCTTAGAATGAAATTTCAATGAGGTCATCCAAATGAATAGCCCAGTGGCCTAGTATGTATATACGAACTTTTTGTAATAATATTTGTGAGTTTAGCTTCTGTATCGACCAGATCCCGTTATATTACGCCAGTAATTACTTAAGTGTTTAGTATCCCTGCTGCTAAATGTATCACGAGAATTCTCCGCCATTTTATCGCTAGTTAATTTAAATATATTATTCAAGTTCAGCGAACCAGAAGGGGAATAAACAGCGTCTAATGATGAACGAATAAATTTATTAGGTTTGAAAGGAGCGCAAGTTTTCAGCGTGAACCACTTCAAATTGCCAGTGACAGTGACAAAGTACTAGGAATGCAGTTTTCGACGGCAAGTATGCATAAGACTATTTAGCGAAGACAATTTTAGCTCTCAGTTACTAAGGGACTCACTGTACCTTTATACTCGAAAGTACAAAGCAAGTTTCTAAAAAACCTGACCCACAGAAGAATACTAACAGCGGGGTGATTAATTAAACATTTTCCGCTAAAGGACGTAGCACGATTAAGCCGGTCTTGGCAATATTAGTATTTCAATCAAAAAATGAAGGCGAGAGGAGTACATAATATGAAATACAATAATGTATAATAGCATGATAGTATAATGATATAACACGCATGAATAACGATTCAATATTTGCGACTACCGTGAGGAACAGAAACGACTGTCGACTGGGAGTCATGATTTAACGATTGTCGATTTCGAGCACGAATTTCCGCGTTCTTCCGGCCGGCAACAAAGAGGCGCGCACTTTTCGTTACGGTCATAAACGTAGCACAATGAGAACTTAACCAGCCCACTGAAAGCAAATTCCGGTTCTGTGCGTTGCAACATGTCATTCGACGAAACTCGTATTTTTCTGCAGGCAAGATTGTTATATACATAGAAGTGACAATCGTTTTGTCACCGCTTCAGGTTCGCGCACGATTCAGATGACAGTTTCCATCCGGCTTTCTAATTGTTAATACCTGATCACCGTAATCTTTTTTTTTTATAATTTTTCAACCATTTTTGCAATACAATTAATTAACAGACTAACAACTGTTGTTCTTGTCCATTATTGATGCGTTCAAGTTAAAAATCATTAAAGCAAGCTTTCCATGCGTAACAAGATTACGATGAATGAAAAGGTTAGCGCAGAGGGACGGCAGGAAATTATACGCGCTCCAGAATGGTTGCTCAACCGTTTTCTAGCAAGATGTCCAAAGAAAGACTGAATTCTCATTTATACGAAGATGGCGAGAGATCGTCGAGACCGGCTGAGGTGATAAACACTGATAAGATACAGCATATCGTTTGCCAAACCGGTCTACAGACCTTCCTTGTTATTTAAATTGGCGGTCTTGATGTGCGCTGCAAAATCTGTTTTTAATATTCGGTTGAAGTGTCGGAACGTGTACCTGCGTATATTTGTTCCATTCGTCCAATATTACGTGTAGTGAATGATAATGGAGAACGGCATGCTATCCGTTAATTTTTTGAATAAATTAACGTGTCTATTGCAATTGGAGCGATGCCTGTTTTCCTCCAGAAATCAAGAAATAGAGAAACCAATTTCGCAACACGAGCCATGCAATAAATAATAATAATAAAAGAAATATTCTCCACAACAGAAGTGACCAGTGTCGCAACACCGCGTCTTACTACACCCCCCCCCCCTCAAAAAACAGCAACGGAACAACCCTGTCTAAAATTCCATAAAAGGAATGGAAAAAAGGCTTACTGACAATTAGAACCTACAAACTTGCTCTTCTTCTACGAAACAGGCGCAACGACCATTTGATTGCATTGGCTAACTGTTAACCCTTTGGGCAAGCGCGTTTGTTGTCGTAACGCGTATATACGGTAGTTCGTCGGATGCCATGATGCGGTTCACCTTATTGCGGCGGGTATATTAACGTTCGTGCGGACGTTCCTGCCAAATCGAACGAGTGACGTTAACCGAGCCGAATTATGCGATAGCGTGCAGCTGTGCCCGGATTAAAGAGTTCATCTTGTATGCTAAACTCGGCTCGACTTCGGTCATCGAATTTTCGGTTCACGATTGTACGAGACTTTGATACATATGCCAGGGGCAACGAACGTTAATTTCAATCTTCCAGATTAATTTCTGCCTGACTCGGTTTACGTTTGTAATGTTGCGTGGGTATCAATAAAAAAAGTAAATTATTTTCGTGATGATTTATCGAGATCTATTTTTCACTGCGACGTAGAAATAATTTTGCAGTCGATTGTTCGTTAATTCTGGTATGATATATGTTTAACGACTTGCTGCGAAACGAGAAATAAATATTTTAACGATTATCGAAAGTTCCGTGCGTTCGGAGTACTGGAGAATTAATTATTTATTTCGGCGCATTAGGTATTTAGCAAGTTAGTATATTTTATTTAGCGTATTTTATATAGAAAATTAAGTTCAATTTGTCGAAGTAAATGTATCTTTAATTATGAAAAGCGTGCATGGTGAATAAATGGAGGAGTTCGAAAATAAATAGGAGCTGATTTCTAAGCGAAAAGGTTTGCCACAGTCCTAATAGTCGAGCTTCGATTGTTAGAATCAGGAAGGAAGAATTTATTAGTGACCTGGACGATTTAATCAACGGAGCCATCCGGGAAACGGAAGATCCGGATTCAGAACCGGGCTAAGCGATTGATATCGAGGCTTTTCTCACTCTAAACAGTGAGCTTCATACCTGTACTCATTGTCAGTGAGTATTTTAAATTCACTCAAAAATACTTTACAAGTGAAAATATTTGTTTCTTAACATAAGTTTCAAATTGAATGAGAAATATAATCCGACAACTTGTTCCGACCAGAGACTTCTTCTGCGACTCCTTTTTCACCTGTAGTAACTAGAAACTGCTTTGAATATTAGGTCAAGCGATAGATACAGATCCGTTGCAGATAGAAGGTCTAGATTGAGACATTGGACTATGTTTTTTTATATATTTTGTAACAGTTTTATTCAATACTATTTACTATTTTTATACTATATGAACCCTTCGCTTTCGTATTGCAATTTAATTTTTGTATGGTAGCTACGTAAAGTAAAATATTATGTGGGTCAATTAGTTCACTTGTAATTAATACTTGACTGAACTATTTTAATCATTTGAAACTTTTTCCCGGGTACATAGGTGCCATTGCAAACAATAGTTGAAAGATAAGTTGGATCTCACTGCAGTCGGCTGAAATACTTGTCCTGAATAAGCAAACGATTCATCAGATTCGTTTCTCGCACTGTACATATCAGTGTTGGGTCACCAGCCTACTGTTAGTCCTAAGTCAATAGCAAACCTACGACTGATAACTTCTCCCTAGTAGTTACTTGTCAAAGCATACACACACACACTATTTATTGTCGTGCTCATCCTCTGCTTCGAACGTTTTAATTTCATCAAGGTAACGTCCGTCACCTTTCAACACAAGTTCCCCGTGTAAACTGTTGGAAATATTTATTGTATCGATCGAATATTTAAAATGTTACACTTGATATAGCTACTGTAGGGCCTCGATTAACCGGCTTACTCGAGGGACGAAAGGCTGACAGGAAGACAGATGAATCGAGACCTGGAGAGAGCCGATCGAAAATGTAATTTATATATAAAATAGAATTTGTTTTGTGCAATATATACACGTATGGTTTTGTTTCTCGTAATTTTCTTCATTTTGCAGTAATAAGTGCTTTGTCACGGTAACCTTTCATTATTAACAAAGTTTCTTTCGGCGCGTCGTCGCATTATCCTGGTGACTAATCGCTTATTCGTACCTGTTTGACGAACGAAATCAATAATGGAAGGGTGGTGACTTATTCATAACGAGACACTATTGTGTGCACATAATATCATTGTTTCGAGTACCACAGAAAGAGACAAATGAATTGTATCGCGTATGACTCCTACGCCGGATAATGGAGTTCCCCGGTTAATCACCAACCCGTATTACAGTTGTTTCACTGTATTAGATATACGATTTTGATGAAGTATTCAATGAAAAATATTGTTATTAGAACAGTTCTCTCTAAAAACACTTGTGTACCATTTAGTAGTACCCGTCCAATTATCAATTACTCAACAAGAAATAAATGATACACACATCTATATTTTTTATGACAATATTCCATCGACTTCGCTGATATTCAAATGCTCAGACCGACAAACAAATTCTATGGAGTCAAAGTTTTCGTAAGCACGGCTTACGTAGATAGAGGCGGTTATTATCGAAAATTCCCAACCTACGACAAGGGTTGCTCTCTAGATACGCGATAACGCAGAAAAGAACGCACATACGCGCTCGCGTGCGTTTATCAGAAAAAGCGAGTAACTCACGGCGTTGATAAAACTAGCCCGTTTGTTGATTTAGCGCGACACACCGCCTATCTACAGATACCGCATTAATGTACAAACCGGTAGTTTTTCTGACTCTAAGGAATTATTGCTCCAGAAACGTTCGTACTCCAATGCAAGCGTGTCCCGTTGATTAGAAAAATGTATTAAACAGAAAATTGTAGAGAAATTAAATTTCTCCGCTTATACTTCCGCAACTCTACCTTATTAATGTGCAAGAATCTTATTTGAACAAAAAATGCTGAATCGAATTGTTCTTGAACGCCGCGAGACAATTTTTGTAACGTTCGAGAAAGATTGATACGATTCAACGATGTACTTGCAATATGACATTAGTCTGGTTTAAATATTTTGGAAAAGAAATAGTATGAACAGATAATTTCCTAGCTTCCATATGGTTTATTATACGCGCGACAGGTTTCTTCCAGGAGATGTCAATTTCTGCTCTACGCATACAATTCCTGTTACACAACTGTTGCAATTCCCTGAAACATCGCAGCCTTTCATGGAACAATATGGCGTTGACCAACGTATAAACAGGCGCGAGCGCGGATGAAAATAATTAAGAGGCTAATAATATAAAAGAACGCGTGTCGTTGACTGAATCTCACCTTGCTCCACTTTCCACTTGTTCGTCGCTCGGAAAGCGTCGCGACGCGTGCAATTAGATTACGGCATTGCGTGCGCTCTCTTGTCACGCGTGCACACGGGAACCGTGCCCCAGCGCGGGCATACATCCGCGAAATTGCGTTACGTAACGGATGGAGAAAGTGGGGAAATTTGTCGCTGGTTTTTGTTTAAAGGGCCATTGAATTGTTATAGTTTCGTCCATTCAACTGGGCCTTTTAACCGAGGAGGACTATAGTAGTGCAGCGATTACATTGTCAAAGTATTTTGCGCGTTGCAACTTAGAGAGTTTATTTGGGAACTGCCATTGTTTATAACGTCGTGCAAATTTTATTAAGCCCCGATTTGGAAATCATTTTTAAGATTCTTTTCGTTGGATAGTTCTTGGCAATTTTCAAGATTGAAATTGTTAATAAAACCGTCATGTATTTTCGCCGCGTGCGAAAACGTGACTGTAATTAAACGTGCTAATTGCCGAGTTCGAGCGAAACTGTAAACTGTTGAATGAGAATGAACTCGCTCAACAGGTTAAAGGGTTTGTTTGGGAACTCTATTCTGACGCGGTATAGAGATATATCTATTGCGTTAGAAATATAACGTCAGTCTTGTCAGATCTTGCGAAATCTATGAAGGAGCATCGCTATACTCGTTTCAGAGTATTGTGCCATGATTGGCATGCGACTTCGTTAAAAAATACTTGAGAGACTGTCACGACGAAACGGACGAATCAAATTAATCTGACGTAGTATAGAAGGAGTTACGGTATACCAAGTCTATTCCTAAATATCAGATTTAACAAAATCATTTGCTAAACGCATCGCTGTAATTAAACGCAATAATAACAAAAATAATAATAATAATATCACTGATCCATATTAAATCAATCTGAAAGTTGGAAATACCAAAGACATATCGAAGAGTAGAGTTCTAGAAATATTGCCAAGTCTGCTATAGCACGCTTGTAAACGTTCATATTGGCTAATATTGAAACTAATGTTAACCCGAGGACAGCGCATTAAACCACAGCGGAATAACGCATAATACGCAAAACGACAGAACGTTCCGATAAGTTTAATACGATCCGACTGTGGCATATCATCGTTGCATAATTACCGACATGGCGATAAAAACGCCAGTAATGAGCGTGCATGCAAACAAGCGCGACGATTAATCGATGCACCGTTTTGCTGTTCGTAGACAAATTCAACGTTTCATTCTTTCTCGTCAGCAGTAATCTCGCCACGAGCATCTTCAATGGAAACGAGTGCGTTGCAAATATTTACAGAATATATGTACAATGATAGTTACACTTATGGATGTAAAAAGAAAAAGTGGACGTGACTAAGCGGTAGCAAATAAATAGAAATAATTATTTACATAAAAATTGGTAACTTACCGTGGACCACCTGAAAAGTGTGCTAAACGATTGTATCACAGGATCGAGCTTATCAAACCATTTGCACAATTGACCATTCGTTAGATCAGAGGACGAAGAATCACGGGATAATCGTACGCAATCTCGTCGATAATTCGTTTCACTCCCATGCAATTTCGCTTATACAATAGTAATGACAATAACAATATAATATCACAGCAAAAACGTTGCACACTGTCAATATTTACTGTACACATCTCGAAAGCCTCGATACACACCGAATTATGCTGCTCCTTATTAATAAATTAAATAAACGGACAAATTTATGCAACATTTACACGCTTCCTACTTCTCACCGACCAGAAACAACGAAAGACAATAGTTCCAATTGACGCGGGACGCTATGGCGCGAGACGATTTACTGATATTTGATTCAAAATGTGACTCGATTGTCCTAGTGGAACTTGCCGTTTTCGCGGGGATAAAAATGATAACGAGTCGGAAAAGCAAGCTCATCAAGAGGATCGGACGCCGACAAGAGAGAAGAAAAACGGGACCAAGAAGAGGCAGTGTGACGAAAGCACGATGGATGTACGAAAGCGACAAAAAATAATTCAAGACATCGCATACACAGCAGCATTACGTTTATTGTAGCACACCAACGATATCGATATAACGCACTATAATCGCATGTATCGGTTTTATATACTTCTAAGTGTACCGTCCTACGCCTAAATATATATATTGTATATATGTGTGTATATATATATATATCTAGTTAAAAGGTATACTCTTGTATTGTTACTAGAGGTATCCAAGTGTGAGCGATTTGAAAAATCGAATCACGATATATTTTGCTTTAAATATGCAAATCAAACTGGAGACAAATTATTCGAATATCGAAATACAGCTATGCTATTCGATGGAAAGCTTGATAAAATTCAATCTCTTTGAATGTACACGAACTGTTCGAACATTTGAACAGGTGCTTGCGTTCGATCTACTGAAATTGGAATGCTAGCTCGAATTTTTACTAGATACTACAAAAAGAAAGTTAATCGTATTATAGAAATATTCTATGTATATATTAGAAATATTATATATTATTATATAGTATTATAGACAAAAAGACAGTATGTATGCATACATAGAGGTTCATCTACCAGAGTATCTATACATATTGAAACAGATTTATTATTCAAGATGGAAAATTGTATTCGATCGTTTTGCGTGGAAATTTTGTTTCAATTGTTATTAATCGAAATTAAAGTAACTTCAATCCAAGCATGCTGATCAAGTGTCCAAATATGTAATAACATTTATTGAAACAGATTGAATTTTTACTATAATAGAAACATTGTACTATTTATAATCGAGATGAGGATATACTGATTGTACTTGGAAAATCAATTTTCTACTCAGTTCAAACTTCAACTTCTTGGACAACTCTACTTGTTATCAGTGGATGCTCGCCGAGCGTTTACATATAACTAGACGAAAGCGTTTAACGTAAAATAAAATATAAAAATCAATCACAAAATAAACTATGTGTATACCAAGGGATAGAAGTCTGTGTAACAAATTAAAGTGCTTAACCTACGTGTCCCGGCCGTACGAGTAGCGTTATTTGCGATCGTGGATAGCTTTCGTTCTCGGCTCAACAATAGGAAAATTATTATTTCACGTACGCACTTATCACTAGGGAACCGACAATAATATGTTCTGAATTCGATACTGGCAGTAAATCTACACAGGTCGTTATTTACCTCCATTTCCCGACAATAGAAAAATATCTAAGCCTATGGACGTTAAATAGATATGGGATGAGATTCGAAACTGGGCAGTATGTTTTACCATTACGTTAGGAAAGAAAATTTTTAGCACCAATATCCGCAAGAAAGCTATCCTCGATTTTCTAACGAACAAACGTAACGTTTGCAATCGATCATTGCACCCGTAACAAACACCCACTTGTCGAAGAAATAATTTCACTTATCGATAGATATATTATTATCTTTACGTACTACAACGACGATATTTCTCTTTTATTTAAAGAAATCGAAATTCCATATACGTTCTACAGTTCGAAACCCCCTTCCAATACTTCGCATAGTCTCTTTTACCATTATTGCACATATCTTGCGCCAATTTAACCCGACGTGCCACCACTACTTTCTCTTCGGAAGCGCGCGTTACAACGTGGAATTGAAAGGAGAAAGGAAGACGGTATATAGTCACTACGACGTATAATGTACGGTATATAGAACGTACGTACGTTAAATTATCGTTTAATGATTAAACGTAAAGTAGTATGTCTATGATACATCGGCGCTTGTTCGATAGGGGTGGGTTATTTACACAACAGAGCCACCGATGTATCTGGCAATCGATAAATGTAATAGGAAATATAGCGTATACACTATTCAAAAAACAATCAATAAAACATTCGATATAATAACCTTCGTAAATTTTTTATACAGACATATCGTGTATATAAGACGCACAGCGATTCGTATATACAGGGGGTTGATAAAAAAAACCGGAGGAAGGATTACAGAGTATTTGAAAGCATGTAGTATTTAGTAGAAGGGGTAAAGTATTGTGTAAAATCGTTTGTGAAACTATTATTACACAGCGATTCTAGAAGAATTAATATTTCTTTAAACTACTGGAGAAAAAACGTAGTACTATTTTTTCTGGTAATTTTTCGGTTAAAATATGCCGTTACGATATTCTGACAAAGTATGGATCGACCCAGTAGTACGTTTTTATATAATGTATGTAGACATTTTTTATGTAACCCTGATTGAAGTAATAGATTAATCGGAAAATTCTTTTCGACCTTTCAAACGAAACTTATTATTATTAACCTACAATATAATATTTATTATTATTACTTACAATTGTTAGGTCAAACATTAAGAACTTCTAAACCCATCCCCAAAATATTAAAAAGTTATAGCTCAATTGTCGTCAATGCTGAATTCCCTTGATAGTATTTTTTTTTTTTAATCAATCTTTTACGAGGTAAAAATATGTATACAGCGATACTGAACAAAATACAGCATTTGAACAAAAAACACGACACGAATTTTCTGATTCAGGTTTTCCACCTAGTTAATTACGAGACGAATTTGATAAACGAATCATTTATAATAAAATAGTTTCGTAGCTGTACTACACCTCTTTTTTTGTAGATCCATTTCGACAGCTAAATATGTATTCAAGTCACTTGTCATCTGTGAAAGTTCTCCAATAAGGTTACATATGAACTAATAAAAATTAACGATAGGACTTTCTAATTAATGTAATAGCACTACGTCTCGTCTTAACAAATCTTATCCTAAAGGACAACGAAAAATCAGATTTAATATATAATGCCCTTAATTTCGCCGCAATCGATCCTCTTTCTGTCCAAATTTTTTAGGCAAGTACACACTGTAAATGATCATATCTTGCTATATAAATCAACAAATAAATGAATCGTTGAAAGCAAAATGCGAATATCTACTTCGACAGCATAGCCAATATGCTAATTTCGATTGGAACTAAAAAGGAACACTGCTTGAAACATACTTCGCGAAAGGTATGTAAAATAATAGTAACGACAACAATATTCAAACAATAGTCAATATTGAAAATCATATTCAGCACTTTTGATCAGACTCTACAAACATAGGGAAATCATTCGTAATACGAAAGCAAGAAAGAAAATCATCTTCTCGATGCCGTGTATACAAAAGTATGTATACGCATAAATATCTACCCTGTCCCAGTGAATTTTACACGCAACCAAATCTCAAAATCTTCCCTCGCGACACCCTGTATACACTTGTGTACACATCACAGTTAACGAACTAATATAGATAATCTAAGGAACTATTCAGACACTAGTCGCACAACATTGCAAGAGTGTCTAGCATTTTCTACGCTATCGTTCGCGGCTCTTCACCCAATTGCAATTCAGTGGCGAGAGTCGTGCGACCAAAGTTGTTGAAGACCCCGGCTTCGGTTGATTATCCACGGAATCGCGAAACAGAGGAACGCTTAACGCGAAACAGAGCACTGGCTAACGTGGTTGGTTTATTCTCTCCGTGAACTGCGCAACTTCCGCTTAGACGACACGCGTTTCGCCTCGCGGAGATTGAAATCCGGCGACGAGAAATTTTATTAGCCTGTCGACGTACTTGACTTCTCCGAATCCACGAACTTTTTATTCTCACCAAGGGATTAACGTCGAAGGAACGACCGCTAAGTATTCACTCGACGCTCGTCATGTATTCATGTCACTCAACGTTGTAGCTGTCTCGTTAGGATTCGCCGTTTTCTTTTACTTTTTCCCTTGCTTTTCACTCTTGGGGGAGTTTTTTAATCGTAAAGCACGTTCCGAGGAGATCTGTACTCCATTGGAACGAGGGAATGTTCGCGCATTGTTATACTCTCTGTTTGGCTAATCTTCGCCTTCGTCACGTATGTAGAATTCTCGTTGCATATTTTCTTTCTTTTTTTTCTCTCTCTCGATTTAGCGGAGTCCCCTCAGTATTTTCTTACGATGAGATCCGGAAGGTTCGTTCTTTTACTCGATTTATGTCCACGTATGAATTCGGTAATTGAAGGGGGTGGACGTGGAGTTCGTAATAGTAATAATAATATTGAATAAATTTGATCGTTTCAGCGATATCATCAAGATACCCAATACTTTTAGTATCGTTATTTTAAAGTGACCAAACACTATTCAGCCCTCGACTGGGATTTCTAAATGTACCACGTGTCAGAGTGGTCAGAATATTATAGACTCATAGGAGACCAAAATAAAATGGAAAATATAAAGCATACGAAAATTTCGTTTGATTTTCGTTAAAAATTCGCACCCCTATTTACCGCGTAAGGGTTGACCACGTAAAATTAGCAACTCTGCTACGGTTTAACGTTTCAACGTAATTATTCTGCCTATTTAATTAAATACAATGTAAAGGCCGTTTAACGCGTGAAAGGAAATTCTTTTGTAACAAACGGGAGATCTTTCTGCATTTTGTATAATACGGGGTATTAATATACTCCAGGGTTTTGCTTATGAAATACTGACAACGGTGGACGCTATTATACTGAAAAAGAAGCCGATATATTTCTGCGCGAATAATACTTATTATAACATAATTTACTAATTACAACTACTATGTTACATATGTACGTATATCTTACATGGTTCCGAAGGCAGAACGGCCCTCAAAAATTTAACCTGAACAACTGCATTAATACTGCACCACTAATACTATAGGACACCGTATAAATATCGCAATCAAAAGGTGGATATTAAAACAAATACAAAGGCGTCTTGTATTTAAGAAATATTATTTTCCCCTCGCGATATTTCTCAAAATTCATACCGAACTTCTATAGAACTCTTGTTGGATCACGTCGCGCGAAACAAGTGACATCCAATGAAAAAACGGAGAATGGAAATATGCGTCGTTATACTGACGTTGCCGGACAAACGCGTGCAATTTCAACGCGAAGTTTCACTGCGTCCCGTCCAGATTCGAGTGACCGATCCCGCGACTCGTTCGCCGCGAACATTTCGAGATATTTGCGTTCGATATCTTCCCGCGCGTACAAATCTCCTTTCACAGTGTACCTTTACATGTTGACACACGGGGCGACGTCACCGTGCCCCCATGTATCGCAAACAACCGTCAAATGGAAATACTAGTTCAACGTTCGATAAACCAGCAACAGGGAACAGATATAGAGGGACCATAAATTCGGCGACGACATAAAAATGAACAAAAAAAAGAAACGAGAAAAAATACAGAAACGACTATGCAATAGACGTTCGACGAATACGGAATGCATAATATCAAAGATCGAACCTCCCGGGTCGTCGTTCACACAGACGAAAATGTGGCGTACTCCGATTCGTGTTGCACACGGCGAATTGGAAAATCGCACGTCGCGTAATGCGATGACGAGAAGTCTCGATCGGCTACCGTCTCGAGGCGCATTCGATCGTTTCATCCGTTCGATATATGTGTGTCCGATTGTTAATATATTAATTTATAGATCGTTCTCTGACATTTCACTGTCTTCCCCGGGGGACGACGATCGTTGTCAGGCAGACGGTAAAAATAAGAAGAAACAAAGACGTAACACAACGTTTATGCATGTACACGTGGGCAGAAAGAAGCGTCATGCGGTGCAGCCAAGCGTGCGTTGCTGTTTACCTGCGAACGGCACATCCCCGAAGTATTCCTCGACGTTGTCCGTCGACATGCTCTTGTCGGACAGAGACACGCTCGATAACGATCCGCTGCTGGCGTCCAGGGAGCCACCGGCCGGAAACTGCAATAAATCCTCCTCGGTTTCCGTTTCCATGTCGCGGGACCTACGTTTGTATACCTGCCGACACGTGATAGCAAAGGATATGAATTTTTGTTTGCCCGTTTTCTTCCTTTCTTTCGATTTTCTCTTTTTTTATTTTTGCTCAAATGGTTGTTCTTTGTAAGGTACAACGTGTACAACGGCATTGGGATTGTTCTGGATGCGTACACGATTTTTGTCGTTTTCTCTCTCTGTATCAACCCCTTCGTTCTGGTACGGATCAAATGGCAATGCGTGCTTGAATTACCAGAAAAAAACAGGATCAAATATGACATTTCACGCAGCAACATTTACGACCGACACGGTGATTCATCTCCCCGTGTCGTCGATCCGTCGAAAATGATTTCGATCCGATAAAAATCCACTGGAACGGAGCGCTCGATGCGATTAAATACGGTAAGCTTTCGGAAATGCGAATCGGACAAACAAATTTCTGGCTAGATTTGTTTATTTGCCTGCCAGGCTTCGCTCGGCAATTTAAAGCGTGCCGCGTGTAAAGGGTTATTAAAATTTTCGATTTACGGGAACAAAAATACACATCCTCGTCATTTATCGCGAATAAATCCCTCCCGATAAATGTTAAATGTAATAATAATCGTTGGACGGTAATAATAACTGTTTAAGAACACTCGATAACGCACGACTGAAGAAAAATCTACTTAACTTAACTCCCTTTCCCTCGAGTTTTTTAATTAAATAAAACTTACGTTACACAAAGATTGGCATGCGTCGGGGCTTGTCGAGGGAAGTGAACCCCGTCCTTTATTACAGAGTGGTGAGTATAATGATAGCTCGCGTGTACGGTTGGATTCGGTCGTTTTGTTACCGTCGATCGTAAGACTGCGACGTTTCCACGCACCCCCGATTTCCCTAATATCTCCCGGAAACGCGGGGGCGATGGTCACGCCAAGAGCGAACGTCGCCAGACACGTCAGAATTGAGCTTATTAATAAGCAATTAACTAAGCTTCAAACTTATTGACCATTTTGCTTTGCCAACGCAGGTGTCAATTATGCAATGCTAACGTACCCGCATTAATGAAGGAGGTGTCCAACCTAGTGTTAACAAAACACCGAACAAAACCTGTACAACTTCGAACTATCGGAGCCCATCGCCTCGACGAATATAAATCGTCGTGCAAAGACAACCATCCCAACAATCGTTTCGCAGGAGAAAAAGAACGCGGTACGTGTACGTGCACGTGCACGTATCATCGCCGGTTCATCCGCGAAGAAAGTCAAAGGACAAACGGAAGCGGGATAAGATCTCGCCGCGCGGCGGATCCTCGTTTTAACGCAATTAAAATGTGACGGCGGCGGAGCGGACAGACGAGCGTACAAGCGGTCTCATCTGGCGTGCGCGTACAAGGTGCAGCCGTAAAGCGTCGCTAGATATTCGTAGATTTCTCTCGCCGCGGCGTAAGGAGCGAACGAGCGTGCCCGTGGTGAAGTCAGACAGGCATAGAAGCCGAGGGCTTCATTATTCAAAGGGTGTCGGCGTCTTGCACTCTGCCGCTCTGCTGGATCCGCGGATGTTGACGGGCGTGGAGCAACCATCCGCGAGCAGTTCCTCCACCTCCGCTTCCTTCGCGTCGCTCCTTACGCGCCGCGTCGCTTCTCCTTTTCCTGAATTCCCCTTGGCTCGCCGCGATCCCGTCAAGAAGTCACATTCGCCAACCGATTTCGATCGAACGCGATCGCTGACTATTCGTTTGCCGACGATCCTTGCGCGGTGAATGTCTTATTTTGTGTTCGTGTCTGTGTTTTCGTTCTTTTCTTTCTTTGGGGGAGAGAGGCGTAGGGAGAAGAGATTGTTTGATTTGGGGACTTTGAATGATGGGTACCGAAGGCATGTTGATAGCAGGGAGTTTTAATATTGGTATTTGAACGCAGTTATGGATTACTTAAATTGTATTCCGTAAAATGTTTGCGGGTGGCAGTCAGTGCGACGCGTTCCCGAACTTCTAAAAGGAGAATAGGATCTAGAATTTCGCAATGAAAAATAGATCTTAGTGAAACTGGACGTTGATGAATATACAAGCGAATGTTAAGAAATGTTGATGCACTGAATACGTTTATGACCCAGCGTACAAAATCCTGATATTGTTCCAACTCACCAGTGAACAAAAAACCCGAGTAGCAGGCTCACCAAATAAATGCATTTATTTCATCTTCGATTGATAATTGAGGTATCGCGACGAGGGTGTACTGTGACAACAGATAGCTCCTGTGCCCATGTATGAACAAGGAATGGCCGTTGCCAGCGTAACGTTCGAGGAGGCGACGAAATTGTGCCGAAACATCGGCTGTCTAGTCCCGGTTGATGAGATTTACAAGCGTCAATCGAAATCGGGGTTGACTCGTTATCGCCAGTCGCGACCCCGTGACTTGCCAATTACTGTCCCGCTAGATTGCCAGATCTATACACACGCAGACGTCCGGTTCAACGAAATTGCATGCTGTAACTTCGTTTCCCTGTTTTCACGCAGCATCCAACCAGCCGCCCCCCTCTTTCTTACAAATACAATTCCGATCGCATACCGAACAAAAAGAAGATACATCTAAATAAGCCGTTGCAAGGTTCTACGAAAGAAATTAATTCCATAAAATATAAAGCAATTTATCCCTCCCAACCCTTTCTGAACAGTTTTACGAGAAACCTAAGAATAATATTCCCACGAATCCGCAGGTATCCAAATTAAAAAAAAAACCCATATATACGCAACGTTGCGACGAACCACCCCCAACGAATCCCGACCACTAACTACTCAATCCACCGGAATCGTAGGCAGCCGTACACGCGTCATCCAATGCGCCTTCCCTTCATCCAGCTCCTCTCGCCGGAGGATATATTCACAGCGCGATATTTCGTGAGGCGTGCATAACCGCTGAAAGACACGGATTGCGAACGCATATAGCAGCCAACGGAAAGGAAGTAGCAAGGGAGGCGGAGGGTTGCTGAAGGAGGAGCCGGTACACGCCAACAGGCGAGGACGCGTGTTACAGAGAGTATACGAGGTTGAAATCGCGAGATGGTGCCTGGCGGATAGTGGAAGATGGAAGATGGAAGATCGGGGAGGAATAGATGGCACGGAGCGCGGCGTATGTCACGGATATCCAGTCGCAGCGTACGGGTTGCGAGCGTAGTCGGTCTCACAGCAGAACGATCACAGGGTGACGCGGCAAACGGCGAGAAACGAGCGATACAGGCTGAAGAGAGCGATATAGAGAGCTTGGCCTCCTTGCAAATCGCATCACAGATCAAACACGGCTTGTATATTAAACGTAACCTGTTAAAGCATCCCGTTGACTGCTTATGTACTGTCCAACCGGGAGGATCGCGATACGGTCTCGATAGCGGCGCTCGGGTGACCTGATCGGATTCTTCCAATGAGTGGCATTTAATTGCGGCGATCGCGAGAATCGCGTTATATATTGATGGTCGACCAACGATTCCGGATTGGATACGACGTTTGAAATGAACCGCGCGGACCAGTACTTTCGCGACTACACGCGTTAGATAGGATCGTTTGACGTTCCGACATGAGGTGACGGGGTAGCGGAAACACATGCGAGAAATCTTGTTCCCGAGACGCAGCCGAGGATGCGAAATTGAACGCCCGCGAGTGTACGCTTGGGTGGGAAACGTGCGACGAATTTCGGGGACGTCTGCTCCGCGACAGCGGCTTTTAAGATGTAGCGCGAGAGAGGGGTGCGCGTACCGTGCGCCCCTTTGCCCGAGGATCGAAAAGTATCGTCGCTGACGAGGAAATGGAATAGAATGGTAGATAGCGGATGACGGTTCGAACGGTGGAATTCGTTTGTTGCGTTTACCAGTGTCACATTGGCCAGGCGGTTGGCACGCACTATTCTTCATTTTATGGTATTCTTGGAGACTATTGTGTACCTCTTCGTTTACGGATTGCTGCAATCCTTTCTTGATTGTATAATGTATTAACCCTTTGCACTCGAATGTCCCCTCTGAGGGGACATCGTAAGTCTAGTATATCACTCCGTTCAAAAAGTATCGCCGAGTTACTCCGAGTGCACAGGATTAAAATTCGTTTACTAAGCTCAACGCCCAAACTATTTTTATATATCTTTGCAACATTCATTTGCATAATGCAAATCGTTCGCATAGTGCATTCCAGAAATTCCAAACGAAGGGGCTTCCAAAACAGGTCAGCGGACTAATACCCCTGTCTATATCAACGTTTTACCTTACGCGAACGCACATTTCCCACATCTGTGTAAACCATAAAGCGGACTCACCTGGCTCAACGGACGAATTCGTTCATGAATCGACTTCTCAGCCTGCATAGCGGATGGTGGCGGATGATCGGGAGTCGGCGGCTGTGCGTAATGCGTTGGACTGGTGGGCAGCATCATTTGTACTCGTTTCAGGCGCTTGTCGGTCGCCTCGCGTCCCTCCGGCGTTGAGTGCCCGTCAATGACGTCGCGCTTGTCGTCCAGGAGACTCTCCTGGGATGACTTCAACGTGAGGAACGCGTTCGACACGAACGTCTGCTCCTGGACGAACGAGTCGTTCTCGCTGCACGGCGATTTATCAGCGCACGGGCTACTCTCTTGCCCGTAGCTCTCGAACGCGTGTCTACGCAACTTTCGCCGCGGATTCAACGTTTTGATCGGTCGGTTCTCGTAAATCGACGTGATGGCCACCGGTTCCACGTTCGTCTCGCGTCTCTCTTCGCCGTCCGGGACACGGGACTTCATCTCGACGTATTGGTCCACGCTCCTCGTCACGTGGCGTAATTGCTCCCGACGTTTTTGTAGCTGTTCCAGGTCGATGTGGCTGCGGGCGCCGCTGCGCGCCATGAAGAGATACTCGTAGTTGCTGGGGCCCAGGGAACAGTCAGCTGACAAGGACATCTGGGTCTGCAGGTGCGTCGGGGAGACAGACAGGTTGCGTCTGGGCGGTTTCTTCGGCGGTGTTGGCTGGAATGTCATTAAGGAATGCCGTGCGTTTCTTTTCGTATGCGGGTTCAGTCTTGTCAAGAGTTGTCGAATGCCCGCGACAGACCGCATGTGTCGTCAGGTTATTAGTTATTGGGCTTCGATGTTGATTTGTGGGGGGAGTATCGATCAGAGCGGGGTGAAATGTACGTTTTAAGTGGGGAATTGTTAACGAGTCTTGGTTGAAACCGTTTTTCGTTGAAAGATTAATTATGGGAACGTAGTATGTTGCATGGTACATATTTTATTTTACGCACGTATTTAATTGTTAACTCATTATAACACAGAGTACGGTTTTCTTGCACCACGATAGATTTTTCCTTGTATTCTTTTTATTTCATCACAACGATGATTTTGATTTGTAACAATTGACATTAAGAATTAATGTAATATTTGAAACATTTCACCCTTCAATGTTTCCCGATCCTACTCAGAACGGGGTGAATATATTGAACTATTGACAACTTTGCTTTTATTAACAAACACCGCCTTATTTGCTTTTGCCTCGATAAAATAAATAAAGTGCCAAGCACTAAAAATGGGAGCAATACGAGAGAAATTAATTGAACCTTTCGAATCAATTAGTGATTGGCAAAGCTTCAAATGAACTGACATATTTCTCATTTTTAATAGGAAAATAAAAGGAAATAGAATATTAATTGAGAATTGAGGCGAACGGCGGAGAACGAAAAGGGAAAAGTGGAACGGTTCTCTGTATAAAAGAAAAGCAGCACGATGAGAATGAAGTTCGATTAATGGCAGTGTCCAATCATTGGACATCTTTCGAAGATAATATTCGTCTGGCTGTTTCTCGAAGCTGTCTCGTTCGAAGGAAAAATGTATCCAGCGTCAAGCTGTCGGGCCAATTAACCCGCCATCAATTTGTCCACGTTAACGAACTGTAAGGCGCAGAGATGATTCATTGCCGCGTTACACGGTACAGTTCTTCGCGTTGAAAAAAAAGAACCAATCTCGAACAAGGGGGAAGAAACAGACAACGAAGAGCGCTTAAGAAACAACAAATGTTATCTCATTGATAGTATTAATGTTAACAATCTTTTACGAGACGAATGAGATTTAGTTCTAAAAATTCTGAATACTTACTGTAATATCTGGCTCTACTGTTTTACGTATTCAAGTATTCGAAGAATAATTTGCTCTATTTCTCCTATTTGTATTATTATATACAAAAGGAGAAACGTCCCGTTGGAAAATACAATACAGTATACGTTAAAAAATTACAGAAATAGAGTGCTAACTTTCCGCTGAACGGTAAATAGAAAAAAAATTATAATATAAAGAAGAGAGAGCGAAAATGAAATATTCGTGAATTTTCTGTACTAGCAGTAAGTACTGAAACAGGGATTATCATAATGCACGGTCCCACTAGATCTTAAAAAATTTGCAGAGGAAATAATATTTATACTTCTGTTCAGCTTTCACCAGCTATCTTTCTACAAAATCCACAAGCGCGCATATTTGTCAACAATTTCGCCTGTTTTAGTCATATCAATATTAAGTAAATATAATTCATAATTAAAATGGCTCGAACAAGTGACAAATTCCACAAACCATTTCGACGCTGTTTGGCGAATCAATTATAATCCTAAGAAATTTCCCTTCGAACGGGTACAGTTCATGCGTCCTCGTGCAACCCCTCGCCGTTGTAACGGACGAGATCACGTGGCGAAAAGGGAACCAGGATATTCTTACCGAGACTTTACTGTTGGAGGCGGGGCTGTGGAGAGAACTGGACAAGGGTGCCATTGGCAAGTAAATCCCGGCGGCGTTGGAATCGTTGGGCAAACAACGCCGGTCCCGTGGGCTCGGTCCACCGACGCTGGAGGACGAGGAAACGCTCAATTGGTCGGACTCCCTGCCACCCCCGTATCCCGTGGGTAATGTCAAGGACAGATCCTCCGACACGAAGCTACCCTCCATTGTTCCTCGAGGTATCGGCGGCGTTTGGTACAATCCGTTGTCCGAACCCCTGCGCAACCAAACTGAACGTCTCACCGGGACCAATTCACGATTAACTTGGAATTGCTAATGGTTTGCTTGGTTCAGCAAACTCTTTTTTCCTTTTTCAATATATACGTTTTCACTTCTATTTTTTTTTTTTTTCATATTTGATTGTGTACGAATTACAGATTAAGCAAATGCGAAACGCAGTAACACGTTGGATAACGGGGCACTGAAAAATAATGGACTATGATAATGAGTTAGTAGGATGGTTAGAATTTGACGAGATTCATTTCGTATCTCCTGCGCTTTGAAATATTTCGTTTTTCTTTCGCAAGATAATATGATTCACCTGGAATAAAGGCTAACAGAGAAATTACAGAGCGTTCATCAATTAGCCATCGTTCCCTTCGATTAGCATCTACAACTCCGTCTCGGTAGTCTGGGATTTAATAAAATTTCTTTGGTAAACGTCACATTGGCAGACGTTTCTGTGTTAAGTCAGACAACAAACTTCAACGGAAAACTTCTGTGCGCCGGAAACGAAAGCGCTACTACAATGCAGTGGAATGTTCGCATGGTATTACCGTGTGGTATCGTGCAGTGCTAGTGACATTCTGTTGGTGGTAGTGTTTTGTGGTTTGTCGTCAGGGGTTTGATCGGAACTTGCGAGAGTGTTTATCGAGTTCAGAGTGTCGGACATAGACATAAAGACGCTGTCGAAGACGGAACTGGGGTCGGAGTCCTCTGTCTGCTGGAGGGTCCTCCGTACTCCGTTCACTGGTCCCCCATTCTGCTCGTTTTCACTGAAATTCGCAACCCATCGAGTATCGTAAGATTTCCACCGATTTCCAGCGGTTTGTCTGCCTTCGCATACGTGAAAGCGAAGCAGCGCTATCGGCCTTGCACTGCCGAAGCAAACATAGCACAAAAGAGCGTAGCGGCTTGACAATATTTTAACATTTTTGGCAACATCTTGAAATGCTGTTTGTAGTGTTTTTTCTTTCAATGCATTAGGAATGTCTCGCAGGCCTTTAGTAGTTTTCGGCAATGGTTAATAATTGTCGTACCTAATTTTTTCTATAGTTAAAAATTATAAAAAATTGCTGCGCGAATATCAAACGAGGTCAAGTTGCTAGCGATTGAACATTTTCTATTTACGATGCAGCCTGTTTTTTTTTCAACGTTGAAACATCTTACAAATCGCGAGGCCCAATGATGTTTTATATCGATAAAAAGATGGTACCAAGCAAGGGTCACTTCACAGAACAGTAAGCATCCTGGTAACAAATTGTCGCGATAAGTTAAATGCTGTTTTATTTGCACAGAATTCCCGCAGTAATTGGTCCTCCTTTCGTATCAAACCCCTCCCCCTCCCCCCGGTACCAAATAATACCCATAACAAATGCTACACACTGACACCACTAACATATTCTTCCTTCAACATGCGTCCCATTAAATACAATAGTCACGATGCAATGATAAAAGAACCTTATCCTTCCCAACCACTTTCCATAAAGAAACCGTCCCTTTCAGAACATCCCGTTCTCAGTCCAGTAATCGTCCACAATTAAGCGAGCTAGACGCCGCGACGTCGTAAAAGAAATGCCTCCAGAAGTTGTTCATCGGTCAAGCCGAAGAATAAGCATACACAGTCTCTATAGTCTCTATAGTCTCTGTGGTCCGTGTACGATCGTCTCCCCCCAGTCAGCAATGCGTAAGTTGAATCGGGGACGTCCGCGGGCAAGTGGCGACTTTTTAATGAGGCCACGTAGTCGAGGTCGGAGTGAAGAGCGAAGGAACAAAAAGGGAGAAACACGAGAACGAAGCGGCGCGGCGGAGGAATAGTGGAAACAAGCCGAAGCTGGAGGTGAATGAGGAACCGGCGAACCGCGGCTGGAGGCCATGCCCATAGGACGGGGGTAGAGAGGGCAATGGTTATTAGTTTTATGCTGAGACGGGCTAACATTTACATTGTTTAACGTGATGGATTCATCTCGAGGCGGACGAGCCACGGCTACCGACGTCAAACATTGACGATGGAGGTGCGGAAAGCCCTTCTCCCTCTTTCTCAACCTGGCCCTCTCGTCCATCCGTCTTTCTCCACGCCATTCACCTCTGCCAGCCTCACGGTCGGCCTCGATCCTCTTTCTCCGTCTGGTCGGACCAACCAGTCACGCTTAGCAGCTAGCAGTAGCGGAGAGAAAAAGGGCGAGAGAGAGAGAGAGAGAGAGAGAGAGAAAGAGTACCAATGGGGTGATACGACGGGGTGACCCAGGGGTGAACGAGGCGGTCGGACCTACCATCGCCTGCCTACATCAGGAAAATTAAACCAAGCCAAGCGGTGCTTAACGCGCTGGGGCTACACGCGGCCGCGCCACCTCCACCGACCTCTTCTCCTCCACCTCCACTTCCAGCTTCCCTTTTCGGTCCGAGAACCTTTCCTCCTACACCCCTTTGGCCACCATCCCCCCCGCTCCCTGCCCTCGGGTACGCGTGGTGGCTGTCGTTGCAGCCGGCATCGGCACTAAAACGGTACCAGCGACGCCGCTAACCATCATCTGAACACTCGCCACTCGCTCATTCACTCCGCGCGCCTGGTCCACGTCTGTGCTTTTGTTTTCCCGACATCTCTTATATTAAGCCGCCACGGTTATGCACACAACTATATGCACAATATATATATACGTATACGGGCTCTTTCTAGAAAATATTAACCGACCGCCGCGGCTCTTATCCGACGCACCGACGCGATATTCTTTTCTAAGGGAACCAAGATGACGCCGGATGAGCATAAATACTAGCAGCAACCTGGCTGAGTGGGATTGTTGCTTTTTTTTTCCTGTTTCTTTCTGTTCCTCCCGCTCTGTCTCTGTTTTTCCTTTTGTTTTTATATTCCGCCGGGGAAGTTTTTCTCTACGTGCAATCGTTGCGAGGAATGCGAATAGCGAATGGCGTGTACCGGTGCGTTCACGAATAGGATCGAACGTTGTCGCTGTTTTGCGTCCAGTTGTGGAATTCTGTGGCTCGGTTTGGTGTTTGTGTTGTATTTCAGGGGAGCGAAGCGCTGGTCGGTCGAGTACGGTTTCTTTATCGTTTCGGATAATTGTCGGAATCGGTCGATTATTTTGACGACCAACTAACCGTTCCTGCAGCCCCTACGGCATTAAGTTATAATCACGAGGACGAGAAAAATAAGACCGATAAAACCGGCGATACACGTAACTTGTGGCGATGCCTGTGACCTACTGGGTCACGATATAAATAACGTTGAAAAAACGATAATGAAACGTGCAGAATTTATTTTTAGCAAGCATGCGTATTATTTATGAACCGATTCGATACTTGCATGCCGCATCATATTTTGCACCGGATTCTATTAAAGCAACGCGCCACTTTGTCAACGAACCCGCAAATCCATAGAAACGAAACACAGAATTGCGATCCTTCATGAAATTCCACTCGTTCTACTAATAGGAACTTCAATTTCACATTTCACGGTTACAAATCGATACGATAGAAGAACGATTGCATTGCTTCGGTGGTAATATTTAATTGCAGCTACATGGATACAGCGCAGCGGCGAACATATTATCGCCAGAGCTTGTACAATGAGGGGTTGAGGAATGGGGAGTACACAGAAAGCGATAACAAGCACGAGTTAGTGTGAAAAGAAGGGGAAAAGATACTCACAAAGACATAACGGATGTGCCGGAAACACGTCGATCGTCGTCCCGAGGCTTATGATAGAACTGCCATTGAGTGGGCGACGTCCCTTCCGCCGGAGAGAGATCATCCCCCGGTCGAACATTTTCGTAAGGGCTGCCCAATGAATCGTTCCCCTGGACCGGAATAGGTGGCAAGTTCTCGCTGTCCGCATCGCTCTCCACGCCCGAGGAAGATCTATGCCCTGTTCGCAAAGTTTAACACGTGAATCATAACCGTTTCGGGGGGTAAGTTTTAGATAGGTTAATGAATCTCGAGTGATCGGCTCACGATTCGGCAAGGAACAAGGGACAAGCGGCAGCGTAATGTACCTTCGTAGATTGTAATCCAATAGAATGAAACCTTGCCGAAGAACAGAGAGTATGGTCTTCCATGTTTCAAGAAAATGCAAAACCGGAAGCAAGCCAATAGGATTAAATTAAATAAAGAGAGAGAAACTGGCGAGGGAAACCTTTTTACGGAAAAGTTAAATGCAGTTATTTAACCCTGATCGTAAATAAGTATAAAGTATAAAGGCATTGGTATTGCCACAGGCTTCCGATTGTCTATTCGGATGAATGCTCCGATTAGTTCGATTAGAAAATTCGTTGTGAATTACGGATTGCACATTCACGATTTTACGTCAATTTGGTATTACGATTCTCCTCGATCTATGAACTTGAATGTCGACCGACGAATCAATCTACTTGACAATACCGATTGCCTGATCGAATTGATATTCGTAACATTTAGTTGACCTCGCAGGTCGGCGAAATAGTTAAGCGAATTAAATTTGCGAATATTTCAATTGTTCTTCCTCGCGTTCCACGAATGCCATTATGTCAGTCCTGCAATTTCTCCCTCAATTAAATAAACAATTATCTCCATAGGATGCAAGTGAAAACCTGCATACAGAATGCACGGGACGAAACGCATTTAACCCTCATAGACGGAATACACTATTTAATCCGGCATAGCGTTAAATCTTATCACGCAGGAACCGATCACGCAAATCCCTCCATCATCCAGCCGACGTGAGAATCGGACCGAAAATTTCATTGAACGCGATATATGGACGCCTGCTTATAGACAGCGATTAACAACCAGGAGATTCATCATTTTCCTCGCGCCCAGTGTGTCGCGTTAAATTGCACAGCTCGTACACTCAAGCGAAAAGGGAAATCACGACGGGCACATACTTTTTATCACCGCAGTGATGTCCTGAGTAACGTGCGGCGGGAACTGTCCCAGAAGATCGAGCACCGTGTTCTGTCGCGAGTCTCGGATGGCCAGATCGACCCCTCGATCCAAGAGGGCCCGTACCACCTCCATTTTGCCACAGAGCGCCGCCTCGTGCATCGCGGTTCCCGCGGACGTCCTCGTGTTGACGTCGACGCCGGCTGCGAGGAGCACCTCCACCACCGCCCTGCAATAGACAGGAAAATTTCCTACGTTTATAACGGGACAAAGGTAATCGCCGATGACGGGGTCACCACTTTTGTTTGGAATCCGTAAGCATGTGACAAATATGCAAAATTCACTGATTTCATTACCCCCAATCAATCGTCTTTCGCTATCCCTTCAAGCATTGAAAAGTAGTAACAATTTGCCTTGTCTCAGGATTTATAAATTTATAAACGCGATAACACCACAAGCGATACCATTCATCCCGTTACACATTATACTCCCAAGATTTGTCTACTCTTTATATAATATGCATTTAATGCATGTACATATAACGTATTACAAATAAATCGTCTTTAAACATTACCGCCCGATACCACAGACCTTCCAACGCAGGCTACTCAAAACGAGCCAACTAAATCCAGAACCAACACCCAGGCCCCCTTTCGCTAAGCGTGCATCGTCGGCCATTGAAATTTCCCGCTCGCCGAGGCGGAAGCTACCAGGACCCACCGAAGGACGCTCCTCGCGGACACCCATGGTTCCGTGGTTCACGGCAACCTCGGCTGAAAGTGGCCCGCTCGCAACGCATTTCCCATTTCGAACGATATCGCGCACCGCGAAACCCAGATTTCGTTTTGTATATGTATCGGCCGGCCGTGCACCGACTGCCAGTGACCGCAGCGATCCGTCGCATATAGGATTCGTGGCTGGGAATCGGATTCTCGTGCACCTATGTTGTTATTACCGTGCCACGGGGGTATTTGTATACTGGCTTACCAAGAGCACCGATATTGAATCCGATAATAGACATTACTCCAGCCCCCGTTCCCGATCCCATCACAGCCCTTCCATTCCACACCCCTTCCATCTACCCATAGGTCTATACATACACCTCCCTCGCTCTTTATCGCAACACCTACACGGCGTGTCCGTCTCTCGCTCTGTTCATTGCCGGCCGCGCATTCGCCAGATCCGCCAAATATCGTGGCGAACGCGTGAAACGCGTGCGTGAACGCAATCATCGCAGTGTGCATCGGTACACAAGCGAATCCCGATACGTTTCGACGTGGCTGGCTACGTGTGTACACTTTGGCCCCCCTTGCGCGTACACAACGCCGAAAACGAGAGCGCACGATGAAGTTCGGCGGGCTGTCCGGCACCATAGTTTCGCGCCTGTCCAAACAGTCAAAATGCTCGTACACACGGGGACCCGGACCGATGTTTGACCGTGGAGATTGTCCATCGGGGACCCGGACAGATTTTGCAATCTAATCAGCGCGACGGTATCCGATTGAGCCGCGCGGAAATTTCGTCGGGAGGATCGCGAGCGAAAACCGAACGGCGGATTCCGCGGATTCTTTATGGGGTAAGTCGTCGACGATGCGTGTCGCGAAGGGGGGTGTACTCAAGTGCGTCGCGGTTGAATTAGAATTGCGTAATGCGGCAGCTCGCATCGCGTCGATCTTGTTAATCGGACACGCGGGGCACTGCCAATGGTTCAAAGACTTGCGTTCTTTGGGACGGGGTTACTTGGCACTGGTAAAAGAATTATTTGAGTCGAGGAACAAAGAAGAGTGTAATTAGAAAATTCATTAATTTTAATATGCTAAATGTAAAAAAAGCCCGTTTTGGTAGGTTTAATGACTAATTCGTATATTTGCTGATGCTTCTACTACATTTTTACTTGCCGGCGCTGCTTATTGTTAACGTGGGTAACGGATTGGTTAAATATCGTCGAGTATTATTGACAATTAACAGCGACTCAATGCTTCGCCCAGAATAGTCTGTTTCAGCCTGCATGCAACAACGAGACGCGAACAGCAACGAAATATCTACAAAAATAGTGCAACTCTGGGATGAAATTTTCCTTCCGTTTGAAGCCGAACACGGGTTCCTTTCCACGGCGCCAATACTTCTTCCCAATCAAACCTCATTCAAACAAACAATTTTCCAAAACCAAGTAATATCCGCTATTTACACGATACTCAATATATTGCCCCCCCCCCCATCCGTTGCGGGACAAACACGCTGCAGTGTACACATTGAGAGAGCACGTGCTCACGGCTCGAAGCGTAGTGTTGCGAAAATGTGCAACGTTCGCGTGTGTACACCTGTGCTGTTCACGCGACAACGTGCACGTCCAAAATTTCGTGACCGTGTGTCAACTGGAAACATTATTCGCGCAAGCACGCGCGCCTCCTCAATTATCTTGCAAGGCAGACAACATCCCCGGAAAAGCGACCACCGTCTATCATATGCGATTTTATGTCCAATGGAGAATTTCAGTTTACAGATGGACAAATCAAAAGGATTCGACGCACGAGACGCATTATGAAAATTCAACCTTTCGCCGAATCTTCGATCTGATAAGTATTGGATCTAGATGTTCCTATCGGTATAGAGAGTGGAAGAAATATTGGTTCATACTCGGTTAACCGCGATCGATTCAGTGACAAGTGATCACATCCGGGAGCTTCCTTTATAAAGAAAGCGACAAGTTCGTGTACTCTGATTAAAAATGGCTATATGTTCACAAAGTCCTAGTCCATGCAAGTTATTTTTGAGCCCGAATAATGAGCATGTGTAGAATTCGGAAAGGTAAATTCTGTAAAACCGAATGTCCTCCGGGTAATACTAAAATTCTAAGTGCTATGCATACAACATTATCTATACTGCAATTTCATCGAAATTCAATGAGGAAATAAATATAGACTATGACACCTCTTCCTGCGAGCTGTGCGATAGTTACTTGAAATCATTAAGTACCTCTACGTCCGAGTATCGAAGTAAATTTTGCAAGTTCGTTGCTACTCAATCGCGTTCAAACTTACTCTCACCATCCACTGTTGCTCACACATGTGTCTCATACTCGAACCACAGCAGAAGTCATTCAGCAGTTGACCAAATTCCAACCGATAAAACAAATCCCAGAAACCCCGTTTCCACGTTTTCCGCGTCTCGTTTCCCATATCGCGATACTCGGAGATCGACGAACAAAATGGAGGACGGACAGAGGGATGCAGATTGAGCGATTTTCACCAGAGAAAGGGAGGAGAACGCGAGGGGAGGACCGCGCGAGTAGCTGCAGAAAATGCATTTATCGGACTGTGTAGCGCGACCCGATCGCATTATAAGCAGCGAGCGTCAGTTAAAGCGATTGCCGGCTACGAGGTTGCATAGAAAAACCGACGTTATACCCGATTACAATGTGACTGCCGTTTCGCGGCGATTCACGATCGGCGAACGCACGATTTTCGATTGAGCCGCGTGTGTCCCCGTCCCAGCCGTTCCGTCGTCCAACAACGTCGATTATTTTAAAGGCTTACCAGCCCGGATTATGGACGTGACACCGCGATGTTAAATGAGAATGAATTGGCCGAGCAAAGCGTTAAATACGATTCCCTCCAACACCCCCTCCCTGGAATGTAACGCTCTGCATCCGGATAATAGAAACAAATGGTGACTGTGGTATTTCCGTTGTTGAATGGGGTTGAAGATGTGGAAGGTTTAGGGCGCTTGTAGAATGCTGGAAGCCAGTCTGATTGGATTTGCGTGAACCAAGATACTTGTACAATTTTAGGGATTAAGTTGTTTCTCGACGGCAATGCTAGGTAAGACGGCGAACGGAAATTTTTATAGTTTTATATCTTTTTTTTATGGCTCATAGCTTATTTGCATCATAGAATTTATAGCTTCAAAAATAATTGACAAATGATCGCATTTCATTGCTACGTCAATTTTTACACAAATGATTCGCTCCAATGTCACACCCAACAGTTATTTGCGACTGCGTATTGAAAATCAGCAGACCGTTTGATGACAAAGTGGAAATAATAAACCAGGTCCAACGCGTCGAAACTTTTCGAATATGATACAGATATATGTATAGCGAGAAGGTATGTACAGTGAAATACACGCGCAAATACCCGTTTCGAGGAATTGTTTTGCATCCCCGTCGAAATTCATTTTCGTTATTTAATTGTACAGCACCGGTGTAACCGATTATCCGGTTAATCATGCATCATCCGATTGAACGGTTCGATTAATCAAATAACGAAGACTCGTGTTTGCGATATCGTTTATTTAGCTCAACATTTTTGCCGTGCGATGCAACAATCGCCAATTATTTGTGCAAATACTAGCAAATTGATCGAATGCGGACGAACCTTTCGCTGATATTTGGGTGACCATTTTTGTTTATGACACCGCATTGTACACCCGTGGAAAAATAACGCATCTCGTTCACGAAACGCGTTTCGCCGTTACACCATCCGCTGTTTCCCATTTTTGACGCCCGCGTCTATCGTTCGAATAAATCGTCCGCTGTCGCACAATTTACGCGTCCAAATACCGCGTGTCGCGTAAAATATTCTGCGCCACGTGGCCCCTTCCAAAATCTACTCTGGCAATGTGGAAAACGAAAGCTACCACTGACCGTAGTATTAAACGAAAACGCAGAAAATTCGGGGAAAGAGAAACACCGTAAGACAATTCTGAGAGAAGCTGAAAGTGGCAAGTGCAAGATTCAATCATACATAAGCTCCTCTGCAAAATAAAATTCATCGAACTCACAAAAATAATAAACAACGAACGTTAATTGTCAGGAATACATTTGACATCGACCAACTTTCCCCGATGCAACTCAACTAACGCCAATCCACAAGGTGTACAATCCCAACTAATAGGGCGACAGAAAACTACCACCGCGTCAGCGTTCAAGCCGCGACAATTCAAGCGCCCAAGCGGAACACAGAACTCCAGAAACCATCCCACCTCCGAGGGAGAATATCGCCGGAATATCGCGTTTATCGAAGCGTCAAAACACCTTGGCGCATAAAGGGGCATTAAACATGCCACGTGATCTGGCCGAGCAATCACGATTCAGCTATGCCTATGGTGTGCATCGGTCGATCTAGGTCGATACGTTTCGAAGGTAATGATTAATACGATCCCCGTAATCGAGAGGCGGTCAGCAATGCGCCCGGGCGTTACAGGGCTGTCGATGCCCGCCGCGAATGCATTCGGTCGAAGGCCCGAACGAGAGAGCGATCGGTAGGATGGTAATATAGGACGTGTGTAACCAGGAGAGGGTTGCGACGGATCATGCCAGTTGGAGGATGGTACATATCGTATTCGACGGGATTACGCAACACGGTGCTCTCTGATTGGCTCTAATGGGCAACGCTGCAAACGGCTCGACATCGTTATGGTTAGCTGAAACGAGTCCATTGTTGTTCCGGGATACAATGCTCGGGCTGCATTACGCAGTAATTAGCGGGGACGATTCCGTGGAAGAGACGTTCTTGTAGCTCGCCGAGTGGAAACGGCCATTGGACCTTTCGAGGAGATCGTTAAGAGATCGACCGAAGAAGTTGATGGCGGTGCTCGGACTACTTTCGTCATTTCTCCCTGCGATTTTATTTTAAGGCAGCGACGGGTAAGGGTGTACCATGAAGATGTAGCAAGGGGTGTAAGGCGAACATATTTTGGTAAGACACTTTGCAAATAAGATCGCTGGAAAGAGTTGCGTTCGTTTTTGTGGATAGCAAATCGATGTTTGCGATTACAAGTGTTCGCAAAATATTTTATAGAAACTATCAGCCAAAGCTTTTACCAAGTGTGTACTAAATCTTGGGCATCTCTGCGAGCAATTAATCGAACACTTGGCAAACATTGAACGCCTCTATTAAGATACGCACTTGCTGCCTCAATACCCAAAGCTCCACTATGCTTTCTACAATTCCCTTTACCAATCGCCAGTGCCCACACATTTATATTCTGTCAATTACATCCCACTCGCGATCGGTACCGCACTTTGTTACACCCTTGCAATCCACTATTTCACAACGGACGATCAAACAGTGATGTAACTGCAGCCGCGTATTCAATGAAACCTAGTTACATTCCACCTATGCCCCCAGTCAAACTGGTCACCATTTACGAAAGCACCGGAAACACTTGATAGAGCATTATTTACAGGAGCACCGTGTTGTCGGTAAAAATCGGACGAGCTTTCTTTCGTCGGCGCACGCCAAACGCAAATTAATCGTGCGTCGCGTGTACACTAGGTTCGCCAGGGTACCACGGATCATGAATAATCTAGCAACGATCCTGATCTGCAATGCAATATAAAATAGATTTCATGGACAGCCATGGCAAACGCGCGAGCTACCACCCTCACGTGTTGATCAAACGCCGAGCGACGATCATCGGCTCAACCTGATTAAATAAAGAGAGCCTGCAACTGCTGAACGCTAGCGCCTGGTTATTGGATGGGACACGATTCAATTCGCAACTTGAGTTATTATGGCGCAGTATAATATTTGTAGAGAAAGGCGAAAATATCTGTAGGAGGTACTGGGTAAATGTAAGTGAGATATGATTTTATTGATTGGCACACGGAAACGAACGGAAGTCGAATTATTAGAAATATAATGGAGACAGTAGAGTATAGTTTCGGAAAATATTACTCATTCTCCAGTGAAATTAATGAAGCAGTGAAATTATTTTAGCAATTTAGTGGTTCTCTTTTTTTTTTAGTGAAACTTTACCTTCAGCGAGTTTTGTACGTACGTGAATTAATCGCGTGGAGTGAAGATCTAAGTTTCTCAGAAAAACTGTTCTCTTCGTTTTACCCAGCTTATTACTGCGTGTGATTAATTGATGCTCTAAAAAATTTCTAACCCTAAACGAGGAAAATACGACTACTTAAAATTAATATAGTTGATAATAAAAAGATCAGATATAACAAATTATAAAAACAGAAAGTCTTTCACAATTAGTTCTAGCGTTTTCTATATCATTTGAATACATATCCCCGTAAAATTTGTAAAATTTTATCGAGAAATTGCTGCTCTCACTAAATTCTATCAACCCTTGCATTCTACAGCTTTACCATACTCATATTTTACAAAGTTCAGCTCTAAATTGAAGGAAAAAAATTACTAAATCGATCTCCCAACATTCACCTGAAATCTACCCACTGCCAACTACTATCTACTGTCAAACAAAATAGACGTTTCCAAAAAGTAGCCGCCAAAGACTTACCTGTGACCATTTCGCGAGGCAAGATGCAACGGGGTGTGAGGGAAAATCACCGACGGGGAAGAATTCCGGAGTGGCACGATCAGCTCTGGATACGTACTAACGAGCAATTGCACGGTTTCCAATCTGTAAAAGATAATTAATTTTACAGAAGGGGCACAAAGCCAATTAGCGTTGTCATCGATTATTCAGTCTCAACGGTAGATTATACGCAAACAGGTTCGACCCCAGCGACCGGGTAAAATTTCTCGGATTACGAGAAGGCGGACATTCAATGTACAGTTTGAAAATTACGAACGCAGCTTAAGTGTGAAACAAAAGGAACCAAAAATTGGAAAAACCGCGAGGAAAAGGGAGAACGAGGAGAGGAAGACAAAAATCGTACGTGCAATTTACCTGCCATATTGTGCGGCGAGATCCAGCGCGGATTCTCCCCGGCTGTTGCGGATGCTGGGGTCGCATCCGTATTGCAACAGCTGTGCCACCACTTCCGTGTGTCCATATTGTGCCGCGCAGTGCAACGCTGTCTCGTTGTCCTTCGTCTGCGATCATACAAAGCCGGTATTTCGAGTTAACGGTTTCGCCTCGTCTCGATACGGGGGCATTAGGGTGTTTCGCCTTGAAGCGTTACAGCGAAGAAGGAACTCGGACGACGAAGAAGGAATGGTATTGGTTGAACGGGCGGCAAACGCAAGAGCATAAAAGAAAAAGATAGAGAAATTTTATGTTACTCTGTGATCGATGGTACACACGTGGCCAGCGAATTACAAGAAATATAGCAGGCGATGGAGACACAAGGGTATTTTGTAGTGGATGAAGATGCACTCGATAGAAAATATAAGTGAACGAAAATTTTTACTCTTGTGTACTGTTGTGATTGACGAGGCTGGTGAGTCATTAAAAGTGTTTTAATGTTTAGAATGGTTCTTTATATCAGTGTTTGAACAATTTCATCCAATGAACGTTGGGACACTGAAAGAAGATCGGAATTAAAAAGAAATCATTTTCTTCTGCATGCTTCTACGATCGATGCGTTGCGATGAATAAGCTGTCGACGATATTGGCAGAAGTGAAATATGTTTGAATATTGCAAAGATATTTCATAAAAATGTAGGCAACACATTTCAGCACGCTTCAAAAGAAAATAATAAACATCTACATATACATCTATCGTAGTGAATAATATCTAAGACTGCTACGGAAGAAAAAAAAAGAAGTTCAAATCAATAGCAAATGTCTTCGTTATCTGTTGAACGCGGAATGGAAATAAATCTGCCGACAGGATTGCACAATTTCTACATCCTTGCATCTTAACAAAAAAGCACAAGACGTCCTGCCTTCTTCCACAATCTAAACGATGTGTATAACGTGAGCCAACGAATTACCAAAAGTGGTAACTTTGTATTGCAGCTTTTTTTATATTGGAACTTAAAAAAGAAACAAAAACAAGCAGGAGAAGAATAAATTTACTGACCGTAAGATTCACTTTAGGTACCGAGGGTCCTTGAGCAAGAATTAACCGCACGATTTCAGCGTCGCCCGCCCAAGCTGCCAAATGAAGCGGCGAAGAGCCTTTAGCATCGACGACGTTAGTGGAAGCCTCATATTGGAGCAATAACTTTACCACCTCCCTGAGGATAAAAGCGTTTCCCCGAATTATATATGGTCAGAATATGCGCGGCGTCAATTAATCGCCGATCAAAAGGAATATATTAATGAGAAACACGGGCTGGGAACAGTATTTCGTTATTTGTTATCATGTCACCTACCTTTATTCAACGTACTCGTACCCTATCCATAAATCACCGGGCACTTAATAAATTTGAATTGACAATAAATTTATGTCACGATTAAAAAGTGATTGTACTGTAGTAGGTATGTAGCTCGGTAGTATGTAATTGCAACACTGCACTTGTACTTGTATCTAAATTTACCAAAGTGTGTTATAAGTATATTATTATTATTATGTTCGCTAATAGTTGGTATTATGAAAGATTTTATTATCATTTTTCTCTGTATTTAGTACAAATTTGTTTAATAAGTAGTAAGCCTTCGATGATTCATAGATGATTAGCATTGTATATATACGTGTGTATAAAATATTGTATCGAACGAATTAATGAAGTATTAACATTTGTCAGAACATACTTGTGTCCGTTCAAAGCTGCATGGTGAAGGGCGGAATATCCACTGGCATCTTGCACATTAGCCCCCGGTCCTCGGCGTAGGCTGGAAATAAAAGAAGTAAATGTATAATGTTATGAATTAATTTCATATGTTGTATGCATAATTTCGTGATTCATTTAGGTTTCACTTCAAGTAAGTAGCAGTGATAAGTTGAAAGAGATATTCAATCTGGGGCCTTGAATAATTCTTAGTGTTTTATTAGTTACAAAAAGTTAAATATTAGAATGTCTGATACAAGATGTTTGATAATAAGAAAATTAAATAATTCGTTATTATCTATGTAACGAAATTTTGAAAAGTACAACTTCCCAAGAAATTGTCCCCTCAAAAATCACAAAATCTCAACCGAATCCCTAAGATCATCTTGCAATTATGTACTATAGTACATAATAATAATTGCATATAGTACATATTCAAATGCTATAGCATTTCACGGATCACCAAAGTTTAAAGGATTAGACAAATTATTATAGCAGCACATCCCTTCGTTAACCACATAATTCCATCAATCTCACAATCCACCAAAAGATCACTAACCATCATTCAACGCATTAATCGATGTATAAAAGGGAAGAAGAAATATCAAGCCATTCCAGTTACATTCATATAACAATATATCAAACAATAACAACAATATCCCCTATTACCCTATTGCAACATGACCCTCATAATCCAGTACCATTAAAGACAAAACACAAGAAGGTTCACAAGGTCACTGCCTCACTGGCAATACCCCTATCCTAGTCCAAAGTTTACCGATAGACTATCGGCGATAGTCTTCACGAAGACGAACGAGTCTCGCGAAGATCGCCCAAGCGAGCTTCAGCATCGCGTTGTTTCACGCGTCGATTCGAAGCCGTCCCAATTGTCAGGTCACCAGCCAGTCGGGTTAACGATTATCGCACGGCCTGCCATTTCCGCAATTAGGAATTCATGTTTACTCCCGGTAACTAATACCCGGCGGCAATATGGGTTCGCGGAGGCAAAGAATTGCGCGCAACGCAACGCGTCACCGTATCAGACCAACGCAGGCATAGTTAGGCAACACAATGGGCCTCGTGGACAGAAACAGGTTCGCTAATGAAGCTTCCTGCATCCAACACATGTTCTCATTATGACCCTTTGTTGCGATCGTGCGGGGATAAACGTTGAGCGCGCTACGCTCTGGCGCAAGCACAATGTAAACGCGCCTCTAAGCCACACCCTTGGGAGAAACGCAACACCTTCTTCCCTGTCCTTTCTGCTTTTCTGGGCTGCATAGCGGTGGATGTTCTTTGCGCAGCTCGTGGATTCGCGTGGAATCGCGTCGAGCGTATAAGTAATACCTGGATATACGGTCTTATGTTCGTATATGGGTTCGACTGATAAATAAAGGAAGGGGTCATTTGTGGCGACCCAGCGGGGGCAGCGCGATATTTAAGGGACCATGGCCGTCGTGATGGGACCACTTCAGAGACATTGAGTTTGTTGAATCTGACGGTGGACAATCCGTGGTTGATGGACCTCGACTGTCACGAACTTGGAGCAGTGGAGCAGAATGTTGTTTAGCAAAATGATTAGTGGGGAGAAAAATAAATTAATATATACCGTTGGTCAAGTGGAAGTCTACCATCGGATGCATGGACCCAGCGGACGCCGAAATAATACACTATTTGTATTGTTTGCGAAACGTAGAATTGATGGGGAAAAACAACGTAAGAGAACGCAATATTTATGTCCCTCGATTAATACACATCATAATCGTGAAACGCAGTATTTGCACAGTTCTTATACGATTCTGATATGAAGATAGCCTCGTGAAAATATGAATGTTGACTCTCGTCCTTCGAAGTGTCACACACGCAACTCTTGTATCGATATTACAAACGAAGCTTACTCCTATAGATATTAAACACCGTTTTTCCGGTATGAAACTTACACGCGACGCAGATTCACGTCCCGCGATATACGTTCGCCGACTAAGCATTTATTTATCAGTATTTCCCTGTTACTCAATTTTACTTCTTTCACGTTGCAAACTTATTTATATATTCGAGTCGAATTTTTTTCCAATTCGCAATTAAACTGGCTGGCATAACTAGCACTCGTCGTTTGTACAGTTTTAATTCGATATTGCCGTTACTTCTTCTCAACTTCAGTTACATACGTGTATCTAAACACCACTATGTATCTAAATACCACTACAGTATACCAAAAAACAGCCCCTAGCCACAAGTGTATATATGCATACAGCTTCCTCGAGCAATATTCTCGCGAGAACGAACAAAAACAATAGCCCCGAAAGATCCTGTCATTATTGTCATCGCTCGCATCGCTTCTGAACAATTTCGTCCCGATTCTTGTCGACGAGTCCCGGCAGGAGCCGGTAAAGCAGCAAAATTCCAGTGGATTTGCCTCGTTAACGGGGACGCGCGTTCTGAATCGACGCTTACGTCGCGCAACCGGCATCAAAGCATCGCATTCAGTTTACCCAAAACAATTACGCGAACCGAAGGCCTTTCTCTGCGGAAAGCCGGGCACATCAAAGGCCGCCTCCTGGCCGCCGTCGTCATTAAGCAACGAGACGTCATTAAGCTTTCGGATAGCGGCACTTTAAATCATCGGCACGCGTGCATACGAACCGACGCTTACGTTCGTTCAAGTCACTCGCCACTCGAGATGCCCGCCATCGCTCGGCGGGCCTTCTAATCCATTGTAACGAAAGATCAAAAACGAGAGAAACTGTCGATTCTACAAATGCAAGCCCGCCGCCCGCCCCCCTGCGACAGTTCTTTCTGAATCGCGAGCAACCGAGTCAAGTGGAGGGTTTGGCCGGCAGCGCGGACGGGGGTGGCAAGAAAAAGAAACGAACACTCGAGGGTTCCGCGGAGTACGCTCCCAACGGTTGGAACTTCGAGGAGCTTTTTGGTCGAAGCAGAAGAATAGAAGAGAGCCAACGCGGAGAGGAGGACGGCACGTGTTGGATTTTCTCTTCTTTTTTTTTTTTCAACCAACCCATTTCATTCCGTAGGTTTTTCGCCCCCTTTCTGTGTCCCCGTGTCCGTCGACACGGCTATGCGTCCTGGCTGCCGCCTTTCTCGCTCTCCTTTGCGGACAGAGTCGCAACGTATTTGTTTTACGCGCCCTAACAACGGACCGGGGGTGGCAGTCGGCCCTCTTCAAGCCGAGCACACAACTGAGGAGCGTACGTAACTCTGCCGGACGCGACTACGTACGCCGTAATAGAAATTCAGTCCGAGCTTATGGTACAGAACTCTGAGTCGATGAAATGTATTGGATAGACCAACAAGTTCGTGCCGTTTGTTGCGAACGCTGAATTACTATTTTTGTAGTAATTCATTTCGCGTTACGAAATTGAGACGCCTTTGAAGTCAAACTAATGCTATCTTCCTTGCTACTAATATACAATTTTGCGTGAAATTGACTAAGTACCCAAAATCATCAGATACTTTAACAAGCAACTATACAAGCTCCTTGATAAAACAGTTATGGACCTAGAAAAATTCTCTACAATTGTCAATTGCTACCTAATTAAGTGTTTACCGTTAAGTACATATTAAGTTCTAGCTCTGGAACAACCTGTACATATGTAAACGTGACACAGCTACGTCGGAATGGCTATCCTTGTTCCCGTGTGTCACTCCCCTGCTAGACCAGCCGGAGACGTTTGACTCTCCCTTTCTTTTATCATCGCCCTGCCTCTCCGTCTCTCTTTCACGAGCACAGTTGCTTTCACAGTTGCCTCGCCAAGCTACCACTCCATCCTTCTCCGTCTGTCGCACCCTCGACGTCAACTCGCTTGCTCCATTCATCGAGTTTATCCGCTTGCCCAAGTTCCTTAATTAAACCCTGAAGATTGTCTGCAAAAAGGACATCGCCCAGTGCCCTCGTCGTCTACGAACATTACAAATTGAAGGACGAGGGAACATGAAAGATACAGATAGACGGAGGGTGGATCGTGGTACCTAGAATGAAGGCACCGGAGCACCGCCGTCTGTCAGGCATCCATAATGGCAATTTCTTGCCGGTTTTAATCAAGACAGCGAACGATCATCGACAAAAATGGCCCGTTATTCGGTATAATTGTGGGGAACGTTTTTGTTGCGCCCGTGGGCAAATAAAACACGTGTCGAAGAACGGCAGGGCTGATGTTAATTCACGTGCACCCTTCGGAGTGTATGTACAAGTGTATACGTTCGAATTTGTAACGCGCAGTATATGTACAGTATGATGGACGATAGTGTCCTGTTAATGAAGCTTAAGTGACCTGTACATTGGTGGTGTATGATACGTGTCATGTGGAATATTGAAGTTAAACGATTGCAAGTGTACATATTATGGTCGGATAAATTATCTGGCGAGTGTAGAGATTTCCTTCCAATTAGGTAATTAATTTTAATATTTTATTCGATCGGAGTAGCCGAGAAGGAAGTAGACGCGTCCAGAACCTTGTACTCTCGAATTAAGAAATTGTTTAGTTATATATTACAGAATTATCTATATTCGTACAGTTTCATTGCAAATAATACAATACTCGTTAATTGTACTTCCTCTACTTATATTTATTCTTCTTCTTCCTCGTCGCAATTTTCTGTATGCATAATAAGAAATCGGACGATGAACGTAACAACTGTGTTACAACAGGTGTTATAACTGAAAAGATGATATTTCCGCAGTAACAATAAGTAACAGAATAAAGTTTGTATAGTCTTTGTTTCCGAGAACATCAAGTTTCAATGAACGTCGAGATGCGCACTTGACTTAAAATAAACCGCAACCCTTGCGAATGTCCCCCGAGAGATAACCATTATATTTAAATGCAGAGCGTGCTGAGTCTGTGCCACATATAAGTACATTCTCCATGGTTTTATTGCACAATAGTCTATTAAAAATTCAGTCGCATAGAACATTTAGCGACTTTTGTTCATACACAATAACATATATTTGAGTATTTCTTTCTGCCTAAAATACAAAATAATTTTTCACTAATTATTAACGAAAATTAATTTCCTCCTACTATTACACATTATGTATACCTCGTAATGTAGTTTAGAAGGAAGCGTCAATTGTTATTTCATTATGGATTTCAAATTTTCAGCGTACAATAAATACAGGGTGGTCCACGCAACTTGCACACCTCGATAACTTCCAGAGTATGCGTTCTACGAAAAAGTTTTGTATTCAAAAGTTGCATGGTTTGAGGGGCTGCGTTACGTAGTGTGTTTATTTTTTACATAGGCTGAAGCGTTTCGGAGATTTGAAGGTCAACTTTGTTTTTTTAAAATGGAATGCTATATTTTTTATACCAAAATATGGAAGAGTGTCGAATTCTGAGCAAAAAAGTATTGACCACGTTACTCGTTAATTATTAGGTTTGAGACTAATAGATTGGGACTAATGGGAATAACAGAATGTTTCAATAGATCAGAAAATCAGCTGGAAACATATAACAATTCGATCAGAAACGGCTAAAGAAGTGCTGTCTAACGTACGCTTAAGTTTCTATTGCGCAGTATCAATAAACTTGAATGATACGACTATTACGAGATTTCCGCTTATCGTGGAAACCCCAGAACGTCGATAAACAATAACAGTAGCGTTTAAAATGAAATCTGCAGGAGAGCCCAGTGTCATTGAATTACGTGGTTTTCCCTGCCACTCGGCGGGCGGAGGTGCAATAAAACGCCGAGGGATAAGAAAACCTCTAGCCAGCCCCTTCCGGTTTCGCGGATGTGAGTGTTTAGTGCGGACGCACCCTTACCCCAAGGGCAGATGGAGGAGGAAAGCTAGAAAGATCGACCGAGGGTGATTCGAGGAGGGACGGAGAAAGTGAAATGGAGAAAAGGAGAGCAAGCAGTCTGCCACAAACTGAAGGAACGGGAAAATGATGAAAAGAAAGGGCAAAACATAATAAATTACAAAGGTCGTGAAAATTAAGGGACAATAAAAATATCGGAGCGCGGTACACTTAAAAATGAAAGAGTAGAAAGAGTTTAAAAATGAAAAGTACCAGGAAACTGATTAATCTTTTCTCAAATAGGGATTCCTCTTAAACGGTAGAATTGTTAAATTCGATTTTCTATAACATCATAACGCTGTACAAAAAATACAATCGTTTCGCTGATCAAGATATTGATAATCCAGATGTTAATATCTAGTCGATCCTGCGTAATTATACACACTCACCGTCACAATTACACGAGATTAACAGGTTGACAGCAAAGCAAAGACAACGGGAAACTGTACTTGAAGTGAGAAACGGCAGCTGGAAATTAGACTAGATAACAAAGGACGAGGCAACGAGGGAGCAATAACGTGAGAGTGTCCGTATGTGAGGCACAGTATTCAAGCGTAGAATAATCGAAAACAGAAGAAAGAGCACGTACGCGACGATGGAGAGGAAACAAGAAGTGGAGCCAGACGACAAAGAGAGAAACAGCAGACAGGGGCCAAAAAGCAGCGAGGGTGAAGACACGCGAGGGCTGTTACAGGGTAAATCGATAAATTCCTCCGGCGAAGTAAGAGGGGCCTACGATACGTGCTGATGTCGCGAAAAGGTGCTTCCTCGCAAACACTCCAAGTGTCATTCCGGAAAGGTGAGAGGACAAAAAAAAGGTGCGGAGAGGGGATGTCTCTTCTAGTTGCACTTTATGCAGTTTTGTGCCCCTCGAGGAAAAGGGTCGCTCTTTATCACTCTATCGGTCTATCTCTCTATCGCTGTGCCACTCTAAAAGGGAGGATCGTTCATCGATCCGTGATAGAAACGAACGCAGTGAACGCGAACTTTCTCGTTGTGGCAGAATGGCCTGCCTGCCGGCTAATTATCCCCTCGTCGCGTCGGTCGTTTAACGCATCGATTCCTTCTTTCGGAAGAGCGGAGAGCGAACAAAACATTACATCGATATCAACCGAGTGTAATAGAATCAAGCTGAGGGGGGGGTGGACACTCTCAGATGATTTTCCAATTCGTGCGCCGTATCATCCGGGAGAGGGACAGGACGATGCGAATGCAACAGAAGGACAGAACGATAAGGGTGAAGATATTGCTTGGATTTGAATTACGCGCCCTTGCGTCTTGGCGCAGTTAACCGCGTTACAACGTTCATCGCACAAGAAAATTGCGAAACTGACCTATACAGTATTTCGATGGTAACAGCTGGCACGGTTATTATTCTGACGAGGAATTTCGAAGCCCGAGGGAGGGTACGCGGCAAAATAATATTGTACGTATAAATGCGTTCGTATATTACGGAGAAACTGTTTCCAGGGTACGGGTTTGTAATTTGTGATTGCTGGAAATTGCATTTCAATAAATTGTTCTTACAATTTAAACGAAAGGAAATACACAGTACTTTCGAAACTAATAACCGGGAAAGAGTTTCATGAAGAATATCAATTATCGCCGCATTTAGTCCCTTGCGGATTCTGTTATTCGGCTAATAAACTGTTCAACGAGTACACACATCGACGTAGCGCACTAAAATAAAAACCACGTGGTACAACTACTTCTACTTTGATCCAATGCATCGGTAAGAAGCACATTAAATTACCTCCCCCGTCGCCATCGCCCTCAGCCCGTTTCAAATAAACGAAAACAATCTTGCTAAAATCTTCATTACTTCAGAACCGCCGAGGCTTTATCAAATCCCAAAGCATAAATTAAAAAACGGATTTCCTCGCGACGGCGATTCCTAGGCGGATCCAACAGCCGTGCCCAGGAGACATGAAAGGGAGGCGAAGTTATCGCGGTCGACCGATGACGATAAAAGTTCTGGTTCGCGGGAGGCCAAGTCACCCGGGGCGACGTTTTCATCGGAGGGTAGCCCTTACCGCAGCCCCCCAGGGGGGGTGGGGACCGTGATTAAAATTATTGCCCGACCCAGAGTCAACACGTAGCGCAAACAAAGGATAAACACATTCGCGGACACCGGTGTGCACGACAAGTGGCTCGATTAGCATCGCAAAATAATTCTCGTCCACCCTACGCGCGTGTCGTTTGTAGCGCGCGTTTTTATATTACCTTCCTGTGATCTCTTGTGACGAAGAGCGATGAAAAGGTCGGGTGCTAGCAATATAGACATGCCCGGCAACGCGAAACGGAGCAGGAAAGCAGAGCCCATAGGAGAAAGAGTAAAGAGCTTTGGTAGAAAGTTGCCTTCGGGCTAGCTTTGTAGTTATGGAGAAGTTCCACGGCTGGTGATGAGCAAAAGAGGCAATTTGTTAGAAGAAAAGCGCTTTCGCTGTGATACATTTAGGATTCGTCGCGTGGTCGATGCCGATTCTCTATCCTTTTCTCCCACGGTTTATCTCGTCTTCTCTCGTGAATGAAAGGGTGTGAGGGAAAGTGCTTCTTGCCTCTGTGCCTTTCTACCGTACCTTTTATCTCTCTCTCTCTCTCTCTCCTTCTTTCTCTCCCCCTTGTATACGTACCCTCCCTTGCTCCGTCAACCCCGAAGGTTTTTTTACTCGCAAACGACAATCGGTGTTAAAATGCGTGAATGCACTCGAAGCACGCGCGCCTGCTTATACGCAAACAAGAGGCGGAGGAACTCTCGAAACAAACGGTAGCTCCTTGTCCCGTAGACGGTGTGACTTAATTAATGAAAGCGCGAGAACGGAGTCGACAGCGTCGTCTTTGTCGAGAAGTTCGCGGGACTGGGTCAATAAAGACGCGGGACCACGGTTTCGATTATGGTACTCCCCTACCATCGATCCGCTACAAGACCTGTCGATCGACTCCGGAAGGGAACCCAATGAATCCATTACGATCTGTACTTCGAGTTCGCGATTGGAAACACCGACGGTGATTTGTCAAACGACTCAATTACGTTCCCCGCGAGTTCACCCGCGAGTTACGCGGAAGCTGCTTGTTAGTGCCACGTATGCATATGTATATACACGTGTATACACGTATGTATACACGCGCGCGTCTATTTAAATGACGTTCTTTTTAGGCCGAACTACGCTAACACGAAAGGATGACTAAGTTATCAGACTGGTTTTTGTACTGGAACGAGCGGAACATGGGACTGGCTATTATCGTGCAGCGTTATTATACCTACATGCCTGATACTTGGAACGCACCAACGTCTTAAAGTGATACTTGTTACTATCCCGATACATGTAGAAAGCGGGTAAGGAATCGTTTCGCTTTTAATTTTAAGAGCTCTGTTTGGAATGTCGGTTATCCAAATTTGTATTATATTGGTATCATTGCATTGCTTCATTAAATTCGATTACATTCCAACGTTTATGATGACAAGTTTGCAATGCAGATAAATATTCCTTTAAAAGTAATATTCATTTCTACATATACCTACATATGTACGTTTCCGTTTCATAATTAATTAATACAAACGCGATATTCTTAATTGCCCCAGCTATAAAACGGAACACAGTAAGGTCATATCCTTATATAGTTGCAGGATAAGATTGGAAAAGTTACGTACAGCGCAATCGCGCTATCTCCGCTGATCTAGCTCGTCCGAACGACTTTTATCATTGACCCTTGAAAATAAATAGCTGCTCACGAAATAAGCCCTTTATCTGCCGCCAGAAATAGAAAATAGCTGGGGCCGATAAGTCGGTAAGAGCCGTGGTTACATGCCGCCACCAGACGCGCCAGCCGACTAAACTAATTTTTAACCCGGTTATCTCGTCGGTTTTAATTAAATCCCGACTCGTAGAACGCGTCTTGCTAACACGAACTTAACATCGACGAGATATGTACACGTTATGCGCGCACCAATGGAGCAGCAACGAATTTTAATAGTAGGCGGTGGTGGTTTCGTTTACGTGACTGTATCGCAACGCGTCTTCACGTCCATCGTCATGTACACATTGTACATGTCGGAAGGGTGATTCATGGCCACGGTGAAATCATGAATAATTACTGAACAATAAACACGTGCAACACGTATACGGGCGCGTTGTACTATGCACGCATATTGAAAACAAGGCTGATTAGGATTAGACAAATTATGCTACACGCGTTTATTGTTATACGGTGATTGGTAATTCGGTTGCAAGGTTTAGTACAACAAATGTAACGCCGGAGACGCGTGTATACGTGAATTCGAAGGACGGTTCTGTCGTTTTCGTTAAATACGCACCGTAAATTCAATTTACGGCTAAAAACTTATCGCACGATCGCTGATAAACATATGCGAGCATGCTATATTTACCACGTGCAAGAAGAAAAATAATAATAACAATGCGGCATCGTTTATTAAGGTTGAAAGAAGGATCGTACGTTTAATTACTATGAAAACTACTGGACGAAACGTATTCCCAGCATTAACGGTACAAACAACGGACACGCAACCACGAGTACCTCTGGCAAACTGTTGGATTTAATTACAAAAATGTAGCGATCAATCGAGCGTAGGTAATTTAACGCAGGTATATACCGGTACGCGTAATGGGTCATTTGATTCGGTTTGTGCGTGAAACACAGTTACCTGTTCCAGATTAATCAATCTGTGACGGAAGTGTATCAGAACGAGATGAAAGGGAACAATCGGGGCGACAGTGAATACCGTATAAACACCTTGTCACAGTAACACAAATCATTGCAACAACGATTCAAAAAGAACGTGACATCTAGGCACGATCGCTCGTCAAATTGACAGACAGCGAGGCGTATTTTCGTGCGACAGTAACCGCGTGTTACAGATGAAATCGGGACAGCCGCGTTTAACAAGAAATTGATTACGGGGACGGGAAATGAAGCAGGGAAAAGTAAACTCTGCTACGGTGACACCCACCTTGCCAGTGGACCACTCCTCTTCGCTCGTTGACCCAAAATTTTCTCGACCACGGTGACATTTCCGCTTCTCGCTGCCTCCAGCAGCTCCTGGTCCTTCCCCATGGTCCATTTACACTATAATCAATGTCTGGTGTTCACTTGCACACTTGTCAATTTCTGTTTTTACTATGATTACTCGCGTTTCATTGATCCAGCGTGGCCATCTTGGCCCGACTGCGCCGTCACCTCGCGGTCACTTCGCGAAACACCCCGCGACGGACGGTAGCGCGACAGAGAGGGCGATCCCCGGGCACGGAACAATTCGCCGCTCTAGAATGAGACAGGACTACGCAGCCGAGACTCGACGTATACCGCGCTCAGGCATGTAGTCGACTGTCAAGTACCAGCTGTTGCGCCGTACTGATTTTCCGTACCTTCACGCCGACTCGGCTTTGCGGCAATTTAATCGAATAAGTGTGTCACGCGGTTCGTAACTCCGATCGACATGAGCCGCATTTTTCTCGGAGAGCTGCCGATCTTCCTGTTACTCATCATTAGCAGCGTAATTGGGAAAACGTTTTCAGATGTACTGCCTCTGAACGGTAAGTACCATAACCTCGACGCTCGATCCTGTGCTCTGCTAACTTTTCGTTGGTTGTAATTTGCCGTGTTGTTGGAAAAAGCACAGGCAGTTTCTAAATTGACGAAACTCAAATTGAAATGAATTTTTCCGTCTCCGTTTATGTTTATCAGCGGGTATCACGTTTCGGGAGAAAAGAAATTCAGATTGTTTTCATAACTATATATCTGCGACTTAACCTCTTCTATTGTTGATATAAATACGGGGTTGTTGATAATCCTTATCGCGGATATTAAACGCCAAACAACAATAGTAATGTGTGGTTCTTTTTATTAGGTACTACTCTTTTTTAATTAATGTCTTTTATTAGCTTTGGTAAGTTGTTATTTAATTCGTAGGATGAAATGGACAATCAATGTACAGATAAGTAACATTTATTGTATAAACGTTTAAATGTACATAAGGGTGTTGAGAAAATATAAAAGAGGAGTATCAATAAATATATTTGTATGCGTGTTTTTAAATATTTTTACTTTATCTATTGCATCTGCCTCTAAATATAGTAATGCGTGTCAACTACTAACCGCACACACCATTGTCTTTATAAATATACTTTACACTCCAGATTATGTAAGTATATACCGCTGTATAACAAACCTATCGCGTCCATTTCAATGGATAGCTATAATAAATGAACGGTTTGACGCAAATGTAGTAGGACGATTACAGACGTTCTAAGCACTGTGTACACAAAAAGTACACGTTAAACTAAATAAAAAATTTGTTATACTACTGATGTATCTTCAATATTAACTATATTAATAAGTACATGTCTGTAGCTTGTTAGCTAGCCTTCTAGGCATTGATCGTATTACGGTTTCAAACATAAAGCAAAGGAAATGAAACATATTTCATGTTGACGCAAGCAAAATCTGTATTACAGTGCTGCGACAATTACTTCTTCCTTTGCGATTTAAGTCTGTATATACAGTGGATTCCGGTTAATGGGGACACATTGGGACCGGATTAATTTGTCCCAATTATACGGATGTCCCAAAAAGTCAATTTCAACAGGCAGCTAAAACTAATAGTTTTTGTTTCCGTTCTTCGGCATCTGTTCCAATCAACCGGAATCCACAGTAATATCTTAACCGGCTACAGAACACAGTGTTACGCAAACTGTACGTATAATGTACGAAACGTTTTACAGATGCCAGTGTACTTCAAGTGCGCTTAACTGATATCCACGACAGTACACCATACCTGCAACGGGTATCTGTTGCAGCCAGCAGTAGAGCAACATTTAATGTCACAAACGTATCCTCTAGTGCTTCCTTTATTATTTTCCAAATTCATACCTATCAATATAATGTTACATTATCTTTTGACAAAGACCATCTGTACAAAGTTTCGAATAGAAGCGTATTCGGAACCAACATCGGCCTTTACTCTAGGCAAATCAGGAACATAACGACCCAGTTATTCGTGAAGAACGATAACGTTCACGTTATCGAAGCCTTGCTCGTTGCTATTGCATACAATGACAAAGGTGAGTAATATCGATACTTGCATTTCGTAACAATTTATGTCGATTTGTACCGGTGTTCTATCGCTTTGAAATTCCATCGTTCTACGATTTGTAAAGTTCAACTTTGATTGGGCGAAAATCGCGGAAAGATATTTCAGGTATTTACTAAAGCTATCGGTACCCGATCTTCTGATAGGAATTAATGATTGAGCATTGTCGTTTTCATTAATTCCATATTTCGAATTAAAACAGGTATTGTGGCAACGATGTACAGGATGACCTAATTGCTATTGTCACTAGGAAACCGAAAAAATTACAGAAATTTATTTAGCACTGATAACAATTTATTTTTAAACAAGTTTATTAATATTAATTAAATAGGAAATGTTGAAAAGAAAACGAGGAAAATCATTCTTAATAAACTTGCTTTCAGATCAGAGGCGTGAGTTTTACCTTTCCAAATTCGTTTTAATTTGGCCTTATCAAAATTACAATTACCACTTTTCCAGGTACCTTGCCCGTTTTAAAATATATTCCTTACGTCTTCACAGAGCAACCTGTGCCATAAACTCCTCGAAATAGCATTCCCATTTTTCATCATCCCCATGCAACTCCTTGCCTCGCGCTATCACTTCCTTTAAAAGTCCTCATAATTAATGACATCACTGATATAATATTCGACAGGACATTTTTGACAAAAGGACGAACAATGGCCTACAATGATGTTTCTCTTTGCCCCCGTAGCTACTCTACTATAGGATTAAAAACCGAATGTATGCAATAAAAATAATCTTTGTATTCTTTTAAGCATTAGCATAAGTGTTCATAATTGAAGCCCTTCCATCATTTGATTACAAATGTACGATTGTTCGAGAAATTCTTCACATCGCACATAGAGGACAAACGTAATCACATTGAAAAGACATTGCATTATTATTTTATCTTACTTCGTTATCTCAAAGTTTCTATATCTCTTCTAGGGAAAAAATGTTTTTGTGCTTAAATCGTAATACATTGAAATGGTTCTTATTACGCGTTTATAGAAATATTATTTACTCAATTCTATATCATACCGTACCTCCTTGAAATTGCTGAGTGAAACATAAAAATGATCACACGTAATATCGAATGTAGAATAATTGCTGAAAAAGCTATCCAATTACTGACGATTCTAGCAGCGAAACATATTTCTGATGACCGAGGAAAAATTAAATACAGACTCTAAGTTCGTGGAATAAATGTATACGAGTATTAGTTGCGAAAAAGAGAATAAAAATTGACTAAATATTTCTTCGTCCTATATTCATTAAAGTAAAATGCGTATATTTTATTGGGAACAAGAAATATATACGCTAAGCAGAAACATCGCCTACCATTTTTCCATTCCGATGAAAATTGCTAAGTTGCTACATGAATAGGACAGGGGAAACGATTAATCACAGTCGCTAGAGTCTGAACATCTAGAAATTAATTTTCTTCAATTATATTATTTGCATTTCTTTAAAAGACAAACAAAGTGCAATATTTACTCCATTTCCACTTCTTCCATTGAAACATTCGACAAAATCTCTGTGGCCAAAACTAGCTCCCTTAACACTATTACAAGCACCTTCGATCGTGCTAAACAATTTGCTAAAGTGATAATGGTAACCGGGCCAACCTGTATATGGTCGGTGGGTTTCGCGCGGGGACATGGACACAGCTCGTTAATAAATTTCCCCATTGCAAAGAATCATCAATCCTGCCCATCAGTTCACTGTTCTCTTCTCAGCACCCATACCGGGTGGATGCAACATGGAGTTTAATACCGAAGTGGCACCATACGCGAACCTGGAGACACGGCCCGCGATGGTGATTGTCGATGTACAACCTGCATCGATGCCTTTGAACAACACCTTGTCTCCGGTTTGCGAAAAGAGTCCGGTGGAGCACGAAATATATCAGATGTTTCTGCCAGAGCAGGACTTCAATATGGACAGTTATTTCTCTGCCATAGATAGCATGTTAACCGTGCGGAATATCCTGGAAAATGGGGTGAAGGTACTCGAAGTTTTCTCTCTTGCAAGGATTTATTACACCGGTCGATAAAAAGAATGAATTCATTTTCCGTCACATGAGATATCAAGGAGAACCGTGGTAGTAGATTCTTGAAGGTTATTATTTTCTAATGAATTTGTCTCGATATCTTTCGCTCATTCTATCTGCTTCGTATGCCACGTATTACAATGGATTCTCTGATCCCCTTCCTTTGCTCCTGTACGTTGTTTTGCGTTCTCTTACCGACTGAAATATTTGAATAAAAAAGCAATGGTATCACAAGTTATGGAGAAGAAGCATCTTTTCAAATTAGGTTCATCAGTTTAATCATCAATTTACATTGACTACTTGACGTCTGCGTGTACAATTATGCACTGCGACACTCGTTAACTCGGTTCGAGAAGTACAAACGTTTTTCCACTCACTGATTTTGTTGTTACATAATCGCGAAATCATCGCACAATTTCTCAAAGGGAACGTACATTTCTAACACTAATTATACAAAAACCAAGGTACACTTTAGATTAATCGACGATTAGTTCGCAAATTCCATTCCACCCTATGTTGTTGGAGAATTATTGTACTCCGCTATTGCATCCCGAAACGAAATTTTATAAATAAACTGCGTGCAATAATGGGACCAGATTCGAAGCCCGGCAGGTTTCCATGATTTAAGGCGCATCTTGTAAATAATCCAGCGATACCATAACGAGCACTTTTCTATAGGTCGCAAGTCCAACTGTTTCCTCCCCGATGAGACGAGTGTTCAACGCATACACCGGGGTGGGCTCGGTTTACGTTGCAGTGGCTACTTACGGAGTCCATTCCGCAGCCTATGTGCCAGCATTTTCGTACGCGTGCAGTCCCATAGTTGATCCGGAATCATGCGAAGTTCTAAGTACGTGTTTCATTAAACATATCATGCAATAACCACCGTTGGTATCGCAACACGTATGTAACCGTTCGACGCATTATTATTTTCAGTTTACTCCTCTTCGAAGTTCGTGTGTGCCCTCTGTTTCTTTTTGGGACTGTTGTCGGTGTATCTGGGACACATGTGCATTCAAGTCGACATGGCGTTGCCTGTATTTTTCACTGGAACCGTGATCGGTTACGCTATGGGTGTGTACAACAGCTCTCTTTTCAACTGTTTCAATGATAGTTGCTAGCTACGTTCGACAGAAATTCTATTCTTTCCTTTCGTTTTAGGAACGATTCGCATTTTTCAATCAACCACCTTAACAATCCAGTCCTGTTACTAATTTAATTGAACGACGACAAATTCGATCGAAGCACGTCCTCCAAATCCCGAACAGCTTTGCAAAAGGACGAATCCCTATCAGATCCCGCGGAAAAAGAACAAAGAAACATATCACAAAGATAAATGTTCTCTTCGATTCCCTAGCATAATCGTAAACAATTCCTAACTTAACAACTTCTTCATAACGACATATTTCGTTTGTTCCAGGTGATATTGGAATCGGTATCTTGATTGGCGTATGCACAACGGTCTTGTGGTCGTTGGTTATGTGCATAATGATATTCTGCGGCAGTTTGGTGTTCTCCCTCACGCTCGGCTTCTTTTTCGCCTGCGTTGCCTACTTTTGCGCTTCAGGTACGAAAGAGGCCGTTCAAAGGACACGCGCGAATCGCCGGTAAACGTACATGCCCGGAAATAGAATGATTCCATGTGAATCCTCGGGAAAAGATCACCGGGGGTTGTAGTAAATTATAGGAAAATAATGAAAGCCGGCTTAAAAGCGGACGAGTGGAGTAACGCGAAAAGAAAAAAAGGGGCCAAGGGACAGACACGCGAGAGGGAGAGAGAGAGAGAGAGGCAGTGCGAGCGACATGCAGAAAGAAAGAGAGGGGAGAGCCCACCGCCCCCAAAGTTAGTTCGAGTTTGGCGAAGGGATGAAGCACAGTCAGAGAGTCCCCCTGTAGCTTTTATCAATGTTGCTCGCTCATGTGGAAACCTCGCCTGCCGAATCACCCCATGCAACATTCGCGTTGCCTCCTACCTTTCTCACCATAACCACCCTCTACCGTGACGCGCGTAACAGGCACACGCATACAGGAAAAATCGGCGCGTGCACACAGCTCGAACCCCATGCGCGAACTCCCATGAAGCGGTCCCAACCAGCTTGGAAGATTCGCATTTACCTAATTGTGTCCCCGGTATTTATTTAGCTCCGGGACCTATTTAGATTACATGGTCCATGCACGTGTAACTGAACAGAATATCGGGCCGATCTACTTCGCCAGCAGATGATCGAGTTGGTCACCCTTTGCTCGCCGTGTCTTCAACGCTGTTTGATTGCGTTCTCCGTGGTCTATGCAACCCGGTACATTTTAAATGTCACCTCACCCCTTTGAAAAGTGAAGCTTATTTTTTAGTGGCTGTACCTTTCCCACTACTCCTTTTTTTGGCGAGAAGGTAACTGCAAGTGTGAGTTTCTTGAAATTAACAGTTTATTTATGGTAAATATATTTGTGGCAGATTTTTAGACCTTCGTTTCCGCTAGATCGTCACGTCAAGGTGATATACCTGCGGCACGAGTTAACAGGCATCGGGAATTTTTAGAAAAATTAAAATTTTTCCTTCACCAGGAACGAACGGTTCAAAGTGTTGAAATAACATTTGTGCAAAATCGAATACCGTACTTTTGGATATAAATACTTGTAATTTTAGTTAGTTATAAGCCTAACAGTTTCGCGAAAACTCGTATTTTCCGCACACTGTGCAATTTCAGGCAATGCGAACAAATTTTCCGTGAGGTAATTATAGACCTGACCTCTTAATGTAATAATGGTAAATGGGTGAAGGGAACCATAACAAACGCATGATCGTGGGCAGAAAATTAAAGATAACTAAAATTTTCCATTAAAGTTCGCATTAGAAGGACGATAAGCATTGTTTAACGAGATTCGTAGAACTATTGTTGTGTAAATTGGTTGATCCCATATCCGTACTTTCGATTTCTTTTTCCAGATTCTTTTCTAATTCTACAGAGTGATTGGATCTTTTGGCTAACGTTCGTGGCCCTGACCCTCGCTGTCTCTGTGCTCTCGGCCTGTTTGTTAATCGTAGCTTATGTCGCTACGTGTGCCATATTTGCATCTTACATGGTTATCTTGCCACTCGATTACTATTTTGGCTCTTCCCTGAAATACATCATCATAAACTTCGTGAGAAGGGCTACCGTCGAAGGGTTCAACTTGGCTTCCGTTCGTCCGCCGTTTCAGTATACAGGTACTGTTCCTTTCAATAGTTACACCTTTCAATTATGCACGATTCCAGTTCCATTATTATTCATACATGCAGTAACTTTTTTTTAATGCGATATACGCTTGATGCATCGGCGATTTTTTTTTACTCCGGGATAAAAATGTAATGAAAATAAGAATGAAAATAAGATTGAGTTATACAAAGAAGTTTAAATAGATACCGGAAAGAAGTTTAAACAATTGATAGATTCTGGT